>VZRU01011453.1:198549-249167 GCA_013398155.1 Pedionomus torquatus
TTTTTTGTCTCACAAATTTGCACAGAACCTACCAAAAAGGTTATACCCCCGCCCAAATTATTTAGAAGGTTGCACCTGCTAGTTTGTATTTCAATTGACACCTTTACTTACCTTGTACTTTGACTTTCTGCCACTGCTGTCCTTAAAATGTAGCTCCTGAGCTGCTTTTAATGACAGGAAACCATACACTGCCATCAAAGAGCTAGTTTAGCTTTAAGAAACCAACATCTTGCAAATGAACCTGTTCTTGCCTTGCTTTCGTGCTCTACACTGGCTGCAGCTACTGCTTGCTCACCCTCCTTCGGTTGGCAAAAATCTTAGTGGAATGCTTGGAAAAGCAAGCTAATGTTCTCCATTAAAGGCCTTCTGTGGTCACACAGACACAACGAATCAGAACTACTCTCCAACAAAGAAAATGCAACTTTAGAGTTGGGGTGAAACAGCGATTTACACACGGCTTTAAGCGGCAATAATATTTTCACAGAAGATATTACTGATGTTGGCCCTAGCTCTTTGAAATATGTTTCTTTATTTTACCTTGCTTGTCAGGTGTGTGCACTGATTTCTTAGTAGCAAAAAAAACCACAATGATGCATTTGCATTATGTTCCTAACAGATTAAAAATGATTGATTGGCAAAATAAAGAAGGGCATAACGAATCTATTGATGAATTATAGTATGTGATTTGCAAGCAGGGTTTTCTCCCGTAGTTTAATATCTAGAAAAATATCTACAATAATTGATTATGACACCAGTGCACTTGTTCTTTCAAGTACTACAGGTATATTGTCATTCTGCAGTGTCTGAAGTACTGATTTATTGATTGGTCTTAGTCTTTGTCTTTTAAGCTGGTATGTTTAACAGTTCTTCTGCTAATGCTGCGTGATGTGTCACTTAAATTTTCAGCAATCATGTGAAGTTCTTCATGCCCTCAAACTAATATGTTGGTTTGAATACCAAGAAAAGACAAAATGAAATACAAAATAAGGCAGCAATTTGTCAGCATTGGCAGCCGCGAAAATGCGTTTTAAAGCAGCATAAAACAGGGGGATTCAATTTCTCAAACCTGTAGTACCACTCAAGTCCTTAATGAGTAGAACAGCTGTATTCCTGCCAGAGTGACTTCTACTCAACCTCGCCAGCATAACTTTTGTGTCCCATTTAGAAGCATTTTCTTGCCAGCAAATGTCTTCACAGCCTGTTTATAATATGGCCACACATGAAGTATAGGTTTGTTTACGTTCCCTTTAAAAAAATGCTATCCTTGTGGGGGGGAGTATTAAATTAATCAAAAAAACTGCTACAGACTTGCTTCTTGAAATGCAGCTTCTGTGCTTTCTCTTTCAATTAGGTTAGCAGAGATGCTGCATAAAATTCTTTTAGTTGTTGAAGACCTTGTCTCTGAATAGTTTACTTGTTTCCTTTAAACTGCTGATAGGGATTTACTCTGGATACAGGAGGAAAAACTATATTTGCAGCCTTGTTTTGGGGTGATACAAAGTGCTAAAAAGACTTCTTTACATTTCAGTAAATACTGTAAAAATGTTAACATTTCTTTATAAGCTTAAATATTTTTATACATTTGTTTTAAATATTTCATTGGGAGATCTTGATCTGCAGACACTAGGAAGTCATAGTGAAATTTCATTATATTCATTTGGAAAACTACAGGTTATTCAAGTATTAAATCATTCATTTGAAAAAATATCATTTGTCAGCTTGCGCACAGTAATATTCCATGTAGTTTTATCGTATGTGTTACTTAGACATTTACAAATGCTAGAAACATTAGATGTGATGACTGTTGGGTTTTTATTTTTCCTCCCATGAAGAATCTGTTTCTCCCATGTTTCTCTGGTTTATTAAGGTTTTAAGTGGCATAGCATGTGTATTTGTTCAAGGGAGCAGCTTTTAAAGAATACATTCAAAATAGTGAGAATAACGCATGGGAGGCATTAATCATCCTATATGAAATCTGTAATTATCCCCAATCTTTTATTCATTTTTAAAATGCCACTTAAAATGAATTATTCTTTCTCTCTGCTGAAGACGGTACCCCTTAGCGACATCTTCTAATCAAGCTAAAGTTGAGTAGGGTACAAGAGAGCTTAGTTCATGTTTTTGTCTTAATTGGGATTACTCTGTCTTTCTTTCCTTCTTGGCTATCTTTACTTTTGCAGGAGTTCACCATTTTGGCTGTAAGTAAAGTTCAGTGTCTGAGCTAAATCACAATGTACCTCCCAGCCCTGATGCACCTTCTGCTAGTCTCAGTCTTTTCACCTTTGTCCAAGAAGAACCCACAGGTCCTTTCAGCTTCTCTTTTGTTTTCTTTGTCACCCACCCTCAGTTCCTTACTGGATGTTTTCTCCTGATATGTTTAGGACATTTTCTTTGACTGACTCTGGGAAATGGTGGAGGAACCTTTCAATGTGGTTCTTTTTTTTGTTTTGTTTTCCTTTTTTTTTTTTTTTGGTACTTTTTATTTAGTCTGTGACAGTAATACTGTTACTCTGGCACTGGACATTCAGTAATAAGAATGCCATGTCACGTAAGCAAGTATTAAACTTCAAATGCTTCTGTAACTTATACCTACTCCTTCCTCTTTTCCCTTGCTCTTATCCTTGGCCTTATGGATGCAGTTTTGATAATGTAGCGAGATTTTCTGTTGTGCTTGATCTAACCATGTGGTTGTGAGGTATGAGTAAAACATGGTTCTGTCAAGCACCATGGAACGTCACGCAGCTTTCTACAGCATGGCAAGCTGCTGAGGCTTAAGTCAGGATCACACATTTTTTAAATTAAAGCTGAAAACAGGGCTTTCAATCTTACGTGTTTCAGATGATGTGGAGTATCGGAACTATTAAAAAAAAAAAAGAAAAAAAGGCAAAACAAACCACAGAGGTTAATGAAGTCTAGTCAACAATACAAACACAGAAAGAAAATAAATTCTAAAAGAATCGGTGGCATTTGTGTGATTAGCTATAAACAAGGCGAGATTGGCTGACAACATAATCAGCAGAAAGTACAGCTGTGAAAAGCTCAAGTTAATGTTATCCTGTTATGTGAAGTTGGTCACAGTTTCTTTTTCCAGCATATCTTAAGCCCCTATATTTAACCCTCTCTTGAAGCCCTCGTGTCTGTTCAGTATCACAAAGTTTATCATACATTTCCCAAGTTGCCCACTCGTTATCTGCCTTGCAGATGTCTTTTCAACCTTCTACGAGAAGCAAATCTTAGACTTTATTGACTCAGTATCTGTATTTTGACTTGACTCTTCCACAGGCACTGAAGATTACAGATCCAAATTAAGTGGAGACTGCTTTGCAGACCTGGCTTGCCCTGAGAAATGTCGCTGTGAAGGGACCACAGTGGACTGCTCCAATCAGAAACTCAACAAAATTCCTGATCACATCCCCCAGTACACAGCAGAGTTGTAAGTTGAAGCTGTAATTGAGCATTATTTGCTTATGGAGAAACTAACTAAAATTTTCAGATATTAAGCCACAGTTTTCCTTTTTTGAACAACAAAAAAAGTAAATGTAACCTCTGCGGTGCACTTCAAGGGACTAGGTAGTAATAAAAGGTGTGCACCGTTTTGGTACCATATGGGCTTAAAAACTTGTGATAAGTAAATGAGGTAACTATTCTATGTTTCTAGTTCTCTACTACAGGAGATACCCACTTGGATTTTTGTTTAAAAGGTAATGGGTTTTTTTTTGTTTCTAACTACAAAAAGACATCCAGTAGCCAGGAGTCTGTCTTAAAAAGTGCTAGGTAAGCGTTTAATAAAATAGAGTCACTAAAAGCACACATTATATGCGTCAGGCAGGAGACCAGAGGAAGATAAAGCAGGCAAACAGGACGGAGTTGGGCTAAGAAGATGAGATAATCATATAATGAGCAGAAAAGAAGTCACAGATTATTACTTGCTTAATAAGTGCCATATGGGAATGATTTGTAGGCATTACAAGTGAAGTGGGCTTCAAGGAGGGATCGAAAGATAAAATTAAGACAGCTTTACAAGGTTTTCCCATGCGCAAAGCGTAGTATGAGAGGGAAAAGAAGAGATGCTTGAAGGATCAGCGGAAAGGCAGGAGATGAAAGTGATCATCTTTGGCAGAGCAGAGGTGGGAGGAAATGGCTGGTTTTCCTGGGAGATTTAGCGTAAAGGGCAAGGTGAGGGCAGAGATGTGGAGAGAGGAGTATTTTGATCAAGTTGTGACTCCCAGGGGTGGGATGAGCAACAGTATGGCACATCTCTTAAAAGAAAATCAGTCTGCTACTGGCATCGACACAACACTCCAGCAGTGAAGGTATGTAATAAATGAGACTGTGCTTAATGTTTTGGACTATCTGGACAGGAAAAGGTATCTGAAATGGAAATATTCTGTAAATAGAGTTGGAGATTTTTCCCTGTCTCTGAACTGGGAGGAGGACTTGAACTTCCTGATGTTCTAGTTACAAATCTAAGTGGTAACTCTTGTACCCAGAATGATGGGAAATTCAGGTGAAAAAGTGGCATAAATTTGGAAAAGCAAAGCTCAGAATTTGGCCCTGTTCATGCTGCTGATTTATGGTTCACAATGTAGAGTCAGTGAATTAAAAAATTGATACATGGTCTTGAATAAAGGGAGATAGATCTTAGTGGAGAAATACTTCTTTTTTTTTTTTTTTTATATAGGATTTGCTAAGGATAAAATATAAAGGGTGAAGAACCAAAAATGTGGGAAAATTAAAGATTTTAGTGTGGAGGAAGGTCCTCAGGAATACAGAAAATACTCATCAAATGCATATAGAGTTATGATGTAATATTTTGAGATAAAATCACTTGAATTGAAGAATAAAAGCTGATGAAATGGTAGCAGTTTAATGTGTAGGAGGAAATCAAAAAGTAATCGTTGTTGAAATCATAGTTGCTAAACGAAGAGATGAGAAAAGGAGTTGTTGAAGTGACAGGCTTACACTTTCTTGATTCTTAGCAAGATTCATGTTTAATTCTTTCAGCTCTGAAGAAATAATAAGCTTAATTTAGTATTTTAAGTGTTGATTTCCATATTCATTTATTTACATGTGGAAGATAAACTGCCAAGTATTTTCTTTCTGTAATTATGATTCATACATATTACATTCAGAAGAAACAATTAAATCATCAATCCTCATCTGCTACATATCCTAAACTCTCAAAATTCAGTCAACAGAAAAATTGTATTTGACTGAAACATAATTCACGTGTGGTTACAGCACTTCTTTCAGGAAACGTCCAGGCTTGCTTGAAGGTATCAGTGGATTTAAAATCCACCATTTCCCTGACAGTGTTACAGAAGTTAATCATCTCCCTTTACTTCTGTTAAAATCTTTTAAAATGGGAACTTTTATTTCCAGATGGAATCTGCTTCTCTTCAGTTTCCACCACTGCTTCTTTTATATTTTTTTGCTGCTAAAGAGCCTTTTTCTATCCTGCTCTTTATCCAAGTAAAATGATTTTAAACTCTATCTGTTACAATTCAACTCCTCCTGGGCAAGCTGTACAGATTGTTCTTTAAGTCTTCTGATAAAGGCGGGGGNAAATTACTTCTGTATTTATTTTTACTTTAATTCCTCTAAAAATCCAAGTGCTGTAGCTAAAATGCCCCCTTCTAGTATTGTCTCACAGATGCAAGAGTTCTAGCTCTTGCTCTTGTTTCCTTCTGTTTTTCCTGGTCTTTGATGTGTTGCCTTTGTTGCTCCTCCTAGGACTTCATAGCCTAGTCCTAGAGCCACTCTGTGATCTCCATTTCCCAGCATGTACTGGCTTATGTGAGAAGAGCAGCCAGACCAGGAAGGTTCAGCTATTGTACCAAAACATGCAAATATCTTGTCCGTTGTGTTAATAAAACAGGAGAGAGCATCAAATAAAACATAGAAGCAGAATATTTAGATATCATCATCATCAAATGCTTCTTTGCTTACTTTTTTTTTCAGAATGTATTTTTCTTTGAAAAAAACAGATGCAAGTATTTCTAAGAACTTTTTCATGATCGAGTGATTTACAGATAACTATTGTTATTGCTTTAACCAGAAGAGCACTGAGCTCAGAAAATAATGGTATTAAGATCCAGACAGAAGGTGTCACTGCATCTATTACTTTTCCAATCATCTGTAATATTTTTGATTCCTTTGTGTGTGGTATCACTTACCATGAAAATAGAATGAAAACTTCCTTCACAAAAAAAACATTCAAGGTCAGGTTGGATGGGGCTCTGATCTGGTTGAAGATGTCCCTGCTCATTGAAGGGGAGTTGGACTAAATGGCCTTTAAAAGTCCATTCCGACCCAAACCATTCTATGATTCTGTAAGTATTTGACAATTCCAGATGTAAAGCCACAATCTCCAGCCATAGTAATGCCATGTGATTGATACATGTGGTTACTCCTCTGACCACAAACCCATAATTTCTAGTTCTTGATGTCGCTCTATTTGTGGAGCTACCTTCAGTGATTATGATATCAGCATATACACGTAGTTAGAGAGAAGAAAAGATTTGTGCTGCAGTTTTAACTGCATTATGATACAGTGATTCAACCCATATGCTTGCTTCTTTGCTGTAATAGACAAGTTGCCCAGAGAAGTGATAGAGGCACCATCCCTGGAGGTATTCCAAAGGTAGATTGACATAGTGCTTAGAGGCATGGTTTAGTGATGAGTTGTTTTTTATCAAAGTTAGGTTGATGGTTGGACTAGATGATCTTCAAGGTCCTTTCCATTCCAGACAATTCTATGAGTCTATGATTTGTGTGACGGAATCTTGAGGGGGAGACAAAGTAACTTATTTTTATTATGTAAAAGATCACTTTGGAGAGGAAAGGAACAGATTGTTTCAGTGCGGTTAGAAATGTTTGCAGTAGAGCACAGGATGGAAGAATTATTGGACTGAAGTGTTTTCACAAACAAGTCATTCTACTATAGCACTTGAAAACTTTTTGAAAATGTCAGCATTTATAGAATGCTTCTGCAATTGATGGACAGGGGAAAAAAAGATTCTTCACAATGATGATGTAACTCTGTTAATTGATACTCCTTTGATATGGTCCCACTAAAAAAGCCATTCAGCTCATTTTCAGAGATCACAACATCTTTTGAAATTCATGTTTCTTGGCCTTCAGTGCGGTATAAAAATTTTCCATGTGTATCCAAAGAACTGTCTCAGTTCAGTTCCATACTGAGACTCTTGTACAGCCATACCTTCAGATTTACAACCTTAATTTCCCTTCTGGCTATCATTGAGAATGAGCAGGAAGAAAGGATGAATGAGGAGCTTTCTTTTATTTTCCAGGGTTTTTTTTTTTAATCTTGTCCTGCAATAAGGCAGTTCTGAAAAGTGTTCTGGGTTTAGAATTACGCTGAATTTCATTTCATGGTGATCTTGTCAGTCATCTTTTTTCCTTCCTACTAAAGATCTCTGAATAAAAACTGGACAGACTCCCTTCCTTAATATGATGAGTCCATTAAAACATATAAAGAATCTAAGACTCAATTTCCGTTTTCTTTTCAAGAGAGGAAATAGAAAATACTGGGTCAGTACAGATAACTTTTGAAATACAGAAGATCCCCTAAACTAGTAGCTGCTGAAGGAATACTGTACTGGAACAGCCTTGGTACCTGGACAAGAAAGATGAGCATCAGCCAGTATTTGTTGCTCATTGTAGCGTTACAAAAGAGCATTTAATGCTTCCTCATGCAATATATGTGCATTAAGTGTCATGGTCTGAAGATAAACGATAGTCAGAGAAGTGGTTTTAAGCTTCTGGAAAGGCCTATGCTGTTCGTTTCAGTCCCTATTCAAAAGAAGCACTGAGCATAAAGTAATTATTTCATTCTTGTAAATAGTGTTCTGTGAGCACCTCCAGATGTCTGGCAGACCCCACCTGATATCCTTTAAAGAACAGTAAACTAATCTTCAGTGGTTTATATGTACTTCTTAAAGATTTTTATTTATAAGTTGCCATGGAAACCTTCCTTAGTTACATTTTTGTTTTTCTTCCCTTAAAAGAAAAATTAAAACCATCTTATATTTCTCAGTACTTGTAGTTGTATGATATTTGGTGATCTGGTTTTGATTCTGTATGACTTATGTATGCCTAAGTTTAATTAATGAGAAAGTTCATTCACAGGAATTACCAGAATTAGAAATGTCAGTATATATGGAGTTGTTCTTCAGCAACCGGTCGAATACCAACTACTCAGTTAAACCAGTCTGAAAAGCTTACTTAGCGTGAAACATTCTGTACCAGTGCTTGAATGTTTTTTTTTTCTGAAATCAATGTTATTTCTTGTAGGCGACTAAATAACAATGAATTTTCAGTCCTGGAAGCTACTGGAATCTTTAAGAAGCTTCCTCAGTTGCGTAAAATGTAAGTGCAACTTCACTGACCTTGTCTAGTCAAGGATCTGTCTTGGCTCCTTGCTGTGTTTCTCCACCTTTGTTGTTACCTATAAAAGATTTAGCGTATTCTAATCAAAATGTCAAGAATGGGTTTGGGTTAATACTGGTAGAGCAGAGTTGGCAGCTCTTCTCTATGGGTCTAGGCACAACCAGTAAGAACTTCACATGGTGTGTAGCTCTGGCACCTTCACCTCATTGTCCAACAGCTGCTCTGTTCTGCAGCCACAGCATAAGCTGCTCAAGAAAAGGTTCCAGTAATCTTTTGTAACTTCCTGTATTACTCCATAACCAGGCAATTTTGCCTCTTTCAGCACATTCAAGACATGCCTTTGATTCTGTGCTTCATTAAACTGTCATTAGACAATGGGAATATCAAAATTAAATGACTGAGAAAAAAGTGGTTTGATAGCTCATCCATGTAAGCCCATGTTCACAGTTCATGTTCTAAGAGGAGTTTATAATCTTACCAGTTGCAGCTGTTATTAAAAATAAATCTATGAAAAGCTTTTCTTTAGCTTGTGTACAAAACATATTTGAGGATACATCATTTAATTAGATTTAGTGACTCTGTGCTCAATCCTTTCAGGATTAAATCCAAACATAAACAGTCGGTGAAGAAAAATGCAAGTAAAAATAGAGCAGTGAAAATGATGCGCTGCTTTTTGAACGTAGTCACCAAATTACTACTATTTGTTAAAAGTTCAGTCTGCATTGCTAATCACCAAAATCTCAAGGGGAACATAGTATTATTTAATTAGACTTACAGCAGTTACTACTTTATTACTTAAAATCGTTAGCCTTATTCAGATCCTTGCTGGCAGATGCCATGATCACAAATAGTTAAATACTTATTACTGATACTATTTTATTTTTTTTTTTTAGTTAGTAGGCCAAGGATTAAAAAAAACACACACCAAAACCCAACTTTGCTTTTGACCCATCCACTTGAGTACGCCTTGCCACTTCAGACTGGGATAAGATAATTTAAAAAAGAACATAGGAGTGTTTGGCACAGCAGTGTTCTGGTTCTGTACAGTGGATACTCGGTTTTCTTCATTCCTTGAGGATCTCAGATAAGCACTTTTCTCAGTGCCTTTAAAATAAGTAAAGTATTTGATGCAGCATACATATAAAAGCACCCTCACACGTGCACACATCGGTTCTTCATATATAAGAAAAACAGGGAAAAGGGTATATACTGTCAGTAATTACATACTTTCAGACTATAGAGGTATCATGGTAAACATTTCATGTCATTTGAAGCCGGTTTGCTGCTTTTTAGTTGAGGAGCTGTTCAAGACAAAAGAAAGAAAAGGAAGAGTATTAATCAGTCTCAGTGTAACTGTCTGCTGGAGCTCCCGAGAGCTTTGAAAACTGGATAATTGAGGAGGAACAAAATTGAGAAAACGTTAATGAAAAGTTAACATTTTGAATAATGCCACTTCGTGGCTTCCTAATATAGTTATCAGGTGTAACAACATTCTTCAATTTAGAGAATAATACAGTGACTGGTTGAGCATGACTGGAAAGCAGTGAGGTAGCGATGTTCCAGAGATACCAATGCGAGTGAATTCTGTATTTCTGTGGGGCTCATATTTCTTCTGGATGTTCAAAGAGGTGCAAAGGGCTTTCTGCACAGATGACATTGAAAAATTGGGACCTAAATGTTTAATTGATTTGACGGTTCATCAGTAATAAAGCATGTGTATTCACTGCATCATTGCTTAGCAATGCAACATTAATCCTTAAAATATCCCCATGAAGTGGATGAAGTGGTATCCTTGTTACACCAGGAGCAAATAAGGTTTTAGGAAAATAAGGGATTGACACAGATAAGCCAGCTGTGATGAGAAATAATGAGTTTCTTGCTTCCAGTCTTGCGCAGCACCTTACAGGAGACGGAACAGCTCCACTGTGAAATTAAATGAAAGCGATGATTGTATCCTTCATCACAGGAAAGGTGTTTGTTAAATTACAGCTAGGCTGGAGATGAGGACTCAGCACTCAAGACTGAGCCACAGCTCCTTGTTTTCTGTATCTTGGATAATGGCACCAGATCATTCTGGCAAGCGTGTGAATTTTTGTTGTGACAAATAGTACCTTGATTTGAACAATTAAAATGCTGTCCTAGACAATGCATCAAAGAGCTGTTTGAATTTCTTTCCGACACCAATAATTCTATCAAATAAGAAGATTTTAGCTTCACTTCATTTTACCTAGTCTCTCTTAGAGCTTTTCTAAGAGCTTTTTAAAAATCACTAGTGTATTATTAAAAGACTGTTTAGCTTGTAGACATTCTACTTCTGTAATATGTGTAGTTATATGAAACAAACAAAACAAAGAGGCAAGAATAACATGAAAAATCTTTAAGAAAATATCTGGTGTTGAACATGTATGCTTTTGTTTATGCAGTACAGATACTACCCATTTGGGATGTGTTTTCCATATTTCAACTAAAAACTATAAACACTAAATATTTTGGCAGTATTTTAGGTCATTTTCCCACATTTTAATCTGCTTTGCATGTGAATTGCAGATAAATGAACTCCCTTGCTTATAAACCCTCCTTTTTAACTAATGTCATCAATGATTAACATTGCGTTTGCTGTTTACATTCACACATTTCCTTTGCATATGTTGCTGTTTATACTGTTTTCTCATACTTGTGTCTATCGAGATGAAATGAAGCTATCGGAGTGATTAGTTGTGCTGGTACTCATAGAGTATCATTTTGTTATGAATTCAACTAATAACGTTACAAGGCCCTGACACATGAAAGAAATATACAGTCACTGACAAAATTCAAAATTCTGAAGAGGTGTTCTTGTGTTCAGCAGTCCAGCAGCATGGACTGGGTAATCGCCATTATTTATAAATGTCTTTCAATGACTGGTTTTAAAATCTGTACTTCTTTATTAGCAGGGCATTGAATTTTGCTTTTATTAATTTGAACGCCACATTTGTTGCTTTTACACGATAACTCAGCATCTTGCAGTCTATGCAGTCTGTGGAGTTTAACAGTCAATTTAGGGTATTTAAAAAAGAAAACGTGTTTTTCTCTGCCTCTTAATGTGTGATAGAAACCTGAGCAATAACAAGATCACCGATATCGAAGAAGGAGCGTTTGACGGAGCCTCTGGTGTGAATGAACTGTTGCTCACTAGCAACCGCTTGGAAAGCGTTCGACACAAAATGTTCAAAGGACTGGAAAGTCTCAAAACACTGTAAGTCTAATTATTTTCTTTTCTGCCAGGCATTTTTTAAAGTAATACCCTTTCTGAAACTTTTGCTTTTAGGGATTAGCTATGGATTGTTCCAGCATATCTTACTTTTTGTTCCTATTTTACAAAAAGTTTATCATACATTATATGAACTCATTAATTACTAATTATGGATACAATGTAGCTGAAATTCTTTGTTGTGGTTACTTGACTACAGAGTCCTCTAAAACGATGAATTGAATGGATAAACATCCAACTGCAGCAATGGGAATGGGAATAATCATCTGCTTTAAAGTAGCACGATTTTGCATGGGAATTACACATTTTACGTAATGGAGCCTGATTCAGTGCAGCTCAACCATTACTGGGACTTTTGCTAGAGGAAAAAATTATTCTGGTGGATACTGAAATGTGGGAAATTATCCTCTCCTAAGTAATTTTAATGTCATTTCAACAGTGAAGGGAGGAGTAAAAGCACTATAGCTTGAACTCATTTCATTCTTTCCATGAAGGCAGTTTAGCTCTTTCCACTCAAAAATAAAAAGATGTTTATACAATCCACAGCTTCTTGGCCTTCTTCAGAGGGCTTGTCCTTCTGATCAGCAAAGCAGAGTGAAGATTAAATGGTCTTTGGGGCTTCAGCTGTCCACAGATATTAGGTATTTTTAATAAATCAGGCCTATATTTTATAAGTTGCATTTAAAGCTGCTAAAGTGGTTAGAAGCAGCTATTCTTAAACAGGAGCGTGGGGAAAAAAGATTCGTCTATTGATGAACAGAAAACTTGAAAGCTTGTATGATTTACAGATACATGAGAGATTTTAGAATAGACGTTTCTTGATCAGTAGCCTGAAATTTTTACTGAACCTTACAGTCATGCAGAGGAGGAGTCAGGGTAGCCTGGCTTCATTTAATTGAAATGCTTGAGAATGCAGTAGAAACGGTTTCTAGAATTTATCCTAAGAAAACTCTGGTCGAAAGGGGGCCTTAAAAGGAGGTAAACTGGTACAATCTTTTGCTCCATGGAAATAGTAGTTCTGGAACCATTAGGCTTGGACACATGAAGAAAGGGAACGGGTGGCACAGGGGTCACTGCACTGCAGTCCCTTTGGAGTAATACCTCGTGGCCCATGCCCAAACTACCACTACACCTTCAGCCCCTGCTGGGACTAAGTTAAGAAATGCTGGTCCTTTCTTCCTTTCTCAGGATGCTGAGGAGCAACCGTGTGAGCTGTGTGGGAAACGACAGCTTCACGGGCCTGAGCTCAGTCCGCCTGCTCTCCCTGTACGACAACCAGATCACCACCGTGGCACCCGGCTCCTTCGATACACTGCATTCTCTCTCTACCTTGTAAGTTTTACCCAAATTTAAGCCTCTAATGTTTTGGAAGACATTTCTGTTAAAGGTTTATATAATAATTTCACAATGTGAGGTAAACTTAAGGGGAAAAAAGAGTTCATGGGGAAATTTTGGAGAAAGTTTATTTTCTGGACCATCTTGGACACATGAAGAGTAGTTTTTATGGGCCCTTTGATGCAGTGTTAAACTGATTTCCAGTAGGGACTTTTTCCTTTTTTTTCCCTTTTTTTTCTTTTTCCCTTTTCTTCCCTTTTCTTCCCTTTTCTTCCCTTTTCTTCCCTTTTCTTCCCTTTTCTTCCCTTTTCTTCCCTTTTCTTCCCTTTTTTTTCTTCCCTTTTCCCTTTCCTCTCTCTCCTTCTCCAGCAGGAAAGCCATCCTGCTCACCCTCACAGAAACCCACTGATCTGAACCAGGGTAGAACCCCACATTCTGGGTGGGCATCGCAGAGTTGCCACTGGTCAAGTCACCATAGTCAAATCTGACTTTCTGCCCTGAGCTGTCCAATTATTATCTTAAATTTCCTTGGCCTACTGAGGATCTGAATTCATACGTTTTTTATAATGAAGTTTTAGTCTCATTTTCTATGAAAAGAAACATCCCTTTTTTTATTCGAATAGGATGTAATTTAAGGAAAGGGAAAATGGTGATCGAAGCTGCCATTCAGTTTACTGAAGAAATGCTTTTTGTAGCTAGCAGCGTTCAGGAAAGTACTTAATCCCTTTTTTACATAAAAAGTGACACTTTGCACCAAGTGACTAATTTGTGCATATTAAGGATGACATGTTTATAAATAATGGAGTTGTCGATAGGTTTGTGCTGAAGTAAGGAGATGCCAAAAGTAGTGAGAGTTCTAGAAGTAAATTCATTTTTATAACTGGCATGTAATCAACTTAGCTGTCACTTCAGATAGGAAACTTATTCTCTGGAGCAAATAAAAGATGGAAATCTTGAGATGACAAATTAATGGAATAGCTGTTGTCAGGTTAAAGCTAATAATGTAGTGTAATCAGCCTTCATCTCTATATGAAATTATTGCATTATCAGTACAGAGTGGCTTGACAACAAATCAGGTCTTTGACAGTTTTAAATTATTTCTAAACGAGTTATATCAAGATTCACCACACAGAGCCTAAATTACAGCTTTCATCTGTGGTTCATGCATAGTATTGTTTGAAGAATGATATTTAAGTTCAGCTTTTTCAAAATAGAAATAGAATACTTGGCATGAAAACATGGTATCATCCGATGTAAACTTTTCCTGTGATTCTCAGAAACCTTTTGGCCAATCCCTTCAACTGCAACTGCCATCTCGCCTGGCTTGGGGACTGGCTGAGGAAGAAACGCATCGTCACGGGGAATCCTCGCTGCCAAAAGCCCTACTTCCTCAAAGAGATTCCCATCCAGGATGTGGCAATTCAGGATTTTACATGCGATGATGGTAAGAAAATGAAGAATTGAACCTTTTCTGATTTCAGCTTTCCTGTGTAGCTGCATGATTCCCATAGATCCCAAAGTATTTGATTTAAATAACTTCATCTGTGTTTCATGCTGAGTTTCTACATTAGTTTAAAAGTCTTCCACCCATTTTTGGATGATCAGCAAACATATGGCTGTTGCATATATCCTTTTAAAGGTTTTTCTTGCCTTTGTTCAGTACTGTAAATTTTAATTTAGAGATAATATAAAAATTAAATAAACTGATAAAATGTTGTAGTTCAGACAGGAATAGTTTCAAACGCCGATGCTTGAATCAAGCCCTCTTTTAGGTTACTTGATCAAATAACGTGCCATTTTGCTTAGTGTGTCATTTCTTCAACATTTAATAAAAAAAAGAGCTGCTATCTTGTATCTCTCTCACACACGCTTCCATTTATTGCAATTACTAGTTTATCAATTTGCAAGGCTGTAACTTTTTCTTTAAAGAGACTCTGTTTATTTTTAATAATTTATTAATTTTGAAAAACAATGCAGATTTTGCTTTGTTATCTTTCATTTGGAGTTTTGTTCTTTCTTTAATGATCTCCTTTTCCCCACGTAATAACATTTTTACCTAGTACAACAGCGCTGTACTAAATAAAATGTCAATTGAAATGTAAATTCTTGGGGCAACGGTTTCCAGAGATGACTTAATGTTTTCCCTGTGTAGAGGTATCATAATGTAGGAAGATCATGTTTGCTTATAGGAATTCCAGGTGGGATATTACTGCTAATACTGTAGTACAGCAAGCTTAGCATCTGTTTGTTTTCATTAACCAGGAAACGATGACAATAGCTGCTCTCCACTGTCCCGCTGTCCTGCAGAATGTACTTGTCTGGACACAGTAGTTCGCTGCAGCAACAAAGGCCTAAAAGCTTTGCCTAAAGGCATCCCAAAAGATGTCACTGAACTGTAAGTGGCATGTTTTTGTCCCTTTTATGAACATCAACGTCAGATTTATGTTGTCAGGTTCGAGAATGAGGGGCGAAGAAAATGAAGAATTGGTTTCAGGAGATCAGTTGAAATTACTGGAAAGCTTTCAAAACTTAGGGATATAAAATTGTAATCACTCTCAGAATTTATCTCTCCAACACTGGACCATCATTTAACTGAACGTGGATGTCATGTAACAATGGGTTAAATTATGGGCAACAGTGAATCTGATTAATCAGTGGTCGCTGTTTCGGGAGGAAGGAAGAAGCTCAGTTACATGAAAAAGCAAACCATGTATTTATGTGTTTGCATATTTTCATAATGAACGTGGGTTTGTGATATTTCAAAAAGACTGCTTTTAATAGAAATTCTTGCTTTTCATATAGGCAGTTTTATACAACCTGGGATATTTTAGTAATCTCTTGATACATTTTTATATGAGAAAAATGGTAAAGCTATCGTGTTATGAAAAGATACAGTTTAAATATGCAGATAGTCAATAACTGATATAAAAAAGAGCTTGCTACTTCATGTATTTTTTGAAGATAACTGAATAAACTACTCATAAGGCTAGATAAGTCAATTCTTATGCATTATGAAGGAGAAAATATAAACCTAAAAATTGTGTTATTAATCTGTTTTGCATCTTGATCAGGTAGGTCACAAGACTGAAAGAAATAAATAAGTTATTGACAAGAAAAAGTTGGGTTTGGGTTAAGTATGTCAAGTATTTAATATTAAATTACTAATGGTTCAGAATGACTGATTAATATAGTGCTTTTTCAGAAGATATCAACAATGTATCTTAAATCACTGCAAGAGTTTCATTGTTCTACCATTTGGCATTTTATAGAAGATTCAGAAATGGCCACTACTAGTTTGCTGCTTAATAGCATCCAAAAGGCTTTAGTCATGAATGAAGAGAATTATTCAGAACTGAAATTAGCACTCAGCTATATAAGCCTGTAACTTACTTCATTAGGTTTTGGTGGTTTTTTTCTTCTCAAATATAAGATGACTTAATTAAATATAATCTGGCTTAATAATTACATTTTGACAATTTAAAGGCATCAATACAATGTAAATTAAGCAGCTAAAGAGAGATACTTTTGGCATTGCAAGTGGAACCCTGACTGTGACTGAAAACTCATTTGTGTACAATTTTGTATGCTTTAATTAGTGTCTAAGCATGCAATTTTGCATAGTTTTCAAAAGGATAATGGAGGTGGTTCCTGGTAGCAGTTGCATACTGATTGATTCTTCTTGTTCATTAGCATGCATAACGCTTCCAAGATGTACTCTTCATGTGTTTTATAAAATATCTTAATAGTTGCTTCATTTGAACAAGGAGGAATTTTTATCAGCCAAGTGGATGCTTGTAGTACTTCAGTTCTAATGAGGCTAAAGCAATATATCCTCATATATCTCTTGATAAAAGAATTTTATAAGTACACTTACTCCTCCAAAAAGTTTAAATGCTGTTGGTTTCTTTTTTTAATAATTAAGTAATATGAGCCCATGCTTCACTCGGGACCATTTATGTAATACCAATAATGTAGTGTAAACATAAAACTAGTTGAGACATATATTTTGGCTTTGGCCATCAGCTCTGAGGAAGGCATGGTCCAAGGTAAGGAAAAAACAACCAAAAAAAAAAAAGCTTTTTGATTAGATGTAGACAGTTATTTCATTAAATTTAACTGTTTCAGCACATCCATTTAGTCAAGACAAGAATTTCCAAAGATGCTGCAGCATACATCAAGACATTAAGCTCAAAATCAATCTAAGAATGTCTCTACCAGAGGCTGCTCGCTCTTAAACTCAAGTGTGTTCCAAGTATATAGATGGATGAAATATAATCGGGTTGTAGTTTTTACTTGGGTTCCAGGAGACACAAGTAATATCACTGTAATACCACCAGCAGCAAATTCTTTGCCCGACAGAGAAACTAAAGCCCTTTAGTCTTCCTGCCACTGTCTGCTCCATTGTAGAGAAGCAGGTACATTCAGGACTTCTTATCATCCCTTAACTTCCTGCCCTTGTTCCATGAAGTGCCCTGGACTTGCACTTTGTACTGACTGGCTGGACACTGAAAGCTTTTTCGGCAAGGCTTGTCACCTTCCTTCACCTGTAATCAGATGACAACACAGGTGGATGGCTCTGTACCTG
Source organism: Pedionomus torquatus (assembly GCA_013398155.1). Taxonomy (NCBI): domain Eukaryota; kingdom Metazoa; phylum Chordata; class Aves; order Charadriiformes; family Pedionomidae; genus Pedionomus; species Pedionomus torquatus. Next base: position 216,132 of record VZRU01011453.1, read on the forward strand.
CGAACTGTAAGGATGAACAAGTCTCTTATTGAGAATTATGAGCATGGACGGTGAGCAAGCCATATAATGCAGGAGCTATAAACCTACAAAGAGGGAGGAAAAATAATAATCTAACTTTTCTAGCAAAGGGTAATTGATTACTGTCTTTAGTCCCCAAAATCCTCCATCAGAAGAGGCTTGTAGTGTGTCATGCCTGGTATAGCATGAAATATACAGGGGGAAATTAGAGAAGGTGACCTGAACTTCAACCAACGAAGCTGATGAAGGACCTGGAAAATAGATCTTACAAAGAGTGACTGAGGGAGCTGGGATTGTTTAGTTTGAGGAAGAGGAGGCTGAGGGGAGACCTCATCGTGCTCTACAACTACTTGAAAGGACATTGTAGAGAGATTGGTGCTGGTCTCTTCTCACAGGTAATTAGTGATAGAACAAGAGGGAATGGCTTCAAACTCCAACAAAGTAGGTTTAAGCTGAGCATTAGGAAAGAATTTTTCACAGAAAGAGTGGTCAGGCACAAGAATAGGCTGGCCAGGGAGGTGGTCGAATCACCATCCCTGAATGTGCTTAAGAGTGGTTTAGATGTGGTGTTGGGAGATATGGTGCAGGGGAGAACTTTGTAGGGTGGGGCTGATGGTTGGACTCAATGATCCCAAGGGTCTTTTCCAACCTGAATGATTCTGTGATTCTATGATTCGATGAACTGCAGGCATTAAAAATGAATTTGCTGTTAGCTGGGACCAGCCCTTGCTATTTCTGCATTAAAGGACTACCTCTGCAATGTTAGGGTCTCTTTCTATTTACAACAGCTCAAAATCCACACTCAGTGTAACCTGCAGAAGTCAGATTTACTTTTCACTCGTATGTGTGTGTAAAGCAGAGCTGATAAAGACCTCATTTTGCAGACTTTATGAAATCATTGAAAGTACTGCCTAAGAGTTGTTTGTCATTACTGTTACTTCACAATATTCATAGTATGATACAATATAGTTTGGATCTTAAGCTACAGGTCTTCAACTCTGTCTCTAAGCACCGAAATTTGTAAGCAAGTTTTCTTATAAAACAGAAATATGATGTATTCATTTATTACTGCCTTTACTGTTGGATTCTAAGATTAGTGGATGAAGATGATGCTGTTTTGATGAAAAATATAATGCTCTATGTTTTATTTTTCTATTTTAGTTATTTGGATGGAAATCAGTTTACCCTTGTTCCAAAAGAGCTTTCCAACTACAAGCATTTAACACTTATGTAAGTAGTTTTGGAGAAACGTTCTCTGCTGGAAAAAAAAAAAAAAAAAAAAAAAAAAAGGAAACGCAATTTAGCAGTGANTACTCTATTCCATTATACCTGCTTTTAGTTATAAGAGAAAAAAACCCACATAAAATGTATTGTATTTTTTTAGCAAATAGGACACCCAACCACATTTTATAACGGAGGATATTTTAGTCTACTTATCACATCCTCCATATAAAATACTTGGTTAGGTTTTATAAACAGGGGTATTTCCTTCCAGTGATTACATCGCGAAGCAAACGAGCAGAAATTATAGTTAACCTGAAAAGAGATGTAAGAACCTACAAAGTTAGGGCAATTAGGGTAAGGCATTTGGGTAATACAACATTTCATTATACAGCTCCATAAAAGCACTAGAATGACTTAATTTACGAAAAAAACCCAACAGCATTGTGTGATATGCTTCACTCCATGGTGTGTTCCACAAGGGAACAGCATGTAGAGGTGTTGTGACACTTGAATGTAACCCCATCTGTTTCTCCCACAATATATGGTTTAATGACTCAAGAAAGAGCTTGTCTAGAAGACCTTACTCCCAGCTCTCTTGCTGACTCACTCTGTGATTTGAGGCAAATCACTAACTGCTCTTAAAATTTATTACCTCTACTTCACAAATTATTTGAATATTATTTCTGTGCCTTGTAAGGACAGAGGGAGAGGAACGGGATGACTGGCGATGTAAATGGCTGTAATTCCCTGGCTTTTGTTAGGACTATAAAAATTTATACCAGCTGAGGTTGAACTGTGTAACAGTCTGAAAGCAGTTTGTGGTTTGATTATAATCAGAATGAAAAGTGGAGGGGAATAACTAAAGCCCTTAAATTTAGAGCTTTGCTGCAAAAATTGAAAATGGTTCAGCATTCCAAAACAAGAACTTGGTTTCCTTTTATTTACCTCATGCTAGAAAAAAGTGGTCACAGTCACAAAGAATAAAATGTGTTTCCAAAACTTCTGTATTTTGAAAGTAACATCAGGAAAATTCCTGTAGGAAATAATTGTGGATTGTTTAGGGAGGTTATACAAGACCTAATGTGTAGCACACAGAAAATACAACCTTTGGAATGTCAGTACAAGAAGCAAGCGTATAGATTGGACTGTGTGCAGTAAGAGTATTGATGGAGACTACATAGATGTCTAGAGATTAGGTTAATTGAAGGCATAGTGACAAGGCTTCCATCGCAGAGATTAGGTACTTATTTTTGACAAATGCAGCCAGAAGTTGTGTAACTTCACTTCCTAGTCAGAAAATACACCAAAACAATTTAGCAGACAGATGTAATACAGTAAATCATAGATGAAGAGTAAATAAAATGCAAATCAGATGAGTATTAACAGCCTCTATTTATCAGACCCGTGGGGCACATTATTGTAACGTCTTCTGAATGTATCCACATACTGCTGTTAGGAAGTTGAGAACATTCCTCAGCTGTGTTTGGAAAACCAAAACACTATGCGTAGTTCTGTGGCCGAATAAGGGATTACAGATGAGTCTCCCAAATTCCAGATTAACAAGGAAAATTATATCAATCTAACTTTTTCCTTCTATTTTGAATAGATTGCTCTGTTATACTTGCCTAATGTATTTATTATTGAGTCAGTTGTCTTACATGCTTTCATGAAATTTCAAGCAGAGCAGTATGTATATTGCACAGCTATTCAGCAATATTCAATATTAATATATCAAGGTCCCCTCAGAAACAAATGCCACAGAATAGAGTAGATAATACTGAAATAGTCAAGATAAAATGAAAACTAAAGCACAATCTGGGAATAAAGAGTAAGCAGTGTTCCCATTTAATACAGCTTCTTCAAAGCTTCTTTGAAGCTACCATCTTTGAAGCTACCAGCATACCCACTCCAGCTTCCATCATACTTATGCTCAAGATTTTATTCATTAGAATATTGAACAACAAGAAAGATGTTAAGGCTTTCTCTATAAATCTTAGCTAGTGTTCTTTATAATAATAGCTCTGGGCTTTGATGTCTTCAGCATGTAAGTGTTAAGTAAAGTATTAGGTGATATTTACTCGGGTGTCATTAGGGACATGACTAGAATGATTTCCAATTTAAAACATCACTTTCATTTCTATACTTGTGTTCCTGTAGGATTGCATTATTAACTCAGTAGCATGATGGACATTGCTGTTGTGTAAGAATGCATTGGGCTGCTTTGTCATCTGTGTTGAAATGAAAATGCTGTTCATTGATCAAGCTAAACTCTTGCTGGGCTTGTATATGGCATGTGAAAATAAAAATAGCCGCCGCTTTAAATGTTGATACCGATGATGATGCTACTTCTACTAATAAAAATAATGTGTCTGTCAGTTTAACTTGCAGTGTTTCAGGACTGGTGCAGTCATTTTAAGGTCTGAATTTCTGAATTTATTTTTTATAGAGATTTAAGTAACAACAGAATCAGCACTCTTTCTAATCAGAGCTTCAGCAACATGACTCAGCTGCTCACCTTGTAAGTTTAAAACGTGTAACAGTGACTCTTTGGAAGCATTACAGTAATTATTTTTTTTTGTCTTGAAAAGGAAGGGCATTTGGTTGATATTAAAGCTTGCTTGTTGTGGAGGCTGTAAAATAACTTGTTTCCTAACTAGCTATGTGTGCAAAAGCTGGGTTTGGTCATGCTTTGCATTTTGTTTATTGAATGGCTGATATACTTGCTGACAGTATTTTATATATATTTTCAGAATTCTTAGTTACAACCGCTTGAGGTGTATCCCTGCACGGACTTTCGATGGGTTGAAATCACTTAGGTTGTTGTAAGTATTATTTTTTTTTAACTACTGCTATATTCCAGAATTTCTGTTTGTGTACAGGAGGTACCAAATCTGTAGGAATTTACTGGAGTTTCAAACCTATCAACTATTTTAGAAGTGATAATCATGTAGCCTTAAAAATCTAAGTGACTTTATCGTGGGGAAGTATATTCTCAAAATGCTACACAAGAAGTTATGTGACCTTGGACAACATTGTGTATACAGATATATAAATATACTTCTTCTGCTTTTTAATCTTGGCTGTATTCCTTTCTTTGTGTTATCGTCTTCCTTCCTATGAGCATTAAAGTCTAACAAAAATGCCACATGCATAATTTCCTAGATATATTTGAGGAGATTTTGCAGTTGGATTTTTGAATATTTTAATTTCAATAATTTCTTGTTTCATTTAATATGGGAGTGTTTCCCAAACCACTACATCATGGTTAACTATTGAAATTATTAGTAAAATCATTTTTTGGTTCCAAGAAAGCTTTCCATTTTACCACTAAGAAAAACATGGTTTAAAGGGCACAAAAAAGGACACAGGAAAATAATGAACAGTCATTCTACTTTACAGCTTCAGTTTGTCACTAAGAAAAAAAAAATCTGCAAAAATTCTTTCTCAAAAGTCCCCATCAAAACATGTAATTTTTGCCTCCATTTAGGTAGTTTGTAAATATTTGTGGCTTAGTTGGATTAAATGTCTCCAGCATGGCATTGTTTAAGTCTGTGCACATAACTTTAATTATTTTATATAAATACGGATAATTTCAAGAACTGTAATTCTATATGTGTTAGATATACATGTAACAGAATGCATTTATGGCCAAAGAGACGTATTTTTGTACCAGTTTACTTCAAGAAGGTGACACTTGTCCCGGGGTTGATGCTTAGTAAGGTCTTTAGTTCATTACATTTACTATCAGATTAGGGCAACAAAATAATCAAACAGTCAATGCATGTATTTTCCATGAATTCATGAAAGATTAAAAAAAAAAAAAAAAAAAAACAAAAAAAAAAAAACCCAAAACCCAAACATAATAAAAGGGAATTTCAGGGAATTGCTGGAAAAAGTCACAACAAATAACTCTTCTACTATCATTAAATCCAGTCAGTACTTTGCAGAGTTGTGCCTGCTTATTCGTGACCTTTATTCTTTCATTTTTAAAAGAATCATGCTATTAATATTTCTTGGGAAAATTCAGGATGATAAAAAATCAATGAGAAGTAGGCTGCCAGTTAGAGCTTAAAAAAAAAAAACAACAAACAAAGCAAGCAAACAAAACAACAACCCTGGAAACAATGTGGAACTGGACGAAAAAAAAATCTGAAAAGCTGAAGACTCTTTACAGAAGGTAGAATCTGCAATGTAAACCTGCTGATTTTTATGCATATATATCTTTCTGTTTATTTTCTTTTTAAGGTCTTTACATGGCAATGATATTTCTGTTGTTCCTGAAGGAGCTTTTAATGATCTTTCAGCTTTATCACACCTGTGAGTATTCAGATATACTTTTTATGTCATGTTTAGCAAATTTCATGTAATTGAACAAAGACAAAATGCAAGGGGCTGCTCTGGAACAAGCTGGTGCATCTGAACAGGCTGGGAACTGGACAGAGAGCTAACACCTCAGGCGAAAAACCCTGGGCCTCCTGGTGGGTGGCAAATTGAATGTGTCTGCCATGTGCCCTTATGGCAATGAAGGGTAAAGATGCTCTGGGATGAAATTAATAACTGAGCAGCCAGGTGACTGAGGACAGTGGTCTATCCTCAGGACAGATTTACACCTCAAAGTACATCTTTATAGAATAGCACTCCCTTCTGCTTGGCACCCCTAAAACCACATTTGGAGTATCTGCTCAGTTTCTCCAGTACAAAGCAGATGTGTATGTACCGGAGCAAATCCAGGATGGGGACAGGCAAGGTGGGGAAATAGCTGGGTCACAGACTCACAGAACGATTTGGCGTTGGATTGGACCTCTGAAGATTGTCTAGTTCAACCCTCCTGCCAAAGCAAGTCCACCTAGAGCAGGTTGCACAGGAAGACATCCACATGGGCTTGGAGTGTCTCCAGAGACAGAGACTCCACCACCACTCTGGGCAGGCTGTTCCAGTGCTCTACCACCCTCAAAGTGAAGGAGTTCCTCCTCTTGCTTAGATGGAGCTTCCTATGTTTAAGTTTGTGCCCATTAACTCTTGTCCTGTCACTGGGCACCATTGAAAAAAGACTGGCCCCATCTTCTTGACACCCCCCTTTAAGTACTTATAGGTGTTGATCAGATCGCCCCTCAGTCTTCTCCAGACTGAAAAGCCCCAAGTCCCTCAAGACCCATAGTTCCTCAGAGTCTGTTAGTTCTGAGGAGAGGCTAAAGGAGTTGGGCTTATTTAGCCTGGAGAAGGAGATGCCAAGGAGAGACCTAATAGTCTTTAAACCTCTAAGGGGATTACAGCAACAATGGCAACAGATTTAAATGTTCAGTGAAGAATAAGGGTCAACAGTCACAAGCTGCAAGAAAGGAAGTTTGAACATAATGAAAAATTCTTCACTGTGAGAGTGGTTCGGCTTTGGGACAGGTTGCCCAAAGAAGCAGAAGAATCTCTGTCCCCAGAGGTTTTTGGAGTTCACCTGGGCCCAGCCCTGAGCAATCCCGCTCTGACCTTGAAGTGAGCCCTGCTCTCTGCAGGAGATGAGACTAGATGACATCCAGAGTGCCTTAAATTATTCTATGATTCTGTGCCAATTGTCTGTTAAATTGACTTTAAATACATGGCATCCGATTTCAGAATATAATTTGAGGTAATACTTTTCCTGATTTTAGTTTTCAGTGGGAGCCCAGATTAGAACAAGTTACCTGTCTTTAAATCTTGTTGTGTTTATGGATAGGTATTAAATCTTTGAGTGCAATTGAGTAAGTTGACTAGTGCCTTTAAGTATATCTGGCTTTTATGTTTCAAACAGCTGCAGTTCTTAAAAACGTAATTATCTGTTTGTAGTTCAGTATTGGATGTTTACATTTAACTTGCTGCTTGTCAGAAAATTGATGATACTGATTAAGTGTTAAGTCATTCTTAATTCATTCAAATGCCACAATTAAACTAGCTTACCTACGTGAAATATCAGAAAAACTTACATAGATTTGATTGTTGTTGCTGTTATTTTTTATCCTCATGGCTAGCACTTGTTCTTGCTAATGCTCTTATTTTAGCAGACTGATTGTGTTATCTCAATTCAGGCTGGCATTCAGTCTTGTGAATATGGAGTGGAGAAATTCTAGGTGCTTCTCCTTGCATGGGAAGTTGCCCATCACTAGGTCTGATTTTTGTTATTGCTCTGACTTAAGATGGACTAACCAACTAGATGGATATTTTCTCGTGTTCAGCTGGAATTATGTAGTGATAATTATGAGAGGGATTTCTACTCATTGTGACTGAACAGTGTTTCGACATTGGCAGTTTTTACTGCCTTTGCTTGCCAAAGAATTTCTTGTATTTCTAAAAGACTCATTGGTCCAAGGTTGTGGAACAATCTGGAAAAAAGTACTGAAACATCCAGAGCATGTTCTAATACTGCGATTTAACAGTGTATGCTATCAAATGGCAGTATTACCTATAATGTTAGGATTATCTGTTGAAATTTCTTTGATCATTGTACTTCTTAAAAGGAATGCTGAGTACATCTTTGTAGAATAGCACAGTGCTCCTGTCCTCCAAATTAAATACTCAGTGTATCATTTTTCTGAGGTTTAAGAGTATTTATAGTCTCTAGCAGAGAAAATCATGGAATCAGGGAATTGTCAGAGTTGGAAGGGAGTTCTAGAGATCATCCAGTCCAACTCCCCTGCCAAAGCAGGATTGCCCAGAGCACAACCCTCAGGACTGCATCCAGGTGGGGCTTGAAGGTCTCCGAAGAAGGGGACTCCACACCCTCCCTGGGCAGCCTCTTCCAAGTGCTTTGTCACACTCACCCTAAAGAAGTTTTTCCTTGTATTCAAATGGAACTTTCTGAGTTCCAGCTTGTGCCCATTGCCTCTCGTCCTGTAACTGGGAGCCACTGAAAAGAGTCCGGCTCCATCCTTCTTCAACCCACCATTCAGATACTTCTAAGCATTAATAAGGTCTCCCCTCAGCCTTCTCTTCTCTCAGCCTTCCCTCATAAGGGAGGCGCTCCCATCCCTTAATGATCTTTGTTGCCCTACACTGGACTCTCTCCAGTAGGTCCCTGTCTGCCTTGAACTGAGACTTAATGAGCCTATACAGAAATTAATTCTAAAGAACTCTAGCTAAATTATTTTTGATTTAAAAAACCCCAGATTTATTTAAAGAAATGTATTTGCTTTTGTAACAAGGTGATTCTTATGTAACTACCACAAACCTAGCATAATATAGTTTTATTTACTTATACAGCAGAGACCTCTTACAGAATTCTGCACATAGATGTGAGTTCAGTGGGAGAACTCCAAGGAGGAAATAATTAAATCAAATTTGGAAGCTTAGAAACAGATGGTTTGTACCAGCCTGAGAGCCATAAACTGAAGAGGAAAAATATCTGGGTAGAACTCTGTGGGGTTGCCTTGGCTGCTTCAGAAGAAAGACTTTTATTTTTGCTAACTTAATTTCCCAGTATCGGTTTCATTCTGCTGATGCAGCTGATCTTGGCCATTACATGCCACGGGTGAAACAGAACTAGTTCGTATTAGCTCTGCAAAGTTCACACATAACGCAGTTAGGAATAGCTAGGTTTCTGGACCAAGTTTACTGCTAAAACCATCACATCTTGATTTAGATCCCAAATCCAGACAGGTCGTGCTCTTACAGTCAGTTTGGTGGACAAAGGGCAGGTTTGTGGTTTGAAGGGTTTTTGCCAACCTGTTTCCTGGCTTCTCATTTTAAAATCAGTTATTTAAAACTATATTCCCTTTTTGTTTGTCTGTTTTCCGTAGGGCTATTGGAGCAAATCCTCTTTATTGTGATTGTAACATGCAGTGGCTCTCTGACTGGGTAAAGTCCGAATACAAAGAACCTGGTATTGCACGTTGTGCTGGTCCTGGAGAAATGGCAGATAAACTTCTTCTCACAACTCCTTCCAAAAAATTTACTTGTCAAGGTACTGTTGTGGTGTTTTTTTTTCTTTGAAGTGTCAATTTTGAATTTCTACAAATTGTTGGGCTGTGAAATAAGAATCTTGTGTGCTTTAAATGTATTTATTATAGTATCTTCACCAGCCTTGCCATCATTCCTCCTCATACTTAGGTATGTAGCCTTTGGTTCCATTCAGGAACTGTATTTTGAAGACTGCAGTGCCTATTTCTTTTCAAATAAATGGAGAACAATGTCTTTGGACTTGCACTACGGTAATCCTCAAGTACGTGGATGTACTTGGTACTGTCTCAGTCATGAACTACAGTTTAAACATCTACACTTCCCTTAGGGAAAGGATTTCTTTTCCCTTCAGACAGTTTACAAGAAAGACTGCAAATACATTCATAATCCTTTCAGGCTGCAATTAATTGCATCAGTGTCTTCAGAATGCTTCTTCTGATACTTCAGAAGAAAGCATTAAAAGTAAATACATAGATAGATAGATAGATAGATAGATAGATAGATAGATAGATAGATAGATAGATAGACCAACAAACCCCTTGTAGATAAAGTGATGTGATTACCTCTATAAAGGTCTCATTCTAAAATGTTGTTATATGGGGATTGGACCAAGAATATTTATGTCCATGTTGGTACCACTGTTGCTGGCATTTATATCACAACTTAAATTAATTTCTGTTAATTCCTAGGTTGTTTGTCTGAACCTTTTTTTTTCCCATTAGAAAAGTAACTTTTTACTCACTTTCTTTGCTTACTTACTTTCTTTGCTTTACTGTTTACTCTCCTCTATTACATCTATTTCTCCCTTCTTATGTATTTTGAAAACACAGAAAACTTCTGCTGCAGCTTCATTTTTCATGGGCCAGACTTAGAAGCACTGAAATCCCCAATTAAAAAAAAAAAAAAAACCAAAAACAAACAATGTGCTTATACTTGTGAGTCATTACTAACTTATAGTTATTTCTGAGGCATCAGATAAGTATGATATTAAGTCTTCTAGAAGCAACTTAACAGTCTAGGTAATCTTCAAGCTCTTTTGACAAACTCATCTCTTAATGTATCTTCAAAGATGATCTTAATCACTTGGTAATTTCCTCCTTAAAAAAAAGCAGCGGGACTTTGTTGCAGTTTCTCTCATCCAAAGTTGTTCTTTACTGCGTGTGCATCCAGTTTAGTATTCTCTTTCTGTTCAAAAAACCTTTGTTTTTGAAACAAAAGGCACTGAAACCATTTTGTGGCTTGTGATGCCAATGAATTGTCTCTCCTTCCAAATCCTTGTTGCAGTTTTCCAGCAGTATGTCTCTGAGGTCATGCCAGCGTTCATTGCAAATGACACTCATCTCTTGCAAAGTCTCTTACTCTGATTTAAGATAGGACGTTTGCTGGCCAATCTTACCATTTGCTTTATGAGCATCCAGTGAACATTATTGCAGGTATGCTCTTATGACACACTGTGTAGGGATTTGAGTGAAAGAATATTTGCATAGATGTGGAGGACCTGTTTGGCTATTTTCCAGCTCTGTCAGTTTTAAAAACCATATCGCCCCTGCCTACAATCATTGTTAAATTTCTGCCAGACAATCCAAAAAAATACATCTTACTCCCTCTTCCCCATCAGAAAATATCCTTGATATTATTATGCAGGGTAAGAACTGTATTTGTTTCACTTCCAAGAGTGGAGATCTGGTATTATGGATACCTTTGAGAGAAAATAATTTTCCTGTCACTGTCCTACGAAGATGCTCATAATTACAGATTGCAAATCGGCAGCTTTTCAGTGACATGATGGTCCTGTAAGACATTATGTGTCTGTTACTCAAAGATAAGTAATTTTATCTTTTGTTTTAAAATGAACTGCTGAATAGAAATTATAAGATTCTCTATTCCTATTAGAAGAAAAATTTTATTATATGAGTGAAACGACTCTTTATGGAATATCTGTTGATGGTCTGCTACTGCTACAGCAAAAAAAAATAGTGTATAATTCCTTCTTATCAGTACCTCTGTATTCAATTGAAAGTGAAATGGATGCTTGAATTTTACTTACATGAGTAATTCCCAAGGAAAATGAGCGTTTTAAAATGAAGTCTCATCTCAGTTGTGAAGCTCCATAAAATCACTGTACCTTACGCTAATTTTATGAATTCTTTTAGTCCAGGAATCATTCCATAGTATTTTCTCTTTTTAGTTGTTCTTCTACGTTTATGGGTGTGTTTTTTCTTTTTTGATGTGACCTCTAACAGATTCTTAATCTTTTACTTTTACTTCTTTACCATCCATGCCCTGCTTCTAGAGATTCCAGGGCCTTGTGGTTTTCTGATACCAGGTAAGGTTATGGATAGATCTGGAGTGGGTGATCTGATTTAAGAACTGACCTTCTGACCTTCCTTTTGTGTACGTCGAGCAAACTTCTTTCCTAAGACACGCATGCTCACTGTTTGTTTTCCCCTTTGATGCATTTACAGCTGACTCGTCATGATATATCATTTCACATATTGTATGAACAGTTTTGTTCTTTTAAAAGCCTGGGTTTCAGGTCTGAAAACTATCTAACTGAAATGATTGTTTGCACTGCATTGTACTAAAGTCAGTGATTTCATTAGCAGCTTCAGTATAAGTGAGCCAGCATAAACACTGATTTTGAGGCCATGTGCGAAGGAGAATACGACTCAAAAAATGTCAGAGCTCAACATTTTTCTTGCAACAAGTTTCTCTAGAAGCAGAAAGGGAGGTTTTGAGTCACGTTATTTTGAAAAAATGTTAGACAGCTATGTATGTGCCTATGTTTGTCAATAAAATACAGTTAGGTTTTGCATTGTTTTCAAAAGAATACTGCATATTTTTTCTTTTCTATTAAAGATTTTTTTTTCCAGGTAGGGTTCTCAAGAATATATATGTCTACATATGAAAAACTAAAAACTAGGTTATAAAATAATTCTTCTTCATATACAAGTCTTTTAGCGCAAGCGAAAAGAGGAAAGGAATGTTCTAGTGCAAATGGAAAAAGATTCCAGAACTGCCTTTCCATTAAATATCAGTAAAATATCTGAAATGTTTTAATTTTTTGATCTTACAGGGGGAGAGTGATTAATCAAGATGTTACTTTTTAATTGGATACCACATATACAATAGTTCGAAATAAACCTTTACAGCACAAAACCAGATAGAGTGTTGTTTACTATCTCGTTGAGGCTTAGGTTCACATTTTCTGGCTCTGTTTTGGAAGTGAAATTTAGATTGCTAATCTGTTTGGGAAAATAACCATAGTTACGAAATGCTTTTTAATTCATGCCAAATAATTAGCATTTTATTGCATGAGAAGTAGAAAAGAGGATATGATGTGCAAAATAAACAGTTGAGGCAAAGAAGCATAGACTTCCAGGCTATAGCACAGCATTAAAATCTTTTTTTTTTTTTTTAAAGTATGTGCTTCTTGCAACCTTATTTTTTTCACAGAACCTCTTAATCTATTCTCACAACAATCAGCAATAGTTTAGAGTACACCAGCAGGGCTTTCTAGATGTTATTTCTATGGTGTTTGTTTCAACTCTTCTACCTCTGCTGTTTGCTCCTCTAACAGAAATTTTAATCAGGTATAGATTTCTCTTTCAAAATAAAGCAATGAAGACAAGAATAGTCAATGATCCATGAAGATGGTGGCTTTGGCAATAAGCATCTTATCACAGATGACCGCGTTCATCCCTTTAGATTTGCTTGCAAGCTGTGAGACAGAAGGATACCAGCAACTGCAGATTTTTAAAATAAAAATTAAAAATGTCAACCTCTCTTTGTTTAATACCCCCTAAGGAATCCTTAGAATCACATGGCTTGCTTCCATGCCAGCTCCTTTACATGTCTTATCTGAGATAAAGTAAAGAAAGAAGAAAGTTAAGAAATCTAAGTTTAAAAAAAAACAACGAAACAAAACAAAACAAAAAACCAACTCCAAAGCCCCATATCTCAGTAAAAGTACTGAGTCACTTTTTTGAGTAAATCCCATAATGGAGTTCCACCAGTAGGTCTAGTTAGAGGAATTCACTGGTTATTCCTTAAAATGTACACATTTAAAGCGACATGCCAGCTATATCCTGTCAAATATAAATTACTAGTTGTTTGGTTTTGACTATCCAATTTGTATTTTTAAGGGCCCGTGGATGTTAATATTCTTGCTAAGTGTAACCCCTGTTTATCAAATCCATGTAAAAATGATGGAACCTGCAACAATGATCCAGTTGACTTCTACAGATGTACGTGCCCATACGGATTCAAGGTGGGTCCTGAATGAAGAGGAGAAAGCTTGCCGAAGTGTGAGGTTCTCTTTAACAACCTTTAAGTTTTATTTGGCTCCTTTCCACTAGTGTCTGCATTTTTTTCTTAAAATATACTTGTTGTTCCCTGCGTAGGGTCAAGACTGTGATATTCCCATTCATGCTTGCATCAGTAACCCGTGCCACCATGGTGGAACTTGTCATTTGAAAGAAGGAGAAAGAGATGGTTTCTGGTAGGTTGGGTTTAATTGTAAGAACAGCGTGGAAAACTACTGAGTTTTGTATGCTGAAATAATTTTGGTGTTGATCTTTGGGTTCTTTGTGTTTTGCTGGTAAGTGCACCACAAAGACAGATTTTCAGTGCTTCTGAAGTTCTCAGATCATGTTGTCGTCCTTGGAAAGCTTCTAAAGCTTTGCAACTGTTAAAAACAATAACAAATGATTGTGATTAGTTGAGGCATATCAGGTCAAGACAACATAGTATTGACTTCATTAAGCTAATTAATAGCTAGCTAGATCCCTGCTGAAAAAAATCTTACAATTCATCTGTTGTTGTGTGTGTTACTTCAACAGACAGCATGTAAATGATAAAATGTAAATCCCAGTGAAACAGAAAATTAATGATTCATTTGAAACTCACTATGGCAGCAGATAAACATGCTGTGAGCATTTTTAATCTTGAGTTATTTAATCACACAGTACAATTACTCCAGATGTACTTCATGAATTATGAAATGAAGTTCTTTAGCATTCTTATGTGAAATTATTAGTCATTTAATAATCTAGACCTCAAGCTTGTTAGAAATGACAGTTCAAAAAGATACAATTCATTATCCTGCAATTCATTATGATGTTATTCTTATTTTTAAACCCAAATCTGCCCAAAGATTAAATAGTTTTCTATTAAAAATTACGCTTATACATCTTAATGCTATGCCTCTTCAATTTAACGTGACATAGTCGTGTCTCATAATTTGACCTTTTTCATTTATTTGTTTAAACGCTACATGTTCTGAAAATCAAAGCAGTCTTATAATGAAGGCTGCAGGAATTACAGATTGTGCGTATTACATGAAAATGGATGGGTAGTCATGATTGAGCGATTTACCATCTCTTCTGATGTATTTGTTTTGTATAAACTTACTTAAAAGTAACAACATTACTTTTTTGAAGAGTTTATACAGGCTTTCTTTTTATATATTAATGGATGTATGGTCCATGGAGTGTTAAACAGAGCTTTGTATTGGTGCTTTTAACTGAATGATAGTGGAGTACTACTGTTACATACTAATCCCCGATTCCACAGTCTTTTCCATGTGATTAACTTTGAAACAAGAAAAGGATCACTTTCCATAAGAAATCAAATCTAATCTTATAATATAAAGGTAGCACGCTTTTCAAAAGGAATTTTCAGTGACTTAATTTAAGAAGCTCCTTAAACTAAAGATGAAGCCGTGGATTTAGAAGGCTTTTTTATGTAATCTAAAATATGAAAAATCTTTTGGTAACATTTACTCTACAGGGGGTTTACATTGTATAAACCATGTTCCTTTATAGTGATTACAAATTATTATTATTATTACTTATAGTGATCATGAATTATTGTACCTATTAATTACAGAACTTCTTTTTGGGTCTCCCCAGGTGAAATGTCCCTGTGGTTAGTTTTGTTTCCTGTGTTACAGGTGCACTTGTGCCGATGGATTTGAAGGTGAACACTGTGAAATAAATGTTGACGACTGCGAAGACAATGACTGTGAAAATAATTCTACTTGCGTGGATGGAATCAATAATTACACTTGCCTTTGCCCACCTGAATATACAGGTAGGAGTATAAGAGAAAGTGCAGGTAATTCAAGAATTCCTGGCAGAACAGTAAGATTTTTCAGTTTGTAGGTGAGTTGGTAGTTACTCTACAACTGACTTAAAGCCAGGTTTCCCTCCATATTCATTCAAACCTTCCTTTTGACATGAAGTCAAAAGTAGCCTTCATGCCCGCTTGTTAATTCCTTTGTTAATTTTGAAATGAGCACTTTGATATTTAAAATACCATTCTAAATGCGTCCCTCCCTACTGTTTAACTGACCCAGACACCCCAAGGAAGAACCCCTGTAGCTGTAGAAATCTGAAAACTGTAGAACTTTGCTTTTATCCTAAATACCTCATGTTTCTAACAAGGCAGAAGACGATCTGCCAGTGCCAGTAGGGAACTGAATTTGGCACCCCTGGGTGCTGTCCTGCCCTCTGTTAGAAAAACCAATGCAGAGTGCGATGCTTTCTGTCCTAGCACACACACACAAATAAAAAGAAAACAAAACATACAAAAAAAACAAACAAACAAAAAAAAAAAACCACACACAAAAAAACCAAACCTAAACAGAAAAAAACAAACCCAAAAGAAGAATCATTAGAGAATGTCTAATTATTTGTTTCTATCAGTTGGCAGCCAAGGCCATTCCCCAATTCCCCTCTCGCTGAGAGGGTGTCTCGCTTGCTGTCATCTCTACGGGAATGGAGGATGGTTAGAACAGCAACACTGGAGAACAAGATGTAGGAACTATCATTTACATTGATCTGTTTTATAGTTTTTCTAACTAGACAGATGTATTTTCTGTCAGCTAGTTGACCATTAGGAAGGCACAGAGCTTCAATTTGCAAAACCCTGATTTGAAAAGCATAAAAAAGAAATGTAAAATCCACCATGACTCAAGAACTAACTCTACTGAGATATCGTATATCTTTAAATTAATCAATCGATTTCGAGCTCTGGAAAACCAGAATGAGAGGTGAACTCCTGAATTAGTTGCATTTAGTGAAAACACATCTAACTCCTTTTTAATGCAAGATGTTTCCATCATTAGTTCTGCAGTATATTGGATTGCTTCAGTGTTTTAGGCTACTCAAATTAAAAGACGATATTTAAATCTTAGAAACCCCACAGTGGGTGAAGATGATGGAACACAAGTATAAGAGATAAAACTTCATAATCTAATATATTGATGCATCCAGTACTTATGCTGGGGGGAAATGTTTGGTAGGCATTTCCCCACACAGATTAAACTACAATACCTACAGCAATAGAGATCAAAAGCAGCCAGAGAAGGTATTGAGTAATAAGTGGATGGTCCAGTCATAATCTTCTGCTTAGACAAAATACTGTTTTGCCAAGCACTGGTACCTTAAAACCTAAGAGCAATTGGCAATTCAAGCCTTAGAAACAAATAGCAGGTAACAGCATCAATGAAATAGCAGGTAATAGCATCAATGAGCAGAGACAGGTGTTTGCTATTTAAAATATTTCAGCTATATGTGAGTTAAGCTTCAGCTCCCCTGGGGTCAATTGCTACCTCCTTCAAAAATGGGATTAGATACTCTACTGTGCAGGCTGGAAGAAAGCAACCCCAAGTCACATCAGTCCCGTATTGCTGTTCAGCGGCTTCATGCTAATAGGTTTCACATACCTATTGGGTAGCAGGCAATTCATTTGCGGGTCTGTTCCTCCTCTGCAGCTTTGCAGGTGTTTTTTACCCATGTCGTTCATTTCTTTCTTTTCAACTGTGCTCTAGGTGCATTTAACTGCTAGAGTCAACAGCTTCTTGTATTCACAGTATGCCACGGGGGGGACCCTTTTGTATAAATATCCATGGAGTGGATAGAAAGGCTTGTTTACACGTGCTAGCCTAAAACTTCAATTAGGTGTGCCAGTTGCGTTTCTGTAATACTCTAATGGAAATGTCCATTTTACATTTACAATTGAAACCTCAATCTTAGCATTTCTCTGTACATCTCTATGGTTAGAGCAAAAAGGAGACCGTAAACACTGGTAACATTTTTGATGTTTGTGTTGCAGTTGTGCCTCTTCAGACAAAATATAAGTGTATTTTTTAATTTGATTAATTCATAATTGTGCATAATTCTAAGATGAATTCTGAATGAATAAGTACTGTCAGCTTACACGGCAAGTGCTTTTGTTTGCTAACTGCAATTCTTTCAGGAAAAAAAGATTTGCTTTTGCAGATGCAAAGCCTGCTCATAATCGCTACCGAAGTGAGTAGGTGAGAAACTCTCACCAAATCAAAAAGAAATCCAAAAAATCTACTTGCAATCAATGAGTTCAGCTCTTCTGTTTTTTTAAAAAATGCTGAGAATTTACACTGTCTCATCAGATATTTTTCAACACCTTGCCAAAAGCAAAGACACGTGTATTTTTTAAACTTAGAACACCAGAGCCTCAGCTCAGATTATAGATAAATTGGAAAGAAATTCAAGTTTTACATTCCACGAGGTGCTATAATATACTGCCTTACAAAGCATCTGAGCATGGGACACAATGGGTGAGAGCCTAAGTCATTTGTGAGACTAATTGCAAGGAGACAATATAAAACATTGAGCTTAGTCAAGGGGTCTTCACATCTGTCAGCCTTAATTTTGCATAATAATTAAATAACCTTCAGAGTTAAGAATTAGACTGACAGTTGCCTGGACACATCAGGATCTAGAAATGGCTGTGTTCAGAATAAAATGTAATCTTGCTGTTGCCTCAAGTGTGTACAAGATAGCAAGTTATTTATGGGAATTATCATTATTTTTCTCTGGCTGACAGCCTGATTTGACAGAGAAATAACAGAATCCAGTATGTATACATTGATTTTCATTTTCAGATGTTTTGTAATCAGTTAGCTTTTGGTATGTGTTCTAATAGGTTAAAATCAGTATGTATATTCCTAATGTCTTTGAAAGATACTTTTCTCTAAATGAATTCACGTAGTAGCTCTCTTCTGGGCAAAAGAAGGTTAATGATCATGAAAACTGGCCATATATTCAGTAGGGAAAAAGATTTCTAAATTTGGAGAGACTTATCTCTAGCTCAGAAAGCTTCTGAGCTGTAAATTGCTGGAAATGGGGAAAGTATACCTACCAGGAAACTACCAGGGTAGACTTATCCTGGTCTCTTAATACTTCGAATTGTCTTCATTCAAGATGTCACAGCGTATATGTACTGCATGTGGAAGTGCACCAGCCCCCAATATTTTTCTGGGTGAATGGTTTTCTGGAAATAGGCTTTACGTTTCAGTAGCACAGCCTGAGGAAGAAGTCAGTTGAAACCTGTTAGTATGAAATGTAAATCGTTCTTTAAAGTTCCATTTTCATGTGGAGGCCTCTTAGAATCTCAAATTAACTCTGAAAATACATACAAAAACTGTAAAAAAAACTGTTGCAAAGAATGTTGCAGTGCAAAACCAAACAGGGGTTGAAAATAGACACTTGTCAAGTACGCAGTGTTGATTTAAAAACAAACAATTTTTAAAAAAAGCTTATTATGTTGTTGCTTAAGAATCAGGAATCCTTTTTTCTCTGCCTCAGTGAAGTCGTACAATCATAGTTACAGGTGGCAAGACGAAGAATGGTGTTGGCACTATACTGTGAGCTTTCTTAAGATCACAGACTAACTGTGAAACAACAGTCAGCAAAAGGCATCAGTGGACACTCAGGGTGTCTGGGGAAACCTGGAGAAGTAAAACATTTAAAGTACCTCACTACGTCCTGCACTCTTTAACCTCGCTATTCTCTTTAACATTACCATCTCCTTTATTTTAACCTCAGTCTAGTAAACTTCGGGTCATTTTATGTGCATTCTATAGATTACAGATGATCATTTCTCTTGCTCACGCTGTCATCAGTCATTAGAGCGCAGATCTAACTGATCCAGAAGTAAAGCCTTTCTCATGCCACTGGTGGCATGTACTTCTTACCTTTCCTGTTTGTTTTGCTCTGCTGTAGGTGAGGCTCTGAAGCTTGCTCCATTTTGCTATTACCAACCTCTCTGCTGCTATAGTTGTGCATTAGCTTAATGTGCTCTGCTGTTGTATTACAATGTAAAAAAGTCTCTTGTCTCTTCTGTCTTTGTCACTGCAAGCTGCTAATCTGAATGAAGTGGAAAAAGGTCAGTTGTCTTTTAAGCCTATTTTCACTTACTTTGGTTTCTCACTTTCCTTTCCTTAAAGGTGCATGGATTTCAATTCTTAGCAATGATCAAGTAAATCATGTGTAGGTGTAATTCAGAAAGCTCACTGCAAATCCTCAAATTAGGCACTTGGCTCTTGCTGTGAATACATGTCAAAAGAATGTCGTTGAAGATGCAGATCGCTGTGCAGGAGGACTTTAATACTACCTTCACTGTCTTTTTTTCAGATGTATTAAAAATTTGTGTAGTCATTGATAGGACTAACAAAAAAGTTTACGTGGTGATCTTCTGATACTTTTATTTTCATCACCTTCAAGACATACCTGGGTTCCTTTCTAATATGTTCTCTGTTTTATGGCACTGTTTTGCTTTAATTTCTTTGTTATATTATGGTACTGGAAAACACACCTGAGTACAAAATGTCAAATCTTGTTGCTTATCATTTCTGTGGCCTTTTTTTGCTGTAAATATCTAAAGAAACTGAAATGACCACATTAAGCTGAGGCTATAGTACAACAAAGGTAATAGTGAAGAAATTTATGGCAATAACTTTGGATGGTCCTGAATTTTATTTTTTTTTAAAGTCTCTGCCTAACACCTATCTCGCTACCAGAGATAAATGATCTTCTGTACAATCTGAGAGCTAACATAATCAGTGACAACATACGAAGTTAAATATTTCCCTTTAAAAGCAAATGAATCATCCTCTAGTGTATTTGCCATTAGTTTAATTTAATAAGTATATCGTACAGTCTATAAAGCAATATAATATTTCACTAGTAAGAAGAACATGTTCATTATCTGTGAAATAACATGTTGAGCAAGGCTGCAATTATACCATCTGTGTTGATTAATTTAGACATCTGATGAATAATTCTTACGGCTTAAACTTGGGGCCCTAAGTCCTCTCTGTGACTGGCAGAGAACACGTCTCCAGGAAGTTATTCCAACCACAGGTGTTCCATGCTTAAGGCTGTACTCCACTTAGACATGTTGCTGTATTGGTTTTATTACTTATCTGGACAGCACAGATAGCTTCCAGGTTTTCTTTCCACTTATTACTGCCTATGTTATTTTTCCTACGTTATTCTGTTACTATTGCAGTATGAAATCTGTTGATTTTGTAAAAGAGCACTTGTCCCCAGGTAAACGAGGGAAAAATGCAAGCTCAGTACAAATAAATATAAAAGTTGACTTCTTTGTTATTCTCGGACTTAGTTAAAAAAAAACAATTAAACAAACCAACTCGAACAGATTATAAGGACTAGTTTGACATCTGTCCATAAAATTTTGGTTTGTTAATGATTTCCAGAATTTTAGGATTTACTTCTGGAAATTTATAGAAAAAACTAATTTCTATATTCATGAAAAATAACTTTTCAAATGGAATGTGAAGGGAAGATGCTACTGTGAAGAGACTCACATCTCCATTTCAAGTTGAAGCAGCTGTTACCTGTGTATAATTAGTCTTTCTGATAGTTCAAACCACTTTAAATGGGATTAAAGATAAAATGGCGATGATTCCTAAACAGAACTGTAGTCACTGTAAATGTATTACACAAATGTGAACTATAGCACATAAAAATTATGGATTATAATGGGAACAAGTTCCTCATAAGCAAATTATCGAACACCCAAATTAAACAGATATGTATGTGATGCATGCTTGTATTACCTTGCCAGCTGAATATGAAAGCTATTAATGGTCAAGAAGTTGCTTGGAGGATCAGTCAGTTCTACCATGCCAGCCATCTTTTCAAANTTATTACATCGCCTTCTTGCTACTACAAAAAAAAAGAGTTTATTACTCAATTTGCTTGGTAATCAAATAAATACCTGCCTAAAGTTTAAGCATGTAAGAAATCGAATGCAAATCATGTAATATCAAACTTAGTAAAACATTTACTCATTTCATTCAATTGGGATAATAATCCTCATTCTTGTACAAACTACACATAAGTGTTACCGCTTCTTAGAACAGAAATACCTTTGCTACTCTTGCCTTTCCTGTAAAATTTTCTGTTTCATCTAGCTAAATATACTTCAAATGACTGTTCTGTACTAAAAGCTCAAGTATTAAAGTAATTTTACTGCATTTGCATAAAGGGGGAAGATAGATGATATAATTGGCAAGCTGAGCTACCTGCTACTAGTTTGATCACTCCCACTACCGATTCTGGTCTATAATCTATCCTTCTGTTTTCCTTAATTGTCGTAAAGCTTGCCTGCCTTAAAGTTACTATTTCTTTGTTGTTTCCAAACGGCAGATATAAAAGAACTACAAATGTTAAACTAAATAAGCACCTGCTTAGACTAATATCCACAGGCATGGTGGATAGATGAACAGAGTTAAGCAATGGTGAAAGATAGGAATAGTCCAGCAATGAATCGGATCAAGAGTTTGACTTAAATTCCACCAAAACATTCTGATTTGTCATTATAAACTGCATCCTGCTGTGCCTGTCAACTTGTTCTAATTGTAATCAATTTCTCCCTGTTATAGTAAATATTTTTATTTGTCTTTTCTGAATAATGAGCTCAGGACTTCCAATAATTTATGTTGCCTATTGCTCACCAAACTCAAGACTTCATAAGATCCTTCCAGTATCTGAAGGGAGCCTACAGGAGAGCAGGAGAGGGACTCTTGGTCAGGAAGTGTAGTGATAAGACAAGGGGTAATGGTTTTAAACTAGAAGAAGGGAAATTTAGATTAGATATTAGGAAGAAATTCTTCCCTGTGAGGGTGGTGAGGCACTGGAACAGGTTGCCCAGAGAAGTTGTGGATGCTCCATCCCTGGAAGTGTTCAAGGCCAGGCTGGATGGAGCTTTGAGCAACGTGGTTTGGTGGGAGGTGTCCCTGCCCATGGCAGGGGGGTTGGAACTCGATGATCTTGAAGGTCCCTTCCAATTTTAATCATTCTATGATTCTATAAAAAAAAGAGCTCTTTTCAGTTTGTTAAATGGCACTGACATTTTCTGACCTCTTCTACACTCTATTGGCTATTTGAGTCAATAGAAGAAGTAATTAAACGGAGAGCTCCAGTCAAAGACTCAGATAATAGTACTTTCTTGATAAAACATAAATACTGCAGAAGTTGACTCACAGTAGATTGCAACCAAGCTCAGAAGCTGGAATGGACATATATGTACACTTAGAAAATCATGCTATTCTAGCAATTACTAATAAGTCTGTAATAGATATCTGTTATTTTAGCTGTAGAACAGCAAGTAAGTCTTCTGGCAAAAACCTGGTTTTGATAATTTAAACTGACAATTTTTTTTCTTTTTGCATTCCCTCTGTAGTTTTTATTCTAATATCATGTACAGCTTTGCTCGTACACTAGTGATTTGAAACTTGTTTCTTCAGTAAGCTTGCCTGTAATTAGCAATGTGCTATTATATTCAGAAGCCCACGTCCATTTGTTTTAGTGCTCTCCTCTTCATTCAGAAATATAGTGGTTGATACCACTTTATTTGACAGTATTTTTAAATTATTGCCCAATTAATCAAAATAACAATGATGTGCAAAACCTTTTTCACCTCATTGCACTGTTTCTTGTTATTTGTTGCACCACATGTCTTTATATATTGGAAAATATCGAGTTAAGGGTCTGTTCAGCCTTGAGAAAAGCTTTTTATCACCATGTTCCAGTATTTCAAGGGTGGCTACAAAGAAGGTGGAAGTCTCCACCTTCCTTTTTACAAGGAGTCACATGGAAAAGATGAGGACTAATGGGTACAAGTTATTCGTGGAGAGATTCCAATTGAACAGGAGGAAAAAAATTTCAAAATAAGAACAGCCACCCATTGGAATAATCTCCCCAGGGAAATGGTGGATTCCTCAACACTGGACAATTTTAAGACTCGTCTGAACAGGGTGCTGGGCCATCTTGTCTAGACTGTGCTTTTGCCAAGAAAGTTTGGATCAGATGATCTTTGAGGTTCCTTCCAAGCTGATATTCCATGATGAAGTTTTTCTGTGGTTTATAATTTCATCAAGTCATAAGAGTGAATTAACATACACAGAGGAAACACAAACTGACCTCTGAACCTAGCAAACATGTAACTGGTTAGTTCAACTAGTTAATCAAGGATTACACACAATTCACCATCAGTATTTAACAGTGTTGTCCGGCTGTTTAAGCCTGCATCATCCTCTGTATCTAGCTAGAAAATCTCAGTAACTATTCCAGTCCTGACCTTGGGAGGGTTGTGTTCATTTGGACTGTGCCAACCACCCAGAGTTCCGCCGCTTGCAGCGCTACTCCATACAAGAATCCAGACTCCCTAGATTAATTGAGCAAGATGTCATATGAAGAGTTATTGCTGGTTCTAATTAAACCTTGGAAGCTTTTCACAGGATTTTTGACACTTTATCCGCCACTTATTTTTAAACAAACTAGTCTGTTGCTTATTTTCCTACATACAGAAATGTTCCCATCTTTCAAAAATGTAATTACTTAGCCAAGCTCTTACAGAAGCCTCAGTTACAATATTATTAGATGAATAGAAGAATGTACACACACATTGGTGTTGAGCTTCCTCAAACTGAGACATTTGTTTCACAATCTTTTTGCATTATTTTGAAGTATTTGGCTTTTAAAAGCATTGTGTTATGCTTCCCAAATCAAGGAACACTCTTAAGATTTCCTCCCAGTAAAGCCAAGGAGCCTAACTTGGTAAATCTGGAATTTCCTTCAAGGAGTGTTTCACTTGCATCGCTATCTTTTCAACAAAATAACTTTCTCCCATTCACCTCGTCTCAATTAAATCCTGAATAATACATGGGTTATTAAGTATGTTAAAAGAGATGTTGCTTTAACAGGAAACTATTTTCAGCCATTCAGATTCCACATCATGTATTTTTACTTTGCTTTTCTATTAACTTCTTTTTGCAAAAAAAAAAAAAAAAAAGTCGTATTTTGGTTATGGGAGCAGTCCATTCAGAATATAAATCGGCTAACAGGACAAATGAAGACCTCACACTTGGGTTGTTTTGTTTTGTTTTCCTGGTATTATATTTTTATTGAGAACTTCAGTATCAGATATACATATTTTGGATTCTGTCTTGAATTTTTCTTGGTTTTGTTCTTACTGATCCCATGTGCGAGTCTGTCATGAATGCTACTCTTTCTTTATAATGAAAGTTTGTACTTTACATAAAACTGACATTTTTTGTTTGTTTATGGAGTTGTTTTTTTTTTCATTATGGACTGTTCTGTTTATAATGTCCTTTCCTCAATTCCTGCTTCCTTCCCTAGGATAGTTGCTAACAGACTCCAACTGAAAGCTCCCTCCAGTGATACAATTCTCACTGACTTCACAGTTTACAGATGCCAGGGGAAAGTTTCCTTCCTTTTATGCTGTCACAGCAGAAAAAATCCTGTCTTTTAAAGACAAGTGGGTTTTTGATCCGTTGTTTCTCTTCTTTTTCAGTCTGTGCACTTTTCTACAGAGTACTTGGATCAAAGTCTGACCATAATCTCAAAAATACCAGATGATGTTTGCAAATCATTTGGCTGCAGTAGGCCTGGTAAAGTAGCATTGAGATTATGATTTGAAGTGGACATTTTTCAGAGCTCTAAGCTTTTTTTTGGACTCAAATTTCCAGTTTGAGCCTCAGCCTCTGTGCGGATTCACAGCTATGACTTCAAAATTCAGCCTTTCCAAGTCCCCCTGAGCTTTTCATGAGGCAATTCAGCTTTTCAGAATTGTAGTTCAGAGGATATTAGGGCCATCAACCTATGACTACTAAAATGCAGCGTACCCTAACTAAGGAATTCCTGTATTTTATAAGTAGCTGGGTGGGAGATAAAAAAAAAAATAAAAAGGACAGGCTTTGACACTGCTCAGTAAAGCTGTTTGCCACACAAGAAATTTCAGAGGTCTGTGCCAATAAAAATCTAAGCCATGGCCCAGTTACTATGCTGTAGCAAAATCAATGCCAGTTCAGTAAAGTCGACAGTAATGGTGACATTACTTGCTTCTATTGTGCCAGTCCTAATTGGCCTTTTCTAGGTATTTTGGGTTTTTTTTTACCCACTGAGCTTTTTACTCTGTATGTTTCTAGAGGCAGCAAATTTCCAGCCTTGTTTAAAAGATACGCTCGATATGTGACTTTCAGAAATTCTCTGATACACTGTTAGAATTAATAATCTCAGGAAAGTTTAGAGGGTTTTCTTCCTCCAAGTCTTCTAAATGCTGAACAGCCATATTTTTATTATTTGTAATTGAGGTGTCATATATTTTGCAGTTCTGCATGTAATTTAATACAGAGTATATGCCATAATAAGATATTTGTATGGAGATGTATGTGTGTGTATATATATATATGCATATGTGCACATACATACATTTCTAAGCCACAGGAATGTGTATAAGCTGAGTCAAAAAAACAGTGATTTTTTTGCTTATTCCATTCCATGTTCCTGGAAATCTTAAATCTCTGTTCCCATATTTATATCTCACTCTTAAATGTTTCTGGCCTTTACACGGATTTCAGCTAATACAACAAGTTCTGCAAATTGACTAAATGCTATGTGAAGAATTACTTCCTCTCATATATGTATTTATTTGAACAAAACCCTTTGAAAAGAGACAGGGATCTGGGTTTTGTTTGATATATCGTGGGACACAAAGAATCCCTGGTATTTTGGGATTCTCTGTGCAGTGACCTAGTCATAACAGTTGCACATTTCCAGACTAATAAGTCCAGTGAGAGTTTGAAGAGGCTTTGAGGATAGAACGAAAATCCTTTGTATTGAGTCATCTTCAGTGGCCTGCATTTGATCTTTATTCAGTTTCCTACGTACATTGACTCAGTCCCATTGTTACTGACAGTTTTCCTGAGAACTGTGAAGTAGCCTGTGCTTGAAGGCCATTTTCTTCTGTGAACTCAAAGCTTTATTTGGATTTGTAGAGAAAATACACTGTTTGCAGATTGGTAATGTGCTATAAATTACTCCCTTTTTTTTTTTTTTTTTTTTTAATAATCTTTTGTGGAACCGGCATGAATCTTTTGGATGGCTGCAAAGAACTTGTCAAGCCGGTTTTGGCTTTTCTCATTTTGGAAGGTATTGAGGTCCCATGTCTTATCACACTTAGCATATATGTTTCAGATGTGTTTTTATCCAACATAACCATCTTTGGCTCTTGTTCAGTTTTGCCTTTTTCTCTAGCCTTGCTTTCATGTACAATGTTCCTCAACTCTTCTAAGGTGGATTTTTTGTTGTTTTTTTTTTTTTTTCTTTGTCCACTGTTTGAATTAAATTCTGCATACCCGACAAGATAAGTCCTGGAAATAATGTCTCAAGTCCTGGGTAGTCAGTATTTATAGTCACAATAAGCAGTTTTAAACACTAGTATGTAAGCACACTTGCTTTGGAAAGGACAAATTTCTCTGGAGGATCTGTTGAAAAAGGAATAAAAAAAAAAAGACAAATAGATGTTTAACCATCTACTGTTGCTTTCAGTTTATGATGATAGGTCAGTAGGTCAAGGGAGGTCATTCTCCCCCTCTACTCTGCACTGGTGAGGCCACAACTGGAATACTGCATCCAGCTCTGGGCTCCCCAGCTCCAGAGAGTCAGGGAACTGCTGGAGAGAGTCCAGTGTAGGGCAACAAAGATGATTGAGGGATTGGAGCATCTCCCTTATGAGGCAAGGCTGAGAGAGCTCAGACTTATTAATGTTTAGAAGCATCTGAAGGGTGGGTTGAAGAAGGATGGAGCTGGAATCTTTTCAGTGGCTCCCAGTGACTGGACAAGGGGCGATGGGCACAAGCTGGAACATAGCAAGTTCCATTTGAATATGAGGAAAAACTTCTTTAGGGTGAGGGTGTCAGAGCCCTGGAAGAGGCTGCCCAGGGAGGGTGTGGAGTCCCCATCTCTGGAGACCTTCAAGCCCCACCTGGATGCAGTCCTGAGGGATGTGCTCTGGGCAATCCTGCTTTGGCAGGGGAGTTGGACTGGATGATCTCTGGAGGTTTCTTCCAACTCTGACAATTCTGTGGTGATGTGTACTTCTGTAATGAACTGATACACATACATGCACACACATATGTATTCTAGAAGATACCTTCATTCATGTACTCTCTCCAAAAATGTCCATCCCAGTGTTATTATCCTATACATTTCTCCCTTTTTCCAATCTACCTGTTCGTGATTCTACCCCACTGGTGTCCCTAAGTTGTCCATCCTTCTATCCACATACCCTATCCATGGTGGTGCTGTCCTCATTCTCAGAACTGTGTTAACAGGAAAGAGATGAGGCCACTATATGCTATTTTAAACTCAGGCTGCCCTCCAGCAAATACTGATTCTTCAACTAACTACAGTGCCACACTCAGATAAGTAGAACTGAGGGATACCAAATATTGTGCCTCTTTGAAGTTCAGCTTGAGCAGTGGAAGTCTTTCCTCACCCACTGCTGTCTTCTGCTCTTTTCTTCCTCATTTTGGTGTCCAATTCAACTGCCCACTACCTCATGTTTTATTGCTTGATAAGTGACAAGGAGAAGTCCTTCTGCTTCCATAGTTTTAGGGCATGATAGAACTGTGAGTCCCTGAACTCAGCAGTCATAATGTTTATACCTGTTGATGATTCTTCATGTAGATGCTAGAATAAGTCTTTCAAACCAGTGATAAACTTTGCAAGGGTGCTATTCATGGTATCTTCTGATTAGTTAGAGAACAAGACAATGTTGATCTGCTTACACACCTGCTAGTGTTTCCTTGTCATAAAGTGCAAGTAAAATCCTATTTTAATGGTATTAAAATGTTTTATAGATTAGACAGCCCATGTTGGAAATTAGAGCCACTGCTTCTAGTAGCAAGGAAGGGTAGATACTTGACGTAGATTTGTTTGTTTCCTTTTCACAGAAGAAATTATAAATAATTATGGTAAATTAACAAAAATTGGAGAGTCATGTTTAAGAAAAAATAAAAAGCAGGTTTTTATTTTGTAGTAATTGGAATTCTACTGACATGCAGTGAGATTAACGGGTTTTTTTCAGGTAATAGATTACTTACAGTGCAAATCTGGGTATTTCTATGTGTAATGTACTTAGAAAAAAAAGTAAGAGGAAAGCATATTGATGGTTTGTTGTAGTGAGAAGAGATTCAGTCACTAGTGTTATGCGATACAGCAGCACTGGATAAATATTTGCAATGGAAGTTTTTTAATGACAAAATTATCATTTATATCCATGGATGGGTGATTGACATAAAACTAGTTTTTATATAAAGGAGTTATCAGAAATATTAATATTTATTGTTATTATCTATGTATCAATGTTTATTTATTAGTATTTATTATAAAGGTAGCATTTGTTACGATTTCATGAAGTATGCATTTTTCAGTGTTAACAAAAAACAGCTGTAGCAGTTACTTTTAAAATAGAAACAGCTATTTTCAGGCCACTATGGTATTTTCACTCAAATGACAACAGACATTATATTTCAGGTGAGCTCTGTGAGGAGAAACTAGATTTCTGTGCTCAAAACCTGAATCCTTGCCAGCATGACTCCAAGTGTATCTTGACACCCAAAGGATACAAGTAAGTCTAAAATACTGTCACAGTCCGACTGAATCAGAAATTCTGGGTTTTTTTATCCTGTTTAACTTCTTTTCCTTTTGTTTTAGTGGAACAAGTTCTATTCTCAAAATACTGATTTCAGTTATTATCAAGCATTATGGCAGAATAGGCCCTTATTTTCATCTAGATCTACGTTATTATCTTAAATATGTTTTACTGATCCTTAACAGTTATAATTCCAGTCATATCTACACAGAGTAGAGCAGTTAGTCTGTATGACAGTCTATACAAAACCCTTTTAGTAGCTTGGACAGTAGGAAGATAATTGCGTTTAATTGAAGTGGAATAATTATACTGCTTTTGGAGAAGTAATTGTGAAAGAGATTATTAGGAAGGCACACCGGAAGGTATAAACTAAAGAAGTCCATACCCAGGAAAACTAATCTTTAATTAAACCGTATCCTTGCCATAATTGATTAGTATGCACAATTTAAAGTGGTTTTAATAGGCTTTAGGTTATTAAATACAGAAAACCTGCAGCTTTCACTTGTTGTCATAAACATCTGTTTTATGCACAGTATGCTCTTGGGCTAAAATCAGATTACATAGTACCATACCTGCTTCTACAAAATGACATTTTATTTAATCTACAGCAAAAAATATTCAAATATATAAATATTTGAATGAACATTAAATTAAATGGAGAGTTTTCAGCTGGAAAATAGAAAACTTGTTGGATTTCCGTTGTTTTGTCTCCTGTTTATTTTCTTCATGCCACTTCAGTAAACCTAGTTTGGCATCTTATACTTTACTGCCTAGTTCATTAATCTTCGGTGTTACTTTCTGACATTTTAAATCAGAAAATAGCACATGCAGTAACTTCAAGAATGTATCTCATTTGGTCAGCTTTTTAATAGCATGCTTTATGTTCTTTTTTTCACTGTTCTTATTCATATTATGTTCTTGAATAGAAATTGAGACGGTTTTGATTGAAGTACTTAATTTACAGCTACACAGCTACTTAAAATCACTCGGCACTTTACAGCAAATTTTAGATAATATAAGAAAAATCATGAAGGACAGAATCACGAGATCTAAGGAAATTAATTACATACATCTTAATTAAAATAAAAATGAAATCATGTGGATACATGAATTTGTAATCTTTTCCATTCTGGTTTTCACCAGAGTTCTGGGCATTCATGAGGTGTCATATATGAGGATTCCCTAAGATGCCACTTAGCATTACCAATGAGATTTTCAGGGGAGGGGAAAAAAAGCCCAAACCAAAAATAAACATTATATACTCTCTGGAGGATATGCTGTTTCTAGTTCAGTGGGGACTCAGGGTGTGCAGAGGATGTGTTTTGAGACTTCTGTTAGTTCACTAACCATGAAGCTATTTATAGTATATCGAGCTGGTGGAATTTCAAGGGGAAAAAATCTATGCATAACCTCTAAACTGTATAAATGGTCCATTGGTCCATTTGTAGCTGTTAAGTTGACAAAGAAAACATCCATCAGTATAACACAAGCTTCGGTTTCAGCAACTAACCATATTGATTATATTTAGTGTTCACAGCCACTTACAACATGCTGTAACATTCCACATTACTCATAAATTCCATGAAGGACTGTCAAAATTATTCATGTAGGCTCTCTAGATTTAAAACACAATTCTTTAACGTAATCACAGATGAGTAAGCATGTGTAACTAACAAACCTGTATGTATTACCTATGGAGATTCCCCATGTAATAACATGGTTAAGCTACAAAGTCCTTGCACACAAAGTCACTCTTCTTTTCTTTAGTTTTAAACAATTTGGTAGTTCCTTAACTTTGTCCTAAGCGCACTCTGTCGTTCAAAGGCACTGGGCTCTCCCACTTGTTTTCCTGTTCCACAGATGTGATTGCACACCGGGATACGTAGGTGAGCATTGTGATATTGACTTCGATGACTGCCAGGACAACAAATGTAAAAATGGAGCACAGTGTACGGACGCAGTCAATGGATATACATGTATTTGCCCAGAAGGATATAGGTGAGAAAGACATGAAGAAAGTACAAACACATATCTCTTCAGCCAAAGTTGGGCTTTTTTGGAAATACTAATTTTTTTTTCTGTTTGTATTTAGTGGCTTGTTTTGTGAGTTTTCACCACCAATGGTTCTACCTCGCACCAGCCCTTGTGATAATTATGAATGTCAGAATGGAGCCCAGTGTATCATAAAAGAAAGTGAGCCAATCTGCCAGTGTTTATCAGGCTACCAGGGTGAGAAATGTGAAAAGCTGATCAGTATAAACTTTGTCAACAAAGAATCCTATCTACAAATCCCTTCAGCTAAGATACGACCCCAGACCAATATCACTCTACAGGTAAGATGGTTTGTGTTGTAGATTCTGATCTGGAAAAGACTGTAAAGGACTTTTCATGGTGCGGAAAATTAGCCAAAGTTGTCATTGGCTCACTTAAAGAGCTTCTCAATTTGAGATAAAAAGTCTAGAAGAGTTACTTGAATTAACTCTATATTCATATTGGAGTAGTTGGTTTTACCGATAGGAAGAGAAAGAATATTGTCATGTTGCCCTTCAAGTAAGAATTTTATAGTGAATAGACTATGGGAGTAAATTCAGAGATTCACTTTATACAGCGCTTTGTTTTAATATTTATTATTAGCTCTTTCTAAGTGTTTCTTTCTTTTAACTAGATTGCCACAGATGAAGACAGTGGGATCCTGCTCTACAAAGGCGATAAAGATCATATAGCGGTAGAGCTGTACCGGGGTAGAGTGAGGGTCAGTTATGACACAGGATCTTATCCAGCCTCTGCTATTTACAGGTGAACCCCAATGAAACCAATTTCCTACTGAAACACAACACGTATTAATTCCTTATAGCAAAGTCACATTTTTGAATAGATGGTTAAAATAAATACATGCAAAGGAATGTATTGTCAAACACTCAAAACCTTCTGCCAAAAGACATGACTTGGCTTGGAAGATAACTCTAATGCAGATATGTCAGGAAGATAATATATTATTTGATGCATTAAAACTGAGTAAGAGTTAGCTTTCAGCAGAATATTTATACATTTGTGTAAAGCTCACATGTGGAAGTGGAGTTTTTTTCCACGATGTTACTGCCAAATAATTTCCTAGTGTGCAGGGTAAAGTGTAGAACTAGACTGCATAAGCAGAAATAACATGAAAGTTTTCTTCTCTTCTGTGTCAGGCGGTCATATAATGTGGGACTTTTTCCTGGCAAGTGAAGAAAAAGCTAAAAACTTGTTTCTGAAAAAAGGCACTACCTTTGAAAAGCAGAAATGGGTTTCGCTTCCAGAGTAATTAAGAGACAGAATCGACATCTGCTTCTGGAGCATAATTTTTCAGGGTTTTTTAAAGTGAAATTTCTCTGGTTCCCTGCAAAATTACTACCTGAATTTCTGGGGAGGTTTTATGTACCTTCTCAAGAGTTTGCAGACAGACATTGCAAGAGTGAGCAGAAAGAAAACAGACCTCACTTCTTGGCCTTGATTGCCCTATTGTTGCTACAAATGCATTCCGAATTGAAGGAGAAGCGTTAAATAAGTTTTCTTTGAGTTGTCTTTTTGGTGTGCTTACACCTTTTTGGTTGCAAAATTAGATCTAGTGTGTATTTACTGGAGTTTGTAGCAGCTGACAATATTCTGCATTCTACTAGGGACATTTCCTTGAAAATAAATGATTTCTAGAAATGATTGCACTCAAATGGCAATATAAAATCAAAAGCTTAGGTTCATATAGCAGAGAAACAATGCTCAATTTTTTAGGTAATAACACTGAGGGAATTGTGGGTTTGATACATTACTAAAAGCATTCCACAGAAAAAAAAAAATCATTCTTTGAAAATACAATCTAAAGTGGTTTAGTAAAAGCATAGCCTTTTTCAATGAGCATCTTAAGGTTGCTTTTATTTTCTGATGCAATATGTATATCATAGGGTTTTTTTACAATTCCATGAAAGGATTTAACGTGGAAATAGTATATGTATTCTAATTGTATAAAATTTCATATATGAAAAATAGGGTTTAAAAATATTTTTAAAATTCATATATTAAAATATA
>VZRU01011453.1:249260-287422 GCA_013398155.1 Pedionomus torquatus
CACTAATCTAAAATTGGCTGACACATTCACTTTTCTCAACGCCTACAATTCAAAATAAATTTTTTCTTTCCTATCTGGCATATTACTAAGTTTAGATTGTTTCGTCAGGAGTGTCGTTATTTTGGTTGATTTTTATTTTGATAGGTACAGCTGCATAAGAATAGGTAGCTACAGGAATAAAAGTTATATGTAATTTCAAGTTATTTTCGCTCCCGTTTGTTTAATCTATCAAGAACACTTCTTCCCATTCAAAACACATATTTCCTTCTAATGAATTTACTGCTTTCCTCCAGTATTACTGTAAGAAATAAGATAATTCACACTCGTCCTTTTTAGTTTTCCAGAAAAACAAAAGCTAACATAATACTCACACAGGTAAAATTAAAAACCATAGACATAGAAGGGATAAACGACGAGGTTATCAATTAATAAATGGTCCTAACTGGGTTAGTGTTACAGAACAATTATAAGCATCTCCTCTACACAGCTGATCAGCTCTTTTGAATTACTCCACGAGCGGAAGATGCAAGAGCAGTGATGAAAGGGATGGGAAATGTAGTGAAGTGTTAACAGGGTGACACCGTTGTTTAGTGAAGCCGATCCACGCTCGTGTATCATTATTATTATTATTAACCTCCCTTTTATTTCAAATAAGCCCCCTGGTGCGTTTTCTAGGAGATACTTGAAAATTGTCATGTAACTGTAATGAAGCCTTGCCCTTGAGGGAAGTGCATACTTAGGAATCCATGTATACATTTCCACATTTACAAATATGATTGCGCACCTAGTGATCACCACACAAATTAGATGTTATTTCATTTCTGTTTGTGATGGGTTGACCCTGGCTGGATGCCAAAACGCTCCCCTTGTCAGCTGGAAGGGGAGAATAAAGGAGAAGGAGAAGGACAGGGAGATCACTCAGCAATTGCCATCACAGGCAAAACAGATTCAACTTGGGGAAAATTGATTTAATTTGTTACCAGTCAAACCGGAGGAGGGATAATAAGAAATAAAAACTAAATCTTAAAACACCTTTCCCCCCACCCTTCTCTTCTTCCTGGGCTCAAGTTCACTCCCAATTTTCTTCCTTCTCCCCCTGAGCAGTGCAGGTGGACAGGGAATGAGGGTTGTGGTCAGTTCTTCAAAATTTGTTTCTGTACCTCCTTCCTCCTCAGGGATTCACTTTTCTGTATTTCGTCCTTCTCAGTCCCCTCCTTGACTCAATTTCCAGCCATGTTTTCCTTACAATGCATAACCATCCATTACTCTATTCTTGCTTTATTCCAACTCTTCCTTGCCAGTCCTACCTCCTTCTTTCTCTGTTAGGCCTAATTTTTGCTCCTTCTGAATGAGAACCACACCATTTCTTTCTCTGTCTCTGTTACCTTGATCTAGCTAAGGAAATACCTTCTCCTGGAATGGGGTTGGTAGGCCCAGATCCAGCAGCCAAAAAATATAGCTAGGGGGAAGGTGCTAATCATCTCTGTCTTGAAATATAGCTGGCATGGACAAAGAAATTGGGGATGTAGCTCTCAGGTTTTTGCAGAACTTCCATGTTTTCAAAATTTTAACACCTTGCCTAAGTGGATTTTCAGAAGAACGACACATGGATAGACATGTTGCCAGCCCACTACCAGATGTCATGACATGCAAAGCAGGGTTAGTAGAAGCATAAGAGATAGGAGTGTGTTTGCTTCAGTTTGGGACAATATCTGGTCTTATCAGAAAAATAAAAATCAGTTTCAGGCACCATTCAGTATGGAAGATTTTAGAAGAAACAGTTCAAGTTTACCAAAATTATAAATAGCTAAAATAATATAGTGAAATAGTGCCGTGGGTTAACCCTGGTAGGCAGCTAAGTGCCACACAGCTGCTGACTCACCTCTCCTTCCACCCCCAGCGGGACAGCAGAAAAGGAAGAGCAAAAGTCAGAAAAAATCATGGGTTGAGATAAAAATAGTTTAATAGCCAAAGGAAAATTGGAGGAAGAAAGAAAACAACAAGGCCAGGCTTGATAGGGCTTTGAGCAACCTGCTCTAGTGGGAGGTGTCCCTGCCCATGGCAGGGGGGTTGGAACACGATGATCTTCAAGGTCCTTTCCAACTCTAACCATTCTATGATTCTATGAGACAAGTGCTGCAGTTGCAATCACTTGCCATCTCCGGTGGGTAGACCAACTCTTAGCCAGTTCCCAAGCAGGAGATGGGTAACCTACCTGACAAACACCACACCACCCCCCTCCAATTTACCGACAAGCATGACATTATATGACATGGAATATCTGGTCGTCTGCCTGGTTGTGTCATGGAATCATAGAATGCTTAGAGCTGGAAGGGACCTTAAAGATCGTAAGTTCCGACCCCCTGCCATGGGCAGGGACACCTCCCACTTGACCAGGTTGCTCAGCTCATAACCTTACGTGTTGCCCCATATCTATTCACTGAGGGGGCAGAGTGAGAAACAGAGAAGGCCTTGACACCATGCGAACATTATTCAGCAGGAGCTAAAACTTTAGAATAGTTTTATCAGCATTGTTTTGGTCACAGATCTAAAACACAGCGCTGTATCAGCTGTTATGAATAATATTAACTCCATCCCAGTTAATAATATTAACTCCATCCCAGTTAATAAGTTGATCAAGTACAAACAGGGGTTTAATTATAGAAGCAAACAAGTTAATATATTATGTTTAATCAGAGAAATATCAAGAAGACAAAAGAGTGTTTTAACTCATAATGTTTGAGAACAATGAGATTTAAGAATGATTTAGTAACAGCATAAGCAGTTCTGCAGACTAAGAAGGGAAGTTATTTATAGTGAGAAAAACAGAAAGGAAATTAAAAAAAACTTAGAAGTTTATTAAGAGATTTCATTAAGCAAGTGAAAATTCATGGATAGTATAGTAACAAGTATAAACCAAGTCGTACTCCACTGAACAATAATGAGATTCATCAAACAGAGGCCAAAATAAAATAAAAAACCTCCAGCCAATAGACAAACTGAAATAGAAGTTTTAGAATATAAATGGCAGTCGAGAAATGGTGTGTTGAAAAGGAGTCAAGTGGGAGCTGTAAAGCTTAGAGAGGTGCTTGCAGTAGCAACAAAACAAAGTTACAAGCAGATGATTTAATCATGATAAATATGGAGAATCAACAATAACAGCAGTCTAGCTGTGTAGAGTGAATGCGAATTGCTTTATCAATGGGAATTGACTGCAGAAAGAGCCAGCATCCCGAAAGTGCTCATCAGTCAATCTGAGTAACTAGGTGAGATGATGGCAGTGCCAAGACCAATAAAGAAAATTAATTTATCGGAGGTGGTTATTCGGGAAAAGTTGATCCACTTGGGGTTTGTTCTGTCTGGACGTCCTTTTTTAAATGTTTTTTGCACACAAAAAAATAACCAGCCCCTTTTCATTCTGTAAACTAGTTTTCACCGTATATTTATTGGAAATGTGGGACTGTTTCTTCCCAAATCATTATTCTTCCACAGAGTTCCAGAAGCTTTAAATCAGTTTTTCTTACAGCTTTTCATTAGGATCTGTGCATTCAGCTCTCATTTCTCCAATGGGAAATGGGCTGGGAGTAATGTAAGTGCATTGGTAGGAAATATGTTTATTTCCCCTTTAATTTATACCACCCTTACCTAGGAGGGCTCCTCTTTCTGCAGTAAATTTTTACCAGTAAAACAGTTTAAGCTAGAAGCTTTTAATAATCACTCTTAACAGAGATATATTCCCTTACACATGATGTTTTATACATCCCTGGAATGACCTCTTGCTATAAAAATGTGTGTTCCGTGTTGCTATCATCTTTTTAAATACTATTGTGCGAGAGGTTAGTAAAATAACGTAAGTTTCCTTTGAAGAAGAACATTATGTCAGGGTTTCTTGCTTACTTAAGTCAGTAAGTCATAGGCATTTTGATTTCTTAGCATAACTTTTTTTTTTTTTTTTCCCCAGAATCATTGAAATGTGTTAAATAAATTAATCCTGGCACTTTTCATATTGCTGGATCACAGCAAACAAACCTCTTAATACCTTGAATAGACCTTTCTCTTTAGGAATGATGAACCCTGACCTTTTCCTTCCCCCTGTGGAACCTGGCAACCCCCCCTCCTGCCCACTCCTGAAAAGTGTTTATTCTGCCAGTGTCTGCTCTGTTGTGATTGCGCTTTCACATAGGGCTGAGTTTATGTAAAGCACGCAGGCTTCCATGCAGATCTTTTATCCATACCGAGCTGAGCCTGTCCACATAGTTATCGTGCAAAATAAATAGCTAAGAAGCTATTTAACGTGTCACAGCTGTAAACGACCATGTGAGTGCTTCTGATCTGTTCCAGGACAAAAGCAGTTAGGTTAATTAAAACATCGCTAAGGATGTTATAGGGTAATTTGCTTGATTTTTGCCTTGAGATTTAGGAAGCTAATCCGTTTCAGCTATACTGCTTGCCTAATGAGAAGAGCTAACTGACTGCATGACTGTTCGGTCCATCTCGGGCTATCATACAATTGGTTCATTTAAATAACTTTTTTCAAAGGCTTAAGCTCACTTATTTGATGGTGCCCTGAAGCAATAAAGGCTCTCATGGGAATGGTTATAATGTCTGGTCTCTGGACTACAGCTCATTGTCATAACTTCCATGCAGCCATACATTCAAGCTTTTAATTCTCCAGTGGAAAATGGGCTAGAAGTAATGTAAGTACAATGATCTATTCAGTCCCAGCATTGACTAATAATATTCTTCCTTCTCTGATGTACTTAAACTGTGTTCAAGTGTGGAGCAGTTACCCTGCACTTAAACATTTGCTTTGGAGGTACTGGGGCTGCTAAGCATAGGCAGCCTGTTCCTTGTACTCGGTGACGTGTGTAGGCTTGTCCTTACACAGAACAAGCACCATGCTTGAAAAAAAGGCTGTATCTTGTAAGTAACCAGAAGGAAATGGTATACGTAGGCAAGAAAAAAAATAAAATAATACAATATTCATTGTACTAGCCAGAAACCGAGTGCACAGATATAACCCTGCCTAATAAAGATAACAAATTACTTTATTGCTAGCAGCAGTGGAGCTGTCTGAACTAACGATGTGATTTTTTTTTCTGGCAGGACTAAGGTTAGATGCAGTTCCATATTCCATGAAATCGTAGGTTTATGTATCACTGGTGTCAATTCAGGCCTTGCAAAATATGTAAACCCAATACTATGTAAATGTAGGATACTCATAAAAATAAACATGCACACAAAAATAATATCTTGAAATAACATTAGAATCATAGAATGGTTTAGGTTGGAAGGGACCTTAAAGATCCTCTAGTTCCAACCTGCCATGGGCAGGGACACCTCCCACTGGAAGGTTGCTCAAAGCCCTGTTCAACATGAGCTTGATCACTTCCAATGATGAGGCGTCCACAGCGTCTCTGGCAATCAGTGTTTCACCACCTTCATATTAAAGAATTTCTTTTTCACAATGTCTTTTACTTTACAGATGCTGCCTAATCTAAATCTGCCCTCTTTTATTTTAAAACTATTACCCCTTGTCTTACCACAACAGGCCCTATTAAATAGTGTGTCCTCATCTTTCTTATAAGCCCCCTTTAAGCACTAGAAAGTTGCTGTAAGGTCTTGCTGGAGCCTTCTCTCAACAACCCAGACTCTCTCATCCTCTCTTCACAGAAGAGGTGTTCCAGCCCTCTGATCAGTGTTTTTTTTTGTGTTCAGCCACCTGCAGTACATGTATTTCAATTGATGTTTAGAGTATCATCTATATTTACACAAGTCATTACCTGATGAGGACAGGAATAACTTTGAATGAAAATGGCTATTAATTTACAATATGTATTATTTTTAGATCATTATTGACAGGGTATTATATTGTATTAGCTCTTGAACCCATACACACATGTCCTTGCTTAAAATCTAGCTTTCAGGAGACTGTACTCCTGGAGAATTTCTGTTCTGGAACTGTATTAACTGTTAAAGGGGAAGACCAAAAACTGTTCTAACCAGACCATCAACTGTTTAAAAATAATGTTAATGTTTATTTTGCAGTGTGGAAACTATTAATGATGGCAATTTCCACATTGTGGAGCTGTTGGCTATGGATCAGATTCTGTCTTTATCTATTGATGGAGGAAGCCCCAAGATAATTACCAATTTGTCCAAGCAATCCACTCTGAATTTTGATTCTCCGCTGTATGTAGGAGGTAAGAGTACTGCTTGTTACTAACAGTATTGTAGGTAATTTACTCTGATAACACATATTACTAAACACATGGTGAGAGATTCATTCATTAACACCTTAAGAACTTCAGTAGTTAATTTCAGTAGTTTCAAATTTAACAAATACTGTGTCCTTGAACTGCACCTGTTGCTTTTTTTATCAGTATGGAGATTTGATGCCCGCTGTAAAATTCTGTCATTTTCTACTTTTCTACATTTCTACATTTTCTACTTCTTTTGTTATACTGAAGAAGTGTGTTTAACATTACGTGGCTGCTTGGAGGTACAGTACTGCCTATTCAGGGAGGATAGAAGGGGATCATTCTGGTTTGATCATGTTTTACGTTTCTATTTCACTGCACACGTCTAGGCAGGAAATAAGAGGCAAGGTATAAAGCCATGAAGTATAATTTCTGTCTGGAGATCTTATTGCTTGGGACTGATAGGAGTTAGGACATTTGGGAAGAAGGGAACCAACTGGAAAGTTGCTTAACGGCATTTGGCAGGGTTTGGGAAAGAAAGAATTGTTTGTTTCAGTAACAGTGGTAGTAGGTGATTGTGGAGATAAACTATTTAAAACATTTTTGACCATTTACTCTGGGGAAGTATGGGTTCTTGTTGTTTTAACCAGCAGTTTCTGATGAATTTCTGATGACCCTGCATAACCTAGGTAAAAGAGTCAGGAACTTCAGCCACCACTTTGTGCCCTCTTAATGTCCCTGGTAGCAAGTCTAAGCTCTTAGGGATGAGAGATCAAGTGGGGTTTTTAAACACTGCTGATCTTTCAGTTTTCATCTTCTACTTAGTTTAACCTTACACTCTTACAGGAGATATGTAAGGAGTCTCCTTCTGATCTCTTCTTTCTGTAAAATGAATGCCTGCTGTCTTTTCCATTTTGTCTCATTCTTAAGAATTTTTTTTTGTGTCTGAAGATAAGTTTTTAGACTTGAGCATCTTTCCACCTTGCAAAAAACTATACTCCCATTAATACATTCACAAGATACCTATTTTCTCACAGGTGCTATTTATCCTCTTTCTAAATATACAGAAGAGCTCAGGGAAACTACTTAGATTTATCTGTAGTGGGAAAGAAAACCAGGAAGTTGCTTTGATTCTCCTATAAAACCAGTAAAACAAGTGCCTCAGTGACAAGTGATGATCTTTGCACTGAAAATCCCCATTTTTCTCTTGAAACACTTCAGCTGTTTAGTCAAATCTTTTCAGAATCATATTTACCTGCATCATCATTTTGAAGCATCCAAAGAAATACATTTTTGGAAATAACCTTTTCCTTCACTGGTTTGATTCCTAAGAGCAACAGCCTTTTTACAGAATGCTATGGGATTGGAAGGGACCTCTGGAGATCATCTAGTCCAACCCCCTTGCCAAAGCAAGTCCATCTAGAGCAGGTTGCACAGGAACCCGTTTTCATCCCAGTGCATGTATTTTAGAGGGGTCTTCTGTTCCTTCTATTTCTATTCTTCACATTCAGGCTCCAGGCAGACAATGATTTCTGTTTCATGATTTCATGTAAAATGTTAGGCCAAATCAGGATGAAAACTACTCTTAGCAGCACTTTATAACAAAACAAAGCAAAAAACCTAGTAGGTTGATATCTAGCTCTTAAGCTTTTCAATACTTTAATTATGTTTATTTATTTATGATGTTTAAAATTCTTGAGGCAGTTAACTTCCACTCTTGTGTCTTTATATTACCCATCTTTTTGAGATTCATTCAATTTTTTCTTATCCAACTGTATCTAGACTTTTTAGAGAATTTGATCACACATTTCCATCAGTTAAGAATTCTCACTAGGATTTTATGCAGAATTTTTGTCTTTGCCAAAGTCTTAGTTTGACACCTATACCATCTTGTAGCTTACACTCGCTCTTACCACCTTCCTGTTAAAATGGCATTTCTGGTAAGCATCACCTCATCTGGCAGGATGAAATTCAGGCTTGACTGCAAGCCCTGGTATGGTTTTCTCTCTTTTTCTCATTCTCTCTCTTCCTCCTTGCCCCCTGCCTTTTTTTTTCTTTTTTTTTTTTTTTTTTTCTTTTTTTGGCCAGAATATTCTTGGGTCACAATATTCGTGTTTGTTTACAGGGGGCAATTTATTTATACAGAAAGTGGATTAATCGATTTATACTCCTTTTTGTTTTGGTTTTTTTTTGCCTTTTTTCAATGGTATGGCTCTCTTGCGTAGTCAGAATACACACGCTAGATATTTTTCAGTCTTTCTAGAACAGATTTCAGTAAATCATATTGAAAGCCCATGGCCTTCAGTAAGAAGTCTTAAGGGGCAATCTGTTTCTTCTCAAAAACTCTTCAAAGGGGTCACAAGACTTCAGTGGTACTTCACATTCTTCTCTCAGAAATTAGAGCATATTTTCTGAGACTGGCACCTTTTTCATGGAATTCCCTATTTCTGAGACAGGTTGGGCATCAGCTGCTTTTCATTTGTGCCTGCTCTCTTCTAGCCCCTTCTGAAGGAGATATTCATTTGACTTGTTTTTGTGATTTTATGACACTGATTTAATTGAGGTCTGACCGTGTGCCTCCTTTAGCAGCAATTTGTTAATTTGCCTGTAGTCAGGTTCAGTGACCAAAAGCTCAAGAGGAGACTGGAATTCTTTTCTTACCTTTCAGAAAACAGAGCTGAAGTACTTGCCTGCATCGTTTCTGTGGCAGTTCTTTCCTAGCTGATAAAGAACCTTTAGCTAAAAGTTATCTGAGAAATATTTCTAAAGAATATGAGCAGCTTCTGCACACACTTTGGCCTTCTAAAACTTAGAAACTTGCTAGAACAAGCCAAATCATACAGGCTAAAATCTTGTGTGTATGCTTGCTTTCTGTTTCCAAATGTCTTCCATATTAGAGATTGTAGACAAAAAAATCCTCTGAATCCTCATCTCCTCTGGTGTGAGACATGTTTATATGGTCCCCAGAAATCATATCTAAATTCCCTGACACTTAGAAGTATCATCTAATTTAGCATTGTATTGGTGTACTTAGTTTTATGCAGCTTTTATTTACACACGGGATAAATTCAGTGCATCTCTTCTGCTATTAGATAGCTCAGCCACACGCCTAAAAATTTGTTGAGTCTTGCTGTCAAGGGAGACATCGGGGGGAAGAGGCCTTGATGACTCTGGATTTTGAGGAAAGGGGAAATAGTTTTGAGGAAATGCAAACTAATGCTTGTTTGCAGACTGAGCCCTTCAACATAATAGTCCCAAGCTGATTTTATTTAACTGATAAGATCAAATATTAGGTTCTTCATGGTTCTTCATGGATGCAATATTCTTCGTTGTCATAATCACTGAAGCTTAGCACAAATGAAATTACAGGAACCTCTAAATGAAAGGCACGTCTGCTTCGTTAGGTTGCACCATGCTTCTGCTTTGCTCTTAACTGTTCAGAGGAACTATATAAAACCAATAAAGGCATTAGTTTACATGGTTAAGGAGCAACTGTGCAGAACATTACCTCTCTCTGTGGTTGTGTTGTGGTACTTACTAAGTAGCAGTATGCAAATTCTTAATTTTGCCTATGGATAAACCTGTGCAGCTAATAAGCACATTTATTTTCAGGTAGACAGATCCTTTTCTGATGCTCAATACATTTTGGTTTCCTTTACTTATTAGTCTCAGGAGGTATTTAGGTATAATATATGTATTAATTATTTGAATGTAATATCTTAAGGACTAACTAATAGAGAGCATATGTTGATAGTCAGTTTTTAAAACAAAAGGCAAAAAAACCACCAGGGGTAGGAGTAGAAGAGACTTCATTTTTACAAGGACACAATGTTTAACAGTAAAGTTCCTTCTGAACTGTTCTCAAATGATTAACTGATCACAACGGGATAACTGCATTCCATGTACCTGCTGCTCCAATCACACCTGTAACAATTAAGGACTACAACACAGGAATGATTCTAAAAATCGTCGACATCAGAGGCATTTACACTATCTAGAAATATCTGCACATAAGTATTTTGATGTTGAACTGTTGTTCTTGTTGACTATCTGTTTTCAAAACTGTAGTG
Source organism: Pedionomus torquatus (assembly GCA_013398155.1). Taxonomy (NCBI): domain Eukaryota; kingdom Metazoa; phylum Chordata; class Aves; order Charadriiformes; family Pedionomidae; genus Pedionomus; species Pedionomus torquatus. The sequence goes on from VZRU01011453.1 coordinate 259,531, forward strand.
GAAACTACGAGGTGCTTTTTTTATTAATGTTTTTGAAGATGCGCTGAACAGAACCTCTCCTGTTGAGCTTTTCTTTCCAAGAATTTTCCAAAGCAAAATTTCACATTTGAAATGTGTATGCCAGTTCCAAATTGATGAGCTGGTCCTACTAAATTCTTCTGGATTTGAGTATCTTAGCAGCTTACAAAAAAATGACATATCGACTGCTAAATTTTTTTTCCCAGATTCAGAAACTATGTACTATTTGCTTATAGGTCTTGCAGTAGGTCAAAACCAAGCATGTATCTGAACCTTTTCACAGTTAATGAGCTTCCTGCATGAAGTGCTATATATATCTCTTCAGCTGAATCTAGAGACTTAAGGGTCTGGAGCTGGTTTAAATGCAGGCTTGACAACTAGGACAATTTCCAAATACTATATCATTGCTCGTGGTTAGGTTGAATACCTAAGAATAATTAATTAGGAAGAAATATTTATTTTAAAATGTTTTAAAAATAGGGAGAAAACAGTGTAGAAACTTGTGTCAAAGATTATGTTGATTGTTTGTTATTATTAATTTCCCAGGCATGCCTGTGAAAAATAACATAGCAGCTTTACGCCAGTCTCCGGGACAGAATGGCACCAGCTTCCATGGTTGCATTCGTAATCTGTACATCAACAGCGAACTCCAGGACTTCAGAAATGTGCCCCTGCAAGTGGGAATTCTGCCAGGTTGCGAGCCTTGTCATAAGAAAGTTTGTGTGCATGGAACATGCCATGCCACCAGCCAGTCAGGCTTCTCCTGTGAGTGCGAAGGAGGATGGACTGGACCCCTCTGTGATCAACAAACTAACGACCCATGTCTTGGAAATAAGTATGTCCTTCTTCAAGACAGTAAAGTAGTAGAATCTTGTTATGTCTCCTCTTATGTGTTGGTTGGTTGTGGTTTTTTTTTTTCCCATAAAAGTTCACACTTTTTTTTGAGCAAGAAACAAAATATCCTGGGCGTGTAAAATTGAAAACAGTGTCCAGTTTATAGTATATTCTTTCCATAAACTTAATGAGGAGAAGTCCCCAGTTCAGGGGGGCAGTTCCACACGTCTCACTGAAGTCCTGCCTAAAGCCTGGGAAACGCTCTTATGTAGCTCCTTAGGGGCTACTTCTGTAATGGGTTACACCAATGCGAGTGTTGATATGACATTTGGTACAAAAATAATTTAAAAGAAGTTGCAAATGGGAAAAAAAAATCTATTTGTTTATTTATAATGGAATGAGAATGAGGAAATACAATTATTATTATTCTCCAATGTGTTTTAAAAACTTGAAACAACAGATATAGCTAATATTTTTATTTTTTCACAGTGCCCCAGGTTTTAGCAGGAAAATAGATTTGTATCTTTATGGTAAACTTATGTTTAAGGATGCGTGTGCTATTTCTTTTTGCTGATTTGACAAGAACACTTTAGGTTGGGCATTTTATGTATGTTTATGGAGAGGGTCATATATATGTGTGTGTGGATAGCAAGCAAAAAATATGTCTGTGTATATAAAAGTACTGGTATTTATGTATAGTCATCTTTTAAACTTACTGTAGAGACAGGTTCAGGTTTTTGGCCTGTGGTCTCCCAGCACAAGAAGATCAGAGAATTTGAGAAGCTCAAAGTTCTTCAGGATTTATTGGTCATGGGCAAGAAGATGTCATTCTGTTTGCCCTTACCACAGCCTTTACCACAGTGTGGCAAACATCTTTTTTTTGTTGTTGCTGGTGGTGGTTTTTTGGTTTGGCTTTGATTGGCTTTGCTTTTGGAGGTTGTTTTCTTTTTGTAAAGTAAACCCTCTTGGATCTTTTGGCTGCTGCCAAAGAGTTCTGGCCTATATAACTTTTTCAGAGGACCAGTGGCCTTAGTTTTCTAAGAGATTCTAATCAGATGATTCTCAACTGCCATATAAAATGATGTTTAAGTGATCTTTTCATATTTGTGGGGAGTCTGATCCTCTAAAGCTTTGTACACCCGTTAGCATGCTTTATGAAGCAGTTAGCATTGCTTACATTGGTTAGGGACTCTTTCAAGACTATTAAGTTTTGACCTCTTCCCAAAGGCACAGCCATGACTTTTTAAAGGCGGATCATTACAGCACTTCATTGTTTACGGGTCTTCTTCTTTTTTACCCTGTTCTCTTTCCCAGGAAGAGATATACAGAGGAAGAAGTTTACAGCAGGTTAAAAAATGCAGACACAATTCTGTCACACTCATTTTACAGTCCAAAAGTCAAAAACAACATGGAACCATCAAGTTCTGTAAGAAAAAAACCTGAAGAATTTCTTTGAAGTGTCCTTGAAATACTAGATTCTGCATAGGTTCTTATAACTATACATGTCAGCATCCAAACTGAGTGCTTTTTGCTGTAAATCACAAAACTTGGCAAGCATCAGGTACAGGCAGTATCAGGGACAGACTTAAGTGAACACAACATTAGTATTTTGGTTTGGTTTCAGCTGTATACAGTGCTGTGAGCTTTTAGGAGAGAAAGCCAAACCAAAATTGTTTATTTGGAGTGAAAGAGGGTTTTTTTGTTCTTTAGTTCCTGGGGAAATTGATTCTGTATTTCTTGATTCACCTCTAAATCATGTCTATTGAATAGATGGGGTTTGTCTGTCTAGTACAGTATAACCTTCCAGTACAACATGGTAGGCTTCTCACTGTTATCTCCATTTCAAAAATGTAGGGGATCTTTTAGAGATCCCTGCACACATGAAATGGCTTAACACTCAGATCTATTTTACCTAAATCTAGGGGCTTGAGTGAGGAACATAGCGACCAAAGTTTCCTCTGTAGTCAGTAAACACATTTCTAAAGAGTAAATTCGACCTCAAGTGGTCTAATCACCCTCTGGATAAGCTCATTTCTCTCCATGACTGTGTGAGGAGCAAGTATACGTCTAATTTGGGTGCCTGACATAAGTACCTAAAATTAGATAAGATGAAACTGTGCTCCAGAGTTTGCACTTAGCTGAATGTTCCTTTCAGTACAGTCTGAACATGAAATTTAGGGCTTTGAAGAACAGGTGGAAGCAGAAGTATGAGAATTGGTATAAGTTAAGATTTAATTGTCTTCTCAGTCAAGCAGGACTTCACCAAAGATCCTGACACGGATTGTTTTGATATCTATAACAGCCTGTATTGATTATGGCACAATGTCAGTGTCACCTGAGTAACTTCATACATCAGATGTCCTAAAAGTGTTTGTTTTGTAAATGGTCATACGATCAAATGCTAAACATACTGAAAACTAAACAAAAGGGATCTGCCTTCTGATACTAAGCCTTTGATTTTGAATTGCTTGATCTAACAGTCTTGGAATATCAGACTTCAACCACAGGAAGAAATTGGAATGTTTTAGGGAATTTAGTCTTCAGCTTACTCCTACGAACAGGTCATTAAACATCCTCCTTTTGGGAGGCACCACCTCTCTCTCATGAGAAGTGAGACCACTCTGTGTTCCCGCACCATCCATCAGAACTCAGCAGATGAGTTATCCATCACAGCCTTTTTTTTATCTAACAAGAAGATCTGAGCCTGCCACAGACATTTACAAGTGAGACACTAGCCAGTTTAATCACTTGGGCAAGAGTTGATAACAGGCAACCTCATCTAGCGTGAGTTTCTGTGCGAGAACTTGATGAGGGCTGTTGGCTTTCGGTGAAGAAGACCTGCCTCATCCACTGTATGACCACGCTGCTGGCAGTTGGCAATGGAGACTAACATATTTAACGGGGGGGAACAGCTTTGAAACAGCCATTGCTGGGTCAGAAACATTTCAGTTAGGAAGTGCCTGAGTTGTCTTTGTGCTGGGAGCCCCATGTTTCATGAGTGACAGTACTTGATTTGCCCCCATCCTTGGAGGTGTCCAAGGCCAGGCTGGATGGGGCTTGGAGCAACCTGGTCTGGTGGGAGGTGGAATCCCCCCATGGCAGGGGGGTTGGAACTCAATGATCTTTGAGGTCCCTCCCAACTCTAACCGTTCTATGATTCTATGATTATTTCTTTTGTAAACAATACAAGAGCCAGAATTTCAGGTGAGTATCCTTTTTCTCTACTTAATTTTAACAGATTACATTCGGGCTTGGTTTTGCTGTGTCCTTCTGTAAAGCATGCTGAAAAATGTAGGTAGAGAGGAAATGTTGACGTTGGTAACTGTGGCCTGTGAAAGTCTTCCATAACACATCTACAGCGGCTGTTTTCTGGTGAGACAGAGTTCTGTACTGCAGCCTGTTCTGTGTAAACCTGCATACCAATTAGAAACCGCTTCACTGCATCTCTCTGAAAAAAAAAGAAAAGAAAAAAAAACAAAAGTCCATTAGAAACAAAAGCAATTTCTTCTGAGTACGGTCCAAAGTATTCGTAGTTAATGTTGCTTAGCCTGAACTTTGATGAATAATTTATTTTTATTCTCTTGGGCTTGTTTCCCCTGTAGATGTGTGCATGGTACCTGCTTGCCGATCAATGCGTTTTCATACAGTTGTAAATGCCTGCAGGGACATGGGGGAGTCCTCTGCGATGAAGAGGAAATGCTGTTTAACCCCTGCCAATCCGTCAGGTGTAAACATGGCAAATGCAGGCTTTCAGGACTTGGGAAACCGTATTGCGAGTGCAGCAGCGGATACACGGGGGACAGCTGTGATAAAGGTAAAAACAAATGACATTTTAAAGTCACGTTGTCGTTTTGGTCTTGGAAAACAGGTTTTTTTCTTACAACATGAACAGCCAAAAGCATGATCAACTTTTTTTTCCCCACAACACACACATTTGTTGCTTTTTTTCTTTTTTCTTTTTTTTTTTTAACAATAGAATTCATCTCAGTGAGAGAAAAATCAAACTTTTCCCATGACTTGGTTTACATTTTGGGGATTTTTTTCATCAAGTGTTTTGCTGTGAAAACATTTCTCTTTTTTGCCTTTATTCAGAAACCCATTTTTACTCTATTGAACTATTACCTTTTACCTGCTGTATCTTTCTGTATTTATTGTTTCTCTGCCTTCTGCAACTGAGAAGCCAAATCCAATGATTCTGCTCCTAGTTTTATCACAAACTCTACTTTTGACCTCTCAGCTTCAACTGATTTATCACAGCGAATTATGCAGGTGAGACGGATGAAAACAGGATGACTTTTCCCCCTACCTTTTTCTTTTTCCTTTGTCTATCAAAGCTCCCCCTCTCCCCCTCCTTCCCTTACCCCAGATGGCATTTATTTTGCATAGTACGTAGATGTGGATAGAATAGAAGAATACGGTTGTAGAACTTTTAACAGATGTCTCATTTTTAGCTGCTTTTATACCTCAGTAATTTATGAAGTTAGTGGAATGTAACTTGTATTAAATAACCGTTTGAATAATATTAAACTCCAGGTCTAATAAATTAAATTGCATGCTCTCTGAAACATTTCCCTGTGGTAAATAGAACCAGCTGCAGGCAATGTAGGAACAGAAGATGTGTATTTTTATAAAAGAGGAAAAGATTTAAGCTTCCAATTTTCTTGTCATTGTAATAGCTTGGTATTTATGGTTTACATATACATAATATAAACTTTGCTGAAAATAGGAGGTATAGGAAATAAAACTCAGCATTAATCAAATTACGTTGGGTAGAACCGCTAGTTTCCAACACGCGCTCCGAGTCAAACTTTAAAATATCCATCCCAACTGCAGTTAGAAACACAGCGTATTCCTTAGCGATGCGGACCATTCTTTGAGCCGCATCTCCAAAGTGTCTCTTTCTGATTTGAAACCTTCTCCCCAACAGAAATCTCTTGTCGAGGGGAACGAATCCGAGATTACTACCAAAAGCAGCAAGGGTATGCTGCGTGCCAGACGACCAAGAAGGTATCGAGACTAGAATGTAAAGGAGGATGTTCGACCGGGCAGTGCTGTGGACCACTGAGGAGCAAGAGACGGAAATACTCTTTTGAGTGCACTGACGGGTCGTCATTTGTGGACGAGGTTGAAAAAGTGGTGAAGTGTGGCTGTACAAATTGTCCCTCCTAAAAGTGTCCCTGTCACACTTGTCTTTTGAAAATGTTGTATACTTATTGACCGTGTCGGACTAATTAAAAGCTTCATAGTGGAAATATTTGAAATATATTGTAAAATACAGAACAGACTTATTTTTATTATGAGAATAAAGACTTTTTCTTCATTTGAAAAAAAGATTCAAGTGCTTGAACTGAGACTTCTCCTAACCAAGAGGAGCTTTGAAGACACACAAAAAAAAACCCAAAACAAAAACAAAAACAAAACAAAACAAAAAACTGGTAACATTGCAACAGAGATGGGAAACTTTAACTGCTTTTAACATGGATTCTTCTTTATAACATGCTGAAGATACACTGACACTATACACATGTGACTCTCAACTTAACAGCTCAGAGATGAAATACTGACCAGAACGTGAGGCTTGTTTTTTTTCACTTTCGTATGTTTTATTGTCTTGACAGACCATACAGATCACTTACCTATGGAGGAGGAAGCATTACAAGTGAAAAGAATCAGATTATACAGAAGTAACAATTGTATGAAATACATTTTATCTTTTGGAATTATTAAGCATCTTGAGAAGATGGGGTCCCATTTAATGAATGGGAAACGGGAGATACGAGAATATACTATAATCCTGAAGTCTCCTGATGATGTATACTTTTATGTCAGCATGTTAGCAAAAGAAGCATAAAGAAGTGTTTATCTGCCCTTTTCCAGTATTAATTTTTTGTAATATAAATGTTTGGGGGGATGATAAAAATAGATTATTGATGGATAAATTAGTAATAATATGGATTTCTGTTTCTATGAGTTCTAAACAACTCTATACAGTATTTGGTTTCATTGAGAAATATTTATTGTATCAAAGTACATTGTACTTAACCCTTTTAGGCCATCCCTTTACTGTTTTTCAATGCTTTAATATATATTAATTTATATTTGTCCCAGTATTTTTGTAATTTTTTTTTATTTTTTTTTAAAAGGACTTAAAAATCAGGATTTTTTGCAATAGAACTAACGTAGCATGTCGTCTTGGGGTAAATGTTTTCGGTCTGGTTTTTCCTCTCCTTCCCCTTCCTTTCTTTTCCTTAGAATCTGACCACTTGGTGTCACTGAATCTGAAAGTGATGACAATCTGCGGTTTTCACGTACAGCAGATATTCAGGACACCTTCCAAGAACCTGTAATGTATGGCAGAAAATGTCTTGACAGTAGGTGGCAATTGTAGACAAGTTAATATTCCCTATATGCAGTACTTACAGAAAATAAGATGGCGTGTAGCAAATGACATTAGAAGGTAGATCTTTATAAATTAATATTCCCATGGAGCTCTTTACCTTTTTTATACAAAAGAAAAAAAGGCTGTGCTATCAAGAACTGTGACTTTCCCCGAATAATAAAACTACTTTACTGCCCTAATGTTCCCCATGTTAACATGTTGCTGCTAAATTATAATGTAGAATTGGTAATCAATAGTGGGTTGTGTTCTCCTTGCAGTAAAACCCAGGGTACCCTGTAAAAATGCAGATGTTTTTCAATTTTATTTTATTATTTTTTTTACAAAAAAGTTAGATGTACATGTGTAATGCAGTGTGCTTTGTCTTATTTGGACTGATATCAGTAATGCTACTGATGTTTGTAAATTAAACAGATATTTACTTCATTAACAGCTTTTATTTGTATTCTTCTGAGAAGTTTAAATTGTCTAACAGCCTTTAATTAAACATCTGTAGCTGCAGAGACCGTTTGGTAAAAAAAGAAAACAAACAAAAAACCCAGAATAAAACCCAACCCTAGATCTAGTGTATTCGTTGCTGAAAATCTGAAGAAGGAATTAACTCGGGATTATTGCACCTACAGGCAGTGACATCTGAAAATGTCAGTTCATTACGAACGCAGCTGAACTCATAGCAAAATTAACAGAAGGCCTAGACGTAAAGTACACTGCATGAAGAGGCAAATTGAGTCTGCCCTAATATTTTAATGGTTATACAACTGGCAATTTGACAGTTGTTTTAGCAAATAATTGGATTCTTTGGAGGCATTCATTTTCGCTAATCTTGGACTAAGCGTTTTAAATTTAAGCAATCGGATGGGATGGTACTTAACCAGGCTTCTCCTCTGTAATACAATTTTTACAGATACCTCTGTATTTATTTTACTAACCTACTTTAGAATTGGTCTAAATATCCAATGCAACAGCCTTTGACATGAGGCCTTTGCAGTTTCTGTGACTTCTAAGATAATCTTCTGTAAATAGGGGCAGCTTTGAGGAAAAAGAAGCCACTTTTGCCCAACAGTAATTTTATAGCATTCTTGGATAAACACTACTATTTTCCTGTGTGTGATCAAAACCCCTGCACCAGTTTGGGCTGCTTTCCATCCTCAGGCTGACAGGGAAGGAGGAACTCTGCATTGCTTTTCAAGCAATGCTAGTGGCTGCTGGTGGTCCTGAGGCCATTAAAACAGGGTCTTTTTCTGTGTGTGATCTCTAAGTAGGAACAAATAAAAACTTAAGAATTGGGGGCGGGAACAGAACCAAAAGAAAAAACCCAAACAACTTTGGCACCTACCTCTCTGGAGCAATATAAGGCAGCAGCTACATCAAAGAGTGACTCACCTTAGAAACCTCAGCAGCCCTGTCTTCTCGCCACGGAAAGTGCTTAAGTATTGACAAGGTCTGGCACGAGAGGTAACTTTATCAGTGGGGTGGGTCACCCTGGAACCTTCCTCATGCCTAAAGCAAGTCTCTTGTCATGTTGCCGTAACGGGGCACCTCGTAGCTGCCTTCCCCAAATGGGAAGCAGGGATCTGAGGGAACTGTAGCTGTAGGCACAGCTAACACAGCAGAGAGCTTTGTTTGGTACCGAACGCTCCAGGCACACCAGTCTTCATTCAAAAACATAACTTATGCAGCCTTTAACGTGGTGCTTGGGGATCAACTTTCTCTCCTAGGGTCTGCTGCTTCCTATAGGAATCACTCACGTACAGCCTGCTTTTTAATAGATTGAATAAACCGCGTGAACAGCGTTGGGTCTGAAGGCTACGACTCAGCACAGTGACCAATTTCCTCACTCGGAGTTAAAACTGCGTGGAATTCAAATTCTTTTTTCATTAGAAACCAAGAAAACCAAAATTTGGAGATTCCATCATTTCTTGCCAGTATTCTTAAAAGCCATAAAAGAGAAAGCACATGAATACTGCTTAATTTGTACTGGCTCTCGCACAGCTCCTGCTGTCATCCCACAGATGATAAAAATGTGAAAGAGCATGGAAAAAAAGACCATTCTTCTTGAATGAAACAGTAACAAAAGGCATTGCGCTTTTTTTGTTGTTTGTTTTGTTTTAGCATTGAAAGTTGATTCAGAACAGGAACTATCACACATGGAACCAGATTCTGCAGCCCATATTAAAGTTTCTGGGGAAGATGGATGGAGATGGGAGTGATACAAATACTGATTTAAGGAAACCAATAGATTGAGAGATACAGTTTACTTTCTCGGCTCTACTGAAATAGCAAATTTTGTTTTGTATTCAGAATACTTTTTGTTGACATATCGAGGTACCATGAAGCTTAGTACGACAGGAATCATTCTAATATGGTGATGCTCTGTGTAGGTGCCACAGTCAGTATGTTTTTCGTATGATTTTATGAAGGCATTTTCCTGGAAAGACTGAATGCAGAGGGTTTTTTTTTTTCGATAACGACAAGCCTGGCATAATCTCAGGATCCACAGTGTACTTACAGGGACACCAGCAAGGCAACACAGAAAGTGGATGTCACCGTGTTCCATTTGATGAGATGACTGATGATTAAGAGATGAGGGGGAAAGTGGTACGTTTTGGAAATGAGCTTGCTGTTGAGAAGAAAATGCCCAGAAGTTTTAGGAGAGCATCAAGAATGTTGTTGGATGGAGGCTGTTTACATTTGAGCACAGGGTTTGGGGAGCTTTATCTGTTACTGATGACTAAAAGAGATCTCCTTACAGTTCTGATAAAGATGCACACAAGATCTTTCTAGCTTGAGTTAACCCTAGAATTTGAGGAAAAGTTTATCTTGTCAAAGCTATTCCAAATCCCATCTTTTGGTCCCTCTTCTTCTCCTTTAGAAGCAAGTGTGATTCTTGCAGCAGCTGATTAGGCATGCAAGTGTCTGTGCTCCAGCCATCCCACCTCACCAGTGGAGAGCCTGGCACATCATTTCAGTTCCCATAAAGTGCAATTCCCCAGCTGAGCCATTCAGGATTCTTGGCTTTTAGACGAAATATTTATACACTGAGCTGGTATCTGCAATCTCTTTAAGATTCTTGGAGTGGAAATCAGAAAAAAAAAAAATCGTTGGTAGTTGTGACTATGTAGGGGTTGTCAGGAGTAAAGTAAAACTGCAGTGTTTGCCTGCATGCCTGGAGAGCCTGGCTCCTGCTGGAGAGCCAGTTTTGCTGCGTTCTTTCTGTATTGTGTTCCTGGCAAGACAGAGAAGTCGCAGTGCTCATCCTTTCAGAAACGTCTTGAGAGCTGAGGGATTTTGTGTCCTTTTGCAAATAGCCTAGGCTGGAAATCGTAGGCCTCTTTGGCCCTCAGCCAGGTTAAACTGTGTGTGTATACCTTAACATCAACCATCATCTTGGACACCAACAGCTCCTGATGTTAAGAAAGTGAATAAATCTTGCTTTCTCAGTTTAATAAAACACAGATGGGAAAAGCAAACCGAACAGAGAGTTAACAGCTCTATTCACTAGTCTCCTGGGCTCCATCTGATTAAATCAGAGTTGGAGGGTATGTTCCTGCTGCTGCTGTTCTGGCCAGTGTCCGTAGGGGTGATGGCCAGCAAAGGAGAAGTATTCTGTCAGTGCTGCATGTCATTTGTCAAGCTGAGAAAAAACAGTCATCTCGCCGAACAGCAAGACTTCTGGCTGTCCACAGTCCCAACAAACACGCTCCAGCTCTGCAGCTTGACACCCATGCGGCAGGAATTTTGCTCAGCCATGGGAACAGACTTTAAAACTGCCTCCCAGATCCACAGCTTAATTTCCAAATGTTGATCTTCGTAATGCTTTCTAGCCTTTACAACTCCATCCTTTTATTTCCTTCCAGTTCAGAGGTAAACTCCTTCAGTTCTAAACGCCGAGCCTCAGTCACTGCCCTATACTGCATACAGGGGATTAAGACTTGGGATTTGTTCCTCTTTTAGGTATTCGTTAACATTTGTAGCAGGATCAGAAGACCTGACTTAAAGAAAGAGAGACAGGTTGCGCATCCAGCTACAGAGATCAGACATTTTCCCATCCTTTATAATTTGGAAAATGTTACATTACCTCCTGTGGAACAGTCTGACATACGAAGATTACCATAAACTTACATATTTTATGGATTTACAGACACAGGCCAGGAGTATTGTTATCTGGTTTTGTCTGCTGGAACTTTATTCTTTTTGGTTTTTTTAATTCCTTTTAGGATAGTTCCCATATCACAAGGAGCAAGTAAAGATAGAATTAATGTGCCTGGGTTGCCTACACTGTCATTAGAGTTCCTTAAAAAGATCCAGTAGCCTTTTTCCAGGACATTTTTCTTCTTTCTCATAGTTTTTCACATTCTGGGCTTCAGTCTGTTGTTTCTGTATGATGGCCCATTTGTCCACTTTGGTTAATGTCCAGGACAGATTTAATCCTTCTAAAGAAAGGGAAAGGATACCTTTTTTTTTTTTCCCCTGCAGCTGTGCCTAAAAGCACTCACAGCACATCTTTAGAAGTATGTTTTCCTTCAAAGTCCTCTGAGAATAGGTTAACTTGAGCTGTTTTGACTGCAAACTTGTTTTTTTGCTTCTGATTAGCTTTATTTATTTAATCACATTTCTGTGGTTCTGCTATGGTAACAGCAATAAGAGGGGTACCAGCTGACCTGTGCTTCAGAAGTTGCTTGCTGTTTTGAAATACCTTGTTTGAAGAGTACGAAGTTTGCCTGTTCTCTCTCCTTTTTTATCTATTTATTAATTATTAGATCTCCTTCCCTGTCAGTTCACCCATTTTTGAGCAGTTTTATGATTATTCTGTAGGGGAAAGGTAAGGACACGAGTCAATGTCGACAGTAAATGAAAGTGACCACAGGAAACCCAGAGTTCTACCAGAAAAAGACTGTTTCTAAAATCTCAGAAAAATCAGAAGTAATTATTCATTAGTTGCTGCCTTTTTTGCTGAACAAACTTTTGCACTATTACTGAACAAAGCTATTAAGCCAAGTACACCCACAGAAATAATTAATGCAGGGTGTCCAGGGCTAGAGGAGTCAAAAAAAGGGACATAAAAGTTACCTAAAACCTTTTTTTTTTTTTGAGAGGAAGATGTGGGCACGTTTCTGTATCTGAACACCCACAGTAGGACCACGTGGCACTGCATAGACTCCACTGCAGAAAAAGGTTCACTGTTATCCTACATTTAAACAAAAAAAAAAAAAAATAATGAGAAATTTTGCAAAGCAGCTTCAAAACGAGAAGCAAAAAGCTTTGTTAATTCCCACTTGACCAAAAAAGTGTTCATCGTCCCCTATCGCAAACCACAGACCAGCCTTTGGAATTCGCCCCCAGCTTCCCTCCAGCTCCAGGCACTCCAGACACCACTCACTTCCCCCTCTTCCCACCCACCCGGCTCCGGACCTGGCTGTGCCTGCCATTCCCACAGCCCTCCCGGGTGAGGCACTTCTTCCTTCCCTTCTCAGTGAGTCACCGCAATCACCTTCCTGCCTGTGCACCCACTCAGATAAGTGGGGGCATCTGGTGGGAGCAAAACCCCATGGTGGTGATGGAAAGAACAATCTGTGGCTAGTCAATATTTAAGCATTTTAAAAAGATCAAGTCTTACTTAGAATCATAGAATGGTTAGAGTTGGAAGGGACCTTCAAGATCATCGAGTTCCAACTCCCCTATCATAGGCAGGGATACCTCTCACCAGACCAAGTTGCTCAAAGCCCCATCCAGCCTGGACTTGAACACCTCCAGGGATGGGATATCCACAGCTTCTCTGGGTAACCTGTTCCAGCGCCTCACCACCCTCACAGGAATGAATTTCTTCCTTATATCTCATCTAAATCTCCCCTATTCCAATTTAAAACCATTCCCCCTTGTCCTGTCACTCCACTTCCTGACCAAGAGTCCCTCTCCAGCTCTCCTGGAGCTCCCTTCAGATAGTGGAAGGCTGCTCTAATGTCTCCTTGGAGCCTTCTCTTTTCCAGGCTGAACATCCCCAGCTTTCTCAGCCTGTCCTCATAGAAGAGGTGCTCTAGCCCTCTGATCATCTTTGTGGTTCTCCGCTGGACCCGTTCCAACAGTTCTATGTCCTTTCTCTGTAGAGGTCTCAATACCTGGACACAGTACTCCAGGTGGGGTCTCACGAGCACGGAGTAGAGGGGGAGAATCACCTCCCATGACCTGCTGGTCACACTTCTTTTGATGCAGCCCAGGATACAGTTGGATTATTAAATCGTTACAGCAAAGTGCTTGTAGCAGGAATGGTGACTGACAAAATATGTAAGTAATAAAGCCCCCCCACGCTGTGTCTGAGGTGGAGAAGGAGGCCCTCTTCATTTTCTGCCTGTGTAGCTTTGGGTTCATTGAAAGGAAGGTCAAAGAGACCCAGCCCTAACTGCAAATCTGCTCAGCAACTGTCATGTTCAAAGGCTACAAACAAACAAACAAAACAAAACCTGCCCAAGCCAACTTTTGGTTGGTTGGTTTGTCTTTACTACAAGAACAAAGAATAAACCATCAAAAAGGTGAGGTATGAGTGCCAGGGAAATAAGAAAGAATAATGATAAAAAGGAAACCAGCTCTGGCTATCTCAGATTGCTAGGCAGCGAGCATATGCGAGGGAATTAACTGCTGCAGTTCCTCACAGGTAACCGATACGGCCATCTATTTTCAGAGTTTTGTAGAAAGGACACTTGCAGCCCAGAGGTAGTGACCCGCCACAGAAGTCATCCTACTGTTACCTCATGCTGACACGAAAGAACTGTTTGGGAATAAACCCCCTTTGGCACAAGTGACCGCAGCCTATTTGAATTTCACATGGTAACGAACAGGCTTGTAAAATGCAGAAAAACAGCAGTATTAGCCCACAGAGAGAAAAAAAAATAAAATATTGTATATTCAAGACATCTAGGGCCAGAGTCACTGAAGGCTCAAGCTGCTTCATGCTGTTTCAATGATGCAAAGCAGCTGTAAACCCAACTCAGCTGGCCTGAAGCCACCACAGCTTCCATCTGCTAGAAAAGGGGGTTAATGGTTTCAAACCTGGGTTTGGGAGCGTGGTCTGTCCTTCAGCCTCTTGGCTAAAGGAGCCATCGCTTGTGCTATTTGGGAAAATCCTCTGTGCCCCTCTCTCTTCCCCAATAAGCCACGCTGAGGAACTGTGGGAAAGGAGCTGGCTTTTCAGCCCTGTTCTCCAAACTCCAGAGGAGCAAAAAGAATTGGCAACTCCTCTTCAGCACCAGCAGTCAAAGAATGAAAGACAGGAGGCCTTTAACCCCCCCCAAAAAATGTAAAGTCAAGTGAGTACCACTGTAGTAAAACTGCTTCTAGCGAAGTCATTCCCTTAATACTGACTTTTAAAGACTCCCTTTAATTGTGGCTCTGTAGGAAAGCATTATGGAAAACAGATTCTTCTTGTAAAATCTTTGTTTTATTGTGTGCGTGTATATATACACCCACACAATATACAGGGTAGAAAGTACATATTGTTTTGTTTGTTTGTTTGTTTTTCAGGACGTGAACTTATTTACTCTTCTTGGTTCCCCTGAGCAGCAGCAGGTATGATTAAGAATTCAGGGCAGCCGGCAGCGAGGCAGCTTGACCTGCTCTATCTTGACTTTGCACTCTATGCATTTAACGGCAGCGTTTCTGCGTGGAGCACACTCTAGTTCACTGGGGTTCGGCAGCTCTATTTTAGTCCCACGCACGGTCTGAAATAGCTGTGTGCACATGGAGATCACGGCTTTTTTCTTCTTTTTTTTTTTTCCCTTTTCTTTGTTTTTAGCCAAATTAGGGGATCAAAGCCACGTAAAACCTTTCGTAATGAAACTTGAAGCCACATGTAATGAAACCAGATAGTTTTTCCTTTCTGATCTAAAGTCTTTCCTGTTTTCAGGCATTACTATAAACCTACATCTTGGTCCAGTCTGTAACTTGGTCCAGCTTGGATGAGATTTGCAAACAGTTTGATGAATCTGGGATGATTTATAGCTTGAGGTAGAAAGAAAACAAACAACAGAATCGAAAGCTTTGGCCCGCTTTAGGCTCAAAATCAACTGTAACCTCTTACTGACTCCTTTTGGATTTTTGTGTCTTTTCAAATCCCAAAAGGAAAGCACCCCACTGGATCTGAAATCCAGCACGAAAAAACATAATGCAGTGGTGAATGTAAAAGTAGGTTTCACCAAATATCCTCTCCTTGGGAAATTTCCATTTAGACTTAAACGAGGATTTCGTACTGAGGGAGATTAAGGAAAATATTTCTTCCTTAGTACCAAGAGCCGAGTGTACTCTTCTTTGTTCAAGAGACAAGAAGTATATCTATCAAAGAGCACTTTATTCATGCCATCCACAAACTTGTTCATTCTCTTTTAATTCAGCTTAAAAGGAAGATGACAAACATCAGCAGGGAGCTGTTTAGCTGAAGGAAGTGTAACATTCGGGAAAATCAATACAGATTTGCAAAGAGAGCATGGCTGAAACTTAGCATGAAAATAATGTGAGTTATAGCAGCTCTAAGGGTTCCTCTTTCCTACCTACTTTTAAGTATAGAGAGTCTAGACACAATAAATGTCTTCAGAGAATCAGGGGATGTCTGTGAAGAATATCCTACACCATCACTTCACAAAGTGGATTCTTTCAAAAACACTTTTTTACGTGTTTAAAGAAGTCCATAGGGCCTTCCTTCAGAAATCGTTCCGGTTATTGGTATTTCTACCTTCTACCAGTGCACATGCACCAGGTGACTCTTATCAGGCCATCTTCGCTTTTGGCATCAGCGAGCAGAAGGAGAACAAGCCAATCCCACAAGAAACAGCTGTGCAAAATATGCCTTAAGCAAAATCCGAGCGAGCAGATGCTTTGCTCCATTGGACTGGTGTTGGTGACACTCTGTCCTGCTTCAGGGAGAAATTCAAACGAGGAGCTGATTGAAACCATTTGTGTATTCCAGAATTTGGCCAGAAGGAATGGAGTATATATTTTGAGATAAACGTTAATTCCCATATAATTAGAAAATAATAGTATCAATGCTCATAGATTTTTAAGAACTGAAAATTGAAGGTACCTCTGATTCTTGATTAAAAATAACATTTTGTGCACACAAGTAAGATGGCAGAAATGTGGCCCTACATGCCTGAAACCACAGCTCTTCCCTTAATCAAAATTTAATTCCTGGGCTAAAAGGACTTCACTCCGTATCACATTACAATACATTCAAAATTTAAATTATCTTTCTTATTTAAAGGCATCCTAAACAAGAGATCAGTGCTCGTGTTCCAACAGGTCATGTTTCCTCTTATTATCAATAGTGGGTACTGTCAAAGGACAGATGGGCACTTGAGGCTCAGCAACCTGCCCGGGAAATCTATCCACCCCTTGTGTAAGGTCAATCATGCACAAACCCATTTAGCCACCCTTTAAAATACACACGAATCCTTTAATTCAATCTAGATCAAAATGCTGTTTTCCTCCGTCTGAGGCATGAAAATGTACATAACGGATTCGGAAAAAATCCACATAATTATCCTGGTTGGATGTGAAGTTTCCTTCAATCTTTGATCTATAATGTAGTAATGTGTCAGCTCGACCAAAGTAGTTTTATGTGCAGGAAATAAGACAAGCTGAGTAGCTTCATGGTTAATTGATTAAAAGGTTCTAAAGAAGGTGCAAGATCAAAGAGCAACTTAATGGTTTTATGTTACTCTAGAGAACTGTTGGTCCACTTGTCTGACAAGACTGACCTTGGGCAATGAAGTAACAGGCAATTAAAAAAAAAAAAAACTGCAAAACTAAAACACAGATCATATTTATCTAGTTCAGTATCCTTATTTCTTTTAGCAAGTAATAGGTGGCACACTCCAGTGCTCTAAGACAAGTTGTATTTTGTTAGCCTTTTCTGCTACACAGTCTAAATATTGAGTACACAAAATGGACTGTGCCTATACTTGCCCCAAAGAAAAAAAAAAAAGCATAGAAACTTGGAATCACATTATGCTAAGGAGTTGGTTAAAACCCTATGATAGCAAAAAAAAAAAAAGGCAATCTATAGGTTAAGGACAGTCTCTTGTAGAAACCTTGGTCTGTGGAATCACTGAGCTCCCTTGGCCATCTTCACTGACGTTGGGAGCCGGTGACACCGTGTAGCTTACAAGATGGGCTCATCTTGTGAAATACATTGGGAAATGGGAGCTGCTCAAAAGTGATATAACGGCTTGCAATAAAGGGAAGAAAAAAAATTGTTAATGCACTGACTCTTAAAGAAAAATTTAATAAGGCCATTCTCCAAATGACACCTTAAAACACCAATACTTTCTGGTTAGGCTGTCATCACTAGGCGATTCAAGACTCTCATGAGCACAGTTTGCTTTGTGTCTTCTGAATATGAGCATTATACTTACACAGAGATAAAAGAGAAATACTGGGAATATTAGGTAAAGGAAGGCAAGAACCACACAGTAAGATTTCCGCTCGTGACCTGAATCCTGAATTTCCACTGAGTCCTGACCCAGTGTGGTATTCTGTACCCACAACCAGATAATATTTTGCTTGACTTGGACAATTAGGACAATCAGTTAAGGTACCAACACTAATAAGACTGGAGTTAGATTCAGCCTGGCACTTGATTCTACCAACAACTCAGTCTCCAGTGCCTGGGCTTCTGGAAAATAGTATTCCAGGTGCTTACAAGTCAGATGCAGCCTCTCCTTCATGCAGCAATGGCTTCACAAATCAAACACTGAGTTATGTCAATAGAAAAAAAAAAAAAAAAAAAGCTCTTTTTTCCTGTTCTGAGTTAATCCCATTCTCATCAAAACCAAGGTTCTGTTACATGTTTTTCCATCCACTTTCTAATGCTTATTTAAATTCTCACCTCATTCCTGTGAAGTAAGGCTGCTTCCTCCGGCAGTCCTGCCAGTGTTTCCACCTTAGAAAAGGAAACTCTTTCTTTAGGCATTTAACTTCACTCCAATGTCATCAGGAGACCTTGGCCATGTGACAAGAGATATAACAACATGCCCATCACTTACAACAAAAATACGCATTGTTGAATCTGAAAACAACTTCCCTTGAAGGAAAGCCATTCTGTTACAGGCCTCTAGCAAATGACTTGAATAATCTGAACTACTGCAAACAGAGATAGACCGTCTCAGAAAATGCCACAAGACAAGCAGCTTGGGAAGACTGCTCTCATCTGTTGATCATAAATTAATTAACACATCTGACCAATGTGTTAATGACACCGTAGTATGCTCTACCATTAATGTCTTCTATTTACATGAACATGGCTTGCAGGTCAAGGATGTAAAAGTTCCCTGTTGGTCTATTTACTTAAAACAAACAAACCAACCCCTACTACTGCTCCTGCTGGCCTCCTTAGCTCCACAAAGAAGTATTTCCCACTTGAGCTGACCAGCTGACAGCTCTGCTAAGGGCCTGATAAGCTGCCTTTCCTGGGTCACCACTGAGTGGGAACTTCTGAGCTGTGTAATGGGATTAGCTTTCCCACACCATTCCCGGAGAGCCCATTGTTGAAAGAGGAATAGTTTTATTCATGGCAACAAGTCAAAGACAAACCCTTGGCAAGTCAAATTAAGAAAAAAATAAACAAACAAATGGAGTTTTGGCAGAATCTGGGATTTGCCCTATTGGAAATGTCTTTGTAAACTGATGGAGAAGTTGACTGATCTGGAATGGACCGCTACATTTACAATGGAGCTAAAGAGTAACTGGTTAAAGACTCCTCTTTTGTTTTGATAAAAGATCTTTCATTACCTCAAACCCATTTCCTTCGCAAAAAAACAATCCCAACCCAGCAGTACATCTTTGGGATGAGGGGAAAAAATACTAACTGTTAGACTTTCTGGGGAGGAGTCTTGAATTAGTCATTTTATAGTTTCACAAGTCCAAAAGTCAGGGAATTGTTTGTGATTTAAGGATATAATAATTTTCAATGCGCAAATTCCCTTTATTGGAGTATAAATGGTGCCTTGAGGGCACATAAAAGCACTGAACTGGGCCTGGCAGAATCAGTTTCATTGTATTCTACTGTGCAGAAACAATTACTTTAGTACAAATTGTCATATGCCATTTTTCAGCCTGATCAAGTTCAGTCTCATGACTGCAATTTACTTTGTAGCTGAGAGGTATATCCAAATGTCTGTGCTTAATACTGTCTTGAACCTCTCATAATCTAAGTTCTCCTCCTTTTGTTTTGCTCTAGCCATGAACACTTTTGTTCCCATGTAAAATTTTATAGTCATGCTTCAAGTCTGAGCACTTTTCACAATTATTTTCTAAATCTCAATGCCACTCTCCAAAGGGCTGTGTTTCAGAGCTTAACAGTCCTTCAAAGACCCACTGGGACTGGTACTTCCCATTTTCCTTCTAAATCTTTGGTAGACCTGATGTGTTTCCAGTGTGTTGTCACCGAGGATTTGGTTGTCACCTCTGCTTTTTTGGTGCTTCTCTCTTTTTCCTAAAGAACCTGTAGCCATATCCACAGTTAAAATGCATCTACATCTGCAGTTGGACCTTAGGCTTCTTCGGCTTGGTGAACACCTTGCAATTTAATTAGCAATTATGGTCTCTTCATGTATCACTTCTTTTTTGGTGTTTATGCATGGACCAAGCACCTGGGGAAATAGTCAGGGCATCATGGAGAGTCTCAGAAACTTCACAAACTTAGCACAACTGAGAAGCAGGGTGACTTGTGCTGGGGCAGATTTATTAATGCAGATTTACCACTGTAGGGATTAGCACAAAGCTCTCTGAAAGGAGCAGGTTATGCTGTGTAGACATATCAGCTCAGCTGGAACTAATTTGGGAAGCCCTCATCACTACATAGTGTGATTTTAAGTCTGAAATATCTCAGGGTCTTGCAAAAATAAGAATCATCTCTTATTAAAATAACTATTGACGTTACAGATTGCAGAGAGGATTTCTCCTACCTACAGGCACCACACCAGGAACTGGAGAAATGTGGTGCTGAGCTGGAGTTAACGAGCTCAGTCAGACCTTGATGAGAGATAATAAACTCTTATGGCTTCTTGCCGACTGTGTGGCACCACGCAGTTTTCTTGCCATCCTTTTCCTCATCATTTCAGGTCCAGGGGTGCAGCGTTGGGTAGTTGCTGGCATGGGTCTATAGGCTTATTAACCTCACAGCCCCTGCTCAGTGTGGTGTAGGCACACACTGCTTCTGGACCTGTGATGGCCCTGGAAGCCCTTTGTAGCTGCTCTGTACTGAGTTTCACAGATTCCAGGTGAAGCCTAAGGTCTAACTTGGACACAAATGAGCAAAGCTGATGCTCAAGACCCAGCTCCCAGGATTCGCTCCATTTAGTGGTCAGGAAACAGCACGCCAGAAAACTGTATTTGTACCTGCAAAACTGAAAGGAAGTAATAATATAATCTGATTTTTAAAAGCACACACATCAAAACTAGAATACCTAGATGTGTTAGCATCTAACTATCAGATTCAGTTGACGAGATCGGTCTCATTAGTAAAATACCTGGAGCTTGTCAAAGCAGTGAACTAAATGTTTTTGGTTTCCCTTTTGACAACGTCCAATGTCTGAGCACACTAAGAAATAGAATATTTGTGGCTGACATGCAAAATGTTGTTGTAAGTTAAAGAGCAATTAAACAGCAGAAATCAAAGAGTAGGTAGAAATGGTCATTGCCTCTTCAATTTATAAACAAACTATTAAATAAATCCCTAACTACTCCTGACACTATTCAAAGCTGTATCATAAAACCAACTTCAAAGCCGTATCATAAAACCAAGTGCAAATTTGCATTTTGATGGAGAAGGCTGGTGTAAATAATATTAGTGTTATTAGTGTTATTCTTAATAATAGTAATATTTAGAGTCAAAGAAATAATATAAATTATGAAAGCCCACCCATGCACCACTCCATGCCCTTGACAGATAATTAGTATTCAGCAAAAATCATGAAGCATTAAAATATTTATTCAAATAAGAATGTAGCTAATCAGAATAAACAAAACCAACAAACTAAACAAATAAACAAAAAAACCCCAATTGGTGACCTAACCTCCCCCTGCAACTCAGTGCTTTTCTTCACTACTTGGGGAGTGTGGGCAATATTTGTCTTAACAGATACAGTCCTTTTGTGACCGTGCAAGGTCACCAGTGTATCTAGTACTTTCCACACGAATAATAACACTATTCTAATTATTTGCTGAAGTTTTCTTTGTAACACTGTACCAATTTGCAAGACTGAATCTCACACTGTAATTTAAGGGAATGTTTTAGGGCTGCATTCACGGTGCACATGCTAAATGAAATGGACCGAGTCCATACTGCTCCCAAGAATATGTTTGACCAGTTTTTCCAGTGGGACACTGTGCAAACTAGAATGGGCTTGTAATGAAAACGATGCCATTTTCAGTTCTGTGAATGGAAATTTAAACAAACAGTGGCTGATAGAAGAAGATGAGAGGTGGGGCTGGAACAGGGAGCAGAATGGAATGGCCTTTCCAAAAACTGTATCTATGTCCAGAGTAGCAAAAGAAATAGCAAAGGAAGGAGAATTACAGGGGAAAACGTCTTGGGGTCTTCTGTGTGCAGTAAAATTTCTCTATACAGTGTGAGCCATCTGACAGTCATATATTACTATTATACAGCACACTGTGGCCCACTAAATACAAATGAACTGCTTTGTATTACTGATTAGGAAAACGGTCATAATTTAAGCAAACTGTAATTTTACAGAATGTCTAGAAGAGCTAAAACCTAAAGAAGTTCAGGACTTCAGGAACAAAGAGATGGTACTGGGACTCTGAGAAGTGACACCACATTCTTTATTACCCAGTCAAAAAACTTAAAAAAAATGGGATGACATAAACTTGTCCTACTCTTGCTGCAACCTTGAAAGAGCCGGAGCAGAACTATTAGGTAAGAAATAAAGCTAGCAGGCACACAAATTCACAACCAACATAAAAAGGTGAGGGTGAGCCGCAAGACTCTTGCTCACAAGCTACTGTGAATACCAATAGTCTCCTCAGGTTCAAGAGGACAAATCCACAAGAGAAATTAATCAAAGAATACTGAATATGCAGCAGTCATCTCTGGCTTGGGATGTTCCTGAACAGCAAATGGCAGAAAGTTGGGAGAACACTCATGGGAAATGTTATGTACAGTTCCCTTGGTTCACACGTCTTCCCTAAGCACCCTCTTTGGCTGTCTCAGCGGGGACACTCAATGGCAGGACACACTGTGATGTATTCATCTTTGATACAACCCAGTATTCAATTCAACAAAATTATTTCTGTTAGACAGCACTTGCAACGCTGTTAAAGTGATTTTCTGGTGAGATGGCAAGTTCATAAAATTTCTTGAATGCGTATTTCTCTTGTGAACTGAATTACTTTTCAGAACTTGAAGCTAATAGCAAATGTTATACTACTTGTCTGTACCTTCCCTCACGGTATATACCTGGGCCCAGCAGTTAAGTTTCCTCTCCTGCATCTCATACTGTATAACTATTAGTGTTTATCCTACAGAGGCTACCAAGTTTCCAGGCTCTTGCATTCCCAGCCTTTCTGACAACTATGCTACTCTTTTCAACCTACTCTTTAGAGACCTGCTTTCCATCCGAAGCCTTTGAGCTCCCACTGCTGCCAGAATCTGCTCCTCCAGGCTGCAGGACTTCCACAGGGACACCCACTTCCCACGCTTACTCTCCCCATCTTTTCCTTTTCCTTCCTTAAAAAAAAAGCCCCTGCTCATATTCTGCTATTTCAGATAGAGAATACGGAATCATACTTATAATGAGGAATATAGCAAAAGCTTCTCTCCCACCAATCCCACACCCCCTTTTCTCTCTGATTTATTATGTAGTTCTTCCTTCAAATCCTTCCTATCCTCTAATTTCTCTTTCCAGGTCTCTTCTCATATCAGAAAACAGAACTGTGGAAAAAACACAATGATGTCTGAATTACAGGAGCTACAGTCCATGAATAGAGGAAGTCTAAGAGTCATTAACTTGAAGCCTTTGCTGTGCTCTGCTTGAGGTTCCCCTCTGATATCTTCATTTTTAATTTCCAATCCCCCTCTCTCTTCTACAGCCATTCCTGAATCCCTTCTCACTGCTTTGATTCTACCTAAGTCATTTCATCATGACTGTTACCACAACTCCCATCCTCATCACCATCCCTACAGCAAATATTCCTAGGGTGTTACTAGTTCTCGGCAACCAACTTGAATTGAGTCTTACGGACCTTAAGGCTGTTTTTCAAACCGTCTCTATATCATAAACAAAAAATTTGTTTTCCTACCATCCCTGGACTTGTTATCTCGAGTGCCAGCTGTGCTCAGTGGGTGGGAGACATTAACTGCTTTTGTGAAACAGTACATCCAAGCTGCGTGTTCCTCGAAGCACAGCCTGATGCTCTGACCGCAGCTCTCCCCTACGTCTGATCCAGCCAATGGAACCTCACGGACTCAGGATAAAAAGCTGAAAAGTCTCTTAATGTTATGAAAGACAGTGTTGTACCCAGCTACAGCTTCTGCAGATGTGTGTCTGGTTAGCCAGAGCAGCAACACCTCTGCCCCAGCACGTCCTCTACAGAAGTCCTACCTACATGGATTTACTCGTGTTGTTGGGAGAAAAAAAAAAAAAAAAAAAAAAAGTAGAAATACTCTCATGATGCTTTGTGAAGCATCCATGGAGGACTTTTTCATATTATCATTTACCACTCTCTGTGCAGAGCTAGAAAGTCTGGTAAACTTGCTCTTAATCAACGCTTTCTGTCCTACTACTGATCTGTGCCCTATAGAGGGAGGAGAGGGGGGAATGGTAAAAGGTTTCCTAAAAAAGAGCACAATTTCTCTGACAACTGAACTATGAAATACTTCCACTTCCACTTAACAGACTCTTCTGTTGTGCCACCTTTGATATTTGAAGTAACAAGAAAACTTGGATGTTTCCCCTTGGTTTCTTTTCCCCGAACGGGGCGAGGTTGCAGAAGAAGGTGCAGGGGTTGCGCAGGAAAGACAGGGAATGATTGCCACCAAGTGGGAAAATCCAAAACGGCAGCCTGTGCCTCGGGTTTTGTTCTTCCCCTGTGCAACCCTGGCAGGGAAAAAGAGGCCAGTCACCTCTCCCAGCAGCAGCATCCCTAACAACCAGCTGCAAAGTTTTCAGCTCCGCCTAAATTATTTCCCTCTGCGGAATTTAATTTACATTTATCTTGCCTCAGGAATTTAGCAGCGAGTTTTGATTTTCAAATAATTATAGAGAAGTCACTCGGTGAGCGCAGTTAAGCCTGTGTGTGTCTGTCTCGCATTTAAAGAACATTATCCCATGAAAACTTTTTTTTTTCTACAGCTAAAACCAAATTCCAAGTCCACAGAAATCGTCAGGAAGAGAATAATGCATTATTCCATCCCCTTCCTTTGTGGGGGAAGGACAGAGGACCATTCCACTTCTCTTTTTTCCTTTGCACGGTGTGGCACCGTTTCTGTGACTATAGAAAACTGCCTGCAATATAAAATAGTAGTGAACATTCCTGAATGCAACCACGGTTGTGACCAAATAGCCATCCTGTCCATTTTTAGAGGTGGATTCTGATTTATGTAGAGAACATCATGTTCCTATTTCTGTCACTGCTTTCTCTGACGTTGGGTACCACTTCATCATTCAGGCTTACAATGCTCACGGGTATATTCTCTCACTATGTTTCTGCTCGACGGTACCTGCACCTGTTTGGTGGAAAGCATAATTAATAAAAGCTGGTAGTCCGGGGCAGCTCACAGTATCATGGGGATATCCTAAAGCAGCTGAGACTAACACAGGGCTGTATCACCACATGTTTGTCAGGTTTGAGAGGCAGGAGAGCCCGGGTTCAAGTCTATGCTCCTAAGCAGGCAAAAGAAGATTTTTGAATGTGAATTTTCTATAACACAGTGATTTTTCCATAGCCCAGTGAGTCCTCTAGCTTCCAAACCCTTTTGTTAGCTTTGAACGCTCTGAGCACTGTAAATTCCAGAAACAGAATTCACAGGTATCTATCCAACCCTCTCTTTTCTCCCCACAGCTGTCTGGCACTTGCTTTTCTCTGGAATCACAGCTTTCTCCTCAACATTTTCCATGAACTAGTGCTGGCCACTGCCTGCTCAACTGTGGTACCTTCCATGAATCCTGGCCTTAGGCATTTAACGACGCACACACTGTGGTATGGACTTCTGAAACAAATTAGGAATGAAGATTCCAGTGAACAGCAGGGAGGCAGGAAATCAAGCCTTGTAAAACTCAGATTTTAGGTCCAGTGACTCAAAGAAAGATAGGTTCTTAACTCTTACCTTTTACTGAGTGCACTAGTGGGAATGGATCTCTGTCCATAAATAAGCAAAGTACATTTACAGAAGTAGCTGTGATTGTGCCACCGTCAGAGAGATGGCAATGGAATGAACTGTCCTTCCTGAGCAACTGGCAACACCAGAAGGAACAAATTCTATTGAAGACAATATGGAAATTTAAAAGAATAAGAAAAAAAAAAAAAACACAAAAAAAAAAAACCCACAAAAAAACCAACCAACCAACCAAACAAACAAAAAAAAACACAAAAACCCAAACAAAACAGAACAAATCTGACATGTCTTGTTTTAATGCAAATGTTATTTTTGAGATAGTGCAGTTCTTTAATCAGTGGGTATAACTGATCTATTTTGGCTCCTAACCACAGGAGATAAAAGAATTGCTTTTGTATGGCCATGGGTACAAGATGAATACAAGTATAACCAAACCATTGCAGAGCTGCTCTAACCACTTTAATAAGTACTGAAAAGTGGAGCAATAGTGAGTTAGCATCTCTGTATCCATTCGGGCTTAGCTTTCTCTGACTTAAGTACTGATGAAAAACCTGAATTTCCAAATTATTTCAGATCAGCAGGAAATCCATGAGAGCAATCAAAAAGCCTGATGTGGAATTTGGCTGCAGTTGTCCAGGCAGCTGCTTGGTTTTGCTCAGCCTTGCACCTTAGTTCAACAACGACACCCAAAGCACTACACCTACATTCTAATAGTAGAGACCTGGGTACCCCTAAATTCCTAAATTTTGGGTGTCACACCTACACGCATTTTTGTTACTCTGCAACATCAAAACCTCAACATCAAAACTCTGCAACATCAAAAAAAGTATTCCCGTGGGTCAGTCTGCTTCTTGGGAGTTTGCCTCTGAGTTTTACAAAGGACTTTCACCTGCTAATCCAAAATCCTTGCAGCAATTTAGCACTTAATAATTGGCAATCAATTCATTTATCCTGTATTACAGGAAAGAAAAAACAAAAACCAAAAACAACAACAAAAAAATGACAACAAAAAGGCAATCCAGTGGTATCTATGGGCCGTTATCCAGAATTGTTATCCAACTGAAATGGCACTATTTCACACCAATTTTCACAATGGGAATATTCACAGGTCCATCAACTTCTGGCAGGCACCGAGTTAATCATCTGATACAGCACTTGTCAATGAAAGCGCCTGGAGCATCTAAATCTTTGCAGAGGAAACTGAAAGCGAATATTGGGTGTCTACAGTCTGTTCTGTAGCTCACATTTATTACCAAACCCTGTAAAATAACTTCTCTTTTATAGAGTACTATTTATAAAGCATGAGGAGTGGTTAAGTCAGGATAAAAGTTCTGGGGAAGGATATTTAAGGACTATCTAAGGGAAACACTCCCAGAGGCTTTGGTTTTAAATCTGTGCTTTTGAGAGACCGGTGAGAATTTCTAACTTTTCAAAGTTATTGGAGAAATAAAAAGAATTACCAAATACATCGAATTGAGGAAACATGTTTCGTTCTTTAACTATTCTTAGAAGGTTGTAAGTTTTCAGCCCCTGGCTGGGGTTAACACTGCACTTGGTTTAGAAACTTCTAAAATAATCTCAAATGAAAATGTATAATTTTTTATATTATTAGGTGACTGTTGAAGAATATAGTAAGATGCAATGTGAATCTTTTTTTAAAGGCTGTTGGTTATCCCGTTCTCGTATTTAGCAAAATATATTGAACATCTTTTGTCTAACAAAAGGGCTGCTACAAATAGAGAGGGAAATGTTGACAACATAAACTACTGAATTGACGACCAAAAAAATGCAGGTACCCACCCCCTTTTCCTTCCACATACAAAAGTCTGTACTTGTGAAGAAATGTTCTCCCCACCATTCCTCAACCGGCGCTGGCCGAGTGCCATGCCTAAACCCTACCAAAGGAATGAGCTTAACAAAAGTATAAATACGTTCAGGCAAAGAAATGTAGCACGTGACTGCTTTCAATAATGTTCTTTTAATTAGCCGTATTCCGCTAAGCCTCCAAATCCACTTCGCTTTGGTGAATCCTCCTCCCCCTCAGTAATTAACTATTTAACCACGACTAATGAAAAAAAAAGTAAGTCAAATTGGGTATTGGTTTTATCAGCAGTGAGAGCTAATTAATTAATTATTGGTTCTGTTTAAATTGGTTTGAGTATTGTTATGACGAAACAGCATGCAATCAGTCCAGAGGTAGTTTTCACTTTCAGATTTCTACATGCTCACCTGAACATGTTCACACACACCTGTAAGTGACCACATTTTGCTTCATGACAAAAAAAAATCCTTGCTAATAATTC
>VZRU01011454.1:0-95004 GCA_013398155.1 Pedionomus torquatus
ATTGGCCTTCTTGGCCACAAGGGCACATTACAGGATCATGGACAGCTTGTTATCAACTGGGACTTGCAGGTCTTTTTCCACAGAGCTGCTCTGCAGCAGGTCAGCCCTAACATGCACTGGTGCAGGGGGTTACTCCTCCTCAGGTGCAACACCCTATGTTTGCCCTTGTTGAATTTCACCAGTTACTCACCACCCCACTATCTAGCCTATCCAGGTGTCACCATATGGCAGCACAGCCTTCTGGTGTGTCAGTCACCCCTCCCGGTTTTGTATCATCAGTGAAGTTGCAGAGGGTACATTCTGTCACCTCATCCAGGTCGTTGATGAATGTATTGAACGAGACTGGACCCAGTACCGACCCCTGGGGAACGCCACTCATTACAGTCCTCCAACTGGACCCTGCACCACTGATCACCACCCTCTGAGCTCTGTCTTTCAGACAGTTTTCAATCCACTTCATTGTCCATTCATCTAACCCCACGCTCTTAGAGAACTTACCTATGAGGATGCTGTGGGAGACTGTGTCAAAAGCCTTGCTGAAGTCAAGGTAGACAACATCTACTGCTCTCCCTTCATCAACCCACCCAGTCATCCTATTGTAAAAGGCTATTAGATTAGTCACACATGATTTCCCCTTGATGAATCCATGATAACCACTCTCAATAACCGTTTTTATTTCTACATGCTTTGAGATGATGCCCAGAAAGAGCTGTGCCGTTACCTTCCCAGCCTGACCAGCTTTTAGTTTCCTCAGTTCTCTTTCTTGCCCTTTGTGAAGACTGGCCTGACATTGGCTTTCCTTGAGTCCTCAGGCATGTCTCCTGTTCTCTATGAATATTCAAAGATAATGGAGAGTGGCTTCACAATAACATCTGCCAGTTCCATCAGCACTTGCTGGTGGATCCCATCAGGGCCCATGGATTTGTGCGTGTCAAGTTTGCTTAAATTCTGTCTAACCTAATCCTTCTCAATTGAGAAAGAGTCTTCCTTACTTGAGGAATTCTCTCCTACTTCAAGGGTCTGGGGTTCCTGGGGGATGCCCTGAGCAGTAAAGACTGAAGCAAAGAAGGCATTCAGCAATTCTGCCTTCCCTGCATCCTCTGTCACCATGGCACCCACCTCACACAGCAGTGGACCCACATTTTCTCTAGTCTTCCTTTTACTGCTGTTGTACTTGAATAATCCCTTCTTACTGTCCTTTACATCTTTTTCCAGGTTTAATTACAAACAGGCTTTAGGCTTCCTCATTGCATCCCTGCATACTCTGACAGCTCTCCTATGCTTCTCCAAAGTGGCCAGTCCTTTTTTTCCACATTCTGTAAACTTCCTTCTTCCACCTAAGTTTTTCTAGAAACTCCCTGCTCATCAATGCAGGTTTCTTGCTTCCTTTGCCCTACTGCTTGCTCTTAGGGATGCACCAACCCTAAGCTTGAAGGAAGTAGTACTTATATATTAACGAGTTCTCTTGCACCCTGCTTCTTGAGTCTTAGGCCATGTTGATAACTCAAATAGCCCATTGATAACTCAAATTTCAGATTTGTATTCATTGTCACTCTTTTCAGTCCATTGTCTTAACTCTCACTTGTGCTAGCTTACAAGAATTACATGTCATGGTCTAGACATTAAGTCACCATCATCCCTCAAGCAAATTTTTGCAGTTCACATACTTATATTTTATATAGGTTTAAAAATACCCAACATTTATTAAGGACTCTTCACCAAAAACTGACATATGTACTGTTTAGCGTTTGAAATAGATCTGTGTTAACATCTTCCCTGTGTTTCCATAGGGAGAGCCTTCTGAAAAGGGGGACAAGGGAGATCCAGTAAGTATAGCTTTTTTGAACGGATGATGTGAATGATTTTTATTTTATATTATTTTCATACTGTATTGATGCTGCAATTCTTTTCATTGCATAATTTCATTAGATTTGGTGATTGTATAGGGTTGTATATGTATTATCTCCATTTTAGACATACATCAAGCTCACATGGGTTATAAATAAAAAACAGAGATGCCCTGTTCTTCAGCATTTCTATAGTTCATGCGGTTCCTGAACTTGACTTTAAAGTTCATGCTTTTTTTGTTCTCTGAAAGTTCTTTCTTTTTTTCAGTTATTTCACAAAATTTTGTGGGCTTAATTCTACTATTTTAATAGTTTTATCAGTTTCTACCATGGCATTTAACATTCAGGAAGTTCTCTTATAGCCTTTTTATGTGTGCATAATTTTTTTGTTATTTTGGGGGATATTTTCAGAACACTTACTCTGTAAGAATCTGCTTACACATGTTGCTTATTTTTAATTTACTGTCCTCTGTTATGACATTTGATAAAAGCTGGTTATGTGGTTTAATACACAACTGAAGGTTGCTCAGATACTTGTGATTAATACACTGTAATAACCAAAATAAACCATACTGTAATAATGTGTGGGTTTGAAGACTAATAGGATGTCACCAGTAGAGATTTAGTGGTGAAGAATAGTCTTCAAACTGGAGAAGCTCTTAATCAGAAGTGGTGTTTTCAAACATTTTTTCTCTAAAACACTAGGAAGAGCTGCAAATAAATTAGTTTTGAGGAGGAATCCACAAGACATAATAAATTCTTTAATGCTTTCTCAATATTAAGTTTGCAAACTATATTATAATATTTTAAGGTAGCAAATTAAACTTTAGGTGATCTTAGTTGAAGTTTTAACTTTTTATGCTTGTACCTTCTGTTTTCAGGGAGAAATTGGAATGGAGGGATCAAAAGGAAATAAGGTATTTTCTGACTGTATGTATGATGTATATAGCTGATACTGAGACATAACAGTAAACTTGATTTTTTTTATTTTCTTAAACAATATCATTAGGGTGAAATAGGAGATCCTGGACCACCTGGTCTTATTGGAAATCCAGGATCAATGGTAGGTGAAAGGTATTTTTCTGGTATTAACAGTCATTGCTTTCTATGCTGTTATATAAGAGGACAACTCTTCAGTTGTTACTGAAGGGCATAAATGCAAATAGTTTATATCAAAAGTTTGTGCATGGATCATGGCTATTTTATTTCATAAAATTTTTGTTGATCTCAGCATCACTGAACAAGGAATATTTATACAAAGCTGAAATGTTATTTGTTCACTCAAGAATATTGAGTTGCATTGTGCAATGCAAATACAGATTGTATTTGCAATCACCCATTTTGCAATCACAAATCCACCCATAACTGGGTGTATTCTCTTTATCCATCTGTGAGGCAAGGATTAACCACTGCCAGCACATTAGCAATTCCTATGCTTAATCTTAAGAGACTGCAGGTGACGTCAAAGTAGTCATTACCTTGCTTTGAAGAAAGTAACTAAAGCACAAATGTCCTTGAGAATCTCCCATGATGCCCTGAACTGTATCAAATAGAAGTAGAATTGGAAACTCTGAAAATGTAGCCTCTACTCAGCATATTCATGTTGGATATGCACCAAGTTCCTTAGATCATGAAAAGAAGCCCAAAGGGAAATAGATGCATCTATAGGGTCCACAACACTGTGGTCTTAAAAATTATTCTCCACTCTGTGGATAATTCTCCATTCCTTAGACTGCTGTTTGGAGGCTAATGTCCTTCCTTGGTAGGAAGCTACTGATGTAACTGTTGTTACTGCAGTGGAAATCTAGATCACTTTCACACTGTATAACTTCCAGGAAAGGCTTATAGAGGTCCAAAGGATCATTAGAGTTTGCACCAACTCATCCTTCTATCTCTACATCTCAGTCCCCTTTTCTTTTGGTACTCTGCAGTCCTTCTGATGAGATTATTCCAAAAAGAGAAGGAACCCTACAAAGTACTTAAAAGATGACTTCTAGATCTGTCCTTTGAGGGAAGAAATCTTGATTTACTCCTTTTGTTTTGTCTTTTCCTTTAGGTAGTGTGTTTGCATTTACTTGTATTTGTTTTGGATACATACTTTGGATTTTGTATGTATCAGTCCCAGAGCTTTATTGGACCAAATGTTAAATTAAAGGAGAATGATAAAACTCTGAACTTCATGTGGAAGATAGTTCTTAATGCCAGATACCATTATATCCTTTCACAGGGACTGCAAGGACCTCCAGGACCTGTTGGACCCAGAGGACCACCAGGAGAAGTTGTATGTATTGTGCAGTTTCACCAAGCTGCAAAGTGTGATGTATGAACAGCTAACTAGTGAAGCAGTACCACAGAATTTACAATAAGTGCTGTTATTGTGTGTGGTACTTAAAGTGATCAGGGGTGAAAGCATAGTAGAGTGGGATGCCTCAGGATAGAGTTCTGCATTTGCTTACGTTCTTTCCATCCTTGTTTTACCACCTGAACATGTTAGAATGACAATGCTAATTTGTCTGACTCACAGAAAATTAGCTCTACAAAAATAACCCTTATCTCATAGGAGCGGGTGAAAATTTAAAAAGTCTCTAGCAAAGTTTTAATAATGTTACATCATGAACTGGAAAGAACAGTGTGTGTAGCAAAATGAGAAGAAACAGGGAAAATAAGAGTACCCTAAAGATTTAAACAATGGCCTTCCTTATTTCTGTCTATGGTTTTGTATTATTCTGAAATGTTTTTCTACCTTTAAAAGGGGTAAAGATTAATAAAGTGAACAGAATAAACAATTACATTTATTATCTTAGAATTTAAGTCAGATTTATGAGTAAAACACATACTCCAAGCAAGATGTAATTCCATTAAAACTAGGAACAATATCAAAATCTTTAGCCAGAGTGGAAGTATTGGTTGGAAAGAATTTAATGGAATACCTCTTTTTTTATTACTGTTCAATAGAATAAATTACTGAGACACTTCTGCAGAAAGCGGAATGAGACATTATTCTTATGGTTATGGGTTGATAATCTAATTTAATTTTGCAGTGACACAATTCTAATTTAATTGTGCAGTACACCCCAATATCCAGATCCACTACAGGCAGTCAGATGGTATCAGAAGCAGGATACAGAGGTTTTATTGAACATCAAGACCTGTTGAGGAACGCAACCTAGAAAGGGTTGTGGGGAGAGGACACCTCACCAGAGATGTCCTTTATGTCCTGCCCATAACCTTTTATGCCTGTGGATGCAAAACTGATGATTGTTGACACAACGGCGGGGATGGGAGGGTGGGGGTTAGCAGAGTTTTAACTTGCCTGTGCTTTTGGGTGCCCCACATTAATGTCTGCCAATTGTTTGGTGTTTGTCAAGGTGATGGGGGCCTCCTTCCCAGGGGTTTTAGTGTGCCTGTAACCATTATGTCACTGAGCAACAGACTGATGGGTCTGCTGACCAGTTGGAATCACTCAAACTGGCAGGGGCATCACCTGAGATTCAGCACATCTGGATCTACCAGCACATCCCTACCAGCAGGGTAGAGCACAGGTGAAACTTAATCCAGTCCTAATGCTCTAGGAAACATCTTAAACTATTAAGCATCATTACACTAAGCTTGAAAGTTCCCTGGGCATTTAACTTGACAAGATAATATAGCAGGAGGCCTATTCTGTAGAGGTGGCTGCTTGTCTCCCTTCCAAATTAGATGACAATCCCTTGTTAGTGTGCAGACAACTATATTCTGCCTAATCCCTCATATATACTGTAATTAGGTTTTAGTCCACAACAGTGTTGCTGTCACATAACCTAAACAAGGGGCACCTACCTCCTCTTTCTGGTTCTCCTCCCTTCCTCTCTAAGCCATAAAATGGGTTTTAAGTGCTATTTTGGAGGTTTGAGTGGTTAGATACAAGAAGTGGATGAAGAAAAGCACACAATGGAGAGTTTGGCTTTAAGCTGGCAGCTAAGACATTAACATGAAAAGAACTGGGATTTTGAAGTTTGCTCTGTGGTTTTGGTTTTCAACTTCGAAAAACAGAAGAATCTAAGAGCTGGTGATCCTGCATTCTGTCTTTGGTCTTTCCACATGAAGTTTGAAACTTCTTTCTGGAAGAGAACTTTTAATTTGAACACACTTTTAAGTCATATACTTTATTAATATTAAAATACAGTTCTGAGTGCTACACAGCAGGCAGACTTTTTATTGTTGACCTGTTAAAAATCTTAGGGATATAAGCACAGTGACAGCTAGAGGACATCTTCATCTCCTGGCAGGGAGAGTGTTCAAATCTGCATGTAGTCATTATGTACTGTGTTACTTATTGACTTTATACCTTATTTTCCTACTCATTTGGGGCTTGCAATTTTAAAATCCCTGGTCTTACTGTGAAAGATAACAAAATACTCATCCCATTTAGTTCATAATTGCTGCTTTTGAGACTGCTGTTCTGCTGCATCTTTAATCGAGTTACATTATGAACAGATAAATACTGTATATAGATCCTAGACATAGATGATCTTGAAGGCTCGTACACACAGTCTAGTATATAAAATAATACATTTAAACATACTATAGAAACATATATATAGTTGCAGGCCCATTGTTATGGATTAAATATATAGCAATTAATTTTATGCAGCCTGATGAAAATTATGAAAGGTTGAAAGTTGTTTTACTTTCACTTACACCATCAAAGAGTTATCCAGAGGATAAGACTTGTTTCTTTCCTTTGCTAAGATATCTCTTATCTTGGTCCAATCAAAAAAAGTAGTTGGAGAAATCCTTGGAAAGGATAGACTTTAAGAAGAAGATAGACTGTATATATTTTATGTCGATACCAAAAGGGCATAGGAAGTTTAATCCTTAAATTCAGACTTCCATATATTTTTATAACTATTTCGTGCTGGTATAAGCAGAATATTCTTCATTAAGGGTTGGGGCTTTTTCTTATGTTTTTAATTTGGATGGCTGGGTGGAACAAGTAGCATTCTGTCTGTATTAAGGACAGAATACAGCAAAGTGAGCACACAGCTATTGAGCCCTCACTACTGACATGAAAATTCTGTCATCTTTTATGTCAGTGTTCCCAAAACTATTTTTCACTCTTCAAAGAAAAATAAAAACAATGTGTGTTTCACACAGAATCACATAATGGTATGGGGTTGGAAGGGACCACTGGAGATCATCCAGTCCAATCACCCAGGCAAAGCAGGTTCATTTTTCCATTCTATATTAAATATCACACTTAGATTTTAGTATTCAATTTTGACAATTTTATCATTTATTGTGAAACTTACTGGTATTCTTAATGAAATGCTTGATACACTAGTTGGCTGAATAGCACTGAAGGGTTATGGAAAAAGTTTTCTGTATTTGTTACAGCATAGTAAGAGAACACA
Source organism: Pedionomus torquatus (assembly GCA_013398155.1). Taxonomy (NCBI): domain Eukaryota; kingdom Metazoa; phylum Chordata; class Aves; order Charadriiformes; family Pedionomidae; genus Pedionomus; species Pedionomus torquatus. The sequence goes on from VZRU01011454.1 coordinate 7,241, forward strand.
AATTAACTTTCCTATTACTTAAATAGTTTCTATTAAGATTTTAATTTATTTAATTCCTTTGCATTCATAAATTCCTTCAAGAAAAAGGCAAGAGAAAAATAATTAAGTTAAAATCAAAATGTGAAAGATGAGAAGATTTAGACAAAAGAAAGGATGGAGTATATTTATTTTGCTGGGGAAAAATAACTGTCTATTAAATATCTAGAATATTTTAAAGGAATTTGGTTGATAAAGTAATGTAGGAAGTCATTAAGGATTTTATGACACAAATTTGAGTAATTAACTGGTGTAGGAAATCATGCAGCCCTTCATAGGCAACAAAGATGAGACATTTACTTGAAACTCAAGTTTGTACACACTACCACCTTCTTTGAAAATTGATTGATTTTCAAGACTTGGAATAATTTTGAAATTGAAGAAATAACTGGTCAATCTCTGCCATTCTGCCCTGATAGGGTTCAGTAAATAATCTTATTACATTTCAACTTGAAGAAAGAAAGATGAAAAAAAGAAAAATTATTCGTATTCAAGATTAAAGATTAAAAAAATTATAAATTATAAAAAATTATAAATAAATTATAAAAAAATTATAAAGATTAAAGATTAAAGGATTCATTAACTTGTCCACTTTGACATTTTGAGTAAATACTGATGCACAGTAAATCATCCAGTATAAAATCACTTGCATCTGTAATTTTAGTTAATCTTTAAGGGAATAGCTATAAATACGTAAATTTAAATTTTTTATTAATTCTAGGGCTTACCAGGAAAGCATGGGGCAACAGGAAACCCAGGAATTAAAGGAGATAAGGTATGTTATGTTCTAAGTGTTTATAATTAAGCTTGAGATTTTAGAGTGTATCAGACTGTTATATCTGAAGTAACCTTCCATCCATATGTATGACTTATGAATTGATTTTAAAATGGAGAAGTTTCTTGGAGATGCTGTAGGCCAATTTGGCAACCAATTGCTCTTTAGATTTCTAGTTTAAGTAATATTTCAAGAAGTTTGCATTGGGCTCTTGCATTAAATCAGTGCCACGAAGAAATGTCAATTCAGGTCTTGACCAGGGAAAAACCTTTTCAGTGCAGTGTCCTAACCAGACTAATGTGTAAAACCCAGCTTCACAGTCAGACATATTCATCCTGACAGAGCACTCCTCAGATGCAGGCCAACACTGGGACCTCTTTATGGCACTGTATTGTGCTCTATAGACAATTCTTAGATGAAATTCAGCACCATCAGTAAGTTAAAAATTATGTGCATGTGTATGTTGTATGTACAGAAGGGGAGAAAAACAGAATATACAGGCATACTGTGAACTGTGTGTTGGTATTTATACATGATGGGGTACAAGAGAAACTCTTAAATCCATTTATAGTTTGAAGAAGTGATCTGATGAAAAGGCAGAAAGAATTAAATAGATACAGAATAATTAGGAAAATGTACTCATCTTGCAAAACATGGTGTAGTGGATTCAAAAGGAATCATAGAGAATGATTCAGGAGTGTGTAAAAGACAAGAATGTAGCAAAAGGCACAAATTCACCTGTATAAGGAAGAGTTGTAGAGATGTAGAGGAAGAGATGCCATATGTATTGAAATGAGAAATAGAGGAGATGTAAACAGGGATAAAATGAATCACAGAATTTTCATGGTTGAAAGGGACCTCTGAGATCATCGAGTCAAAAAAAAAAAAAAAACAAAAAACTGAACCCAGCAAAACAAGTCACCCAACCCAACAATCTTGGCCACTAGAGCATGCCCTGAAGTGCCACATCTACACATTTCTTTATCTGCAGGGGTGATGACTCCACTACCTCCCTGGGCAGGCTGTTCCAGTGCTTGACCACTCTCTCAGTGAAGTAATTCTTCCCAAAATTTAATCTAAACCTCCCCTGCTGCAACTTCAGACCATTTCCTCTGGTCCTGTCATTATTCACTTGGGAGAAGAGGCCAACTCCCACCTCTCTACGATCTCCTTTCAAGTACATGTAGAGGGCAATGAGGTCTCCCTTCAGCCTCCTCTTCAAGCCAAATATGCCCAGTTCCCTCAGCCCCTCCTCATATGACTTGTTTTCTGAATCCCTCACCAGCTTGGGGGATCTCCTCTGGACACGTTCCAGTACTTCCATGTCCTTCTTGTAGTGAGGAGCCCAGAACTGAACACTACTCAAGGTGAGGCTTCATCAGTATGGAGGCACCATCTCCTCCCTACTCCTGCTGGCCATGCTATTCCTGATACAGGCCAGGATGTTGTTGGCCTTCTTGGCCACATGGGCACACTGCTGACTCATGTTAAGACAGCTGGCCACCAACACCCCCAGGTCCTTTTCCTCTAGGCAGCTCTCCAGCCACTCTTCCCTGAGCCTGTAATGTTACCTGGGGTTGTTATGACCGAAATGCAGGACCTGGCACTTGGCCCTATTAAACCTCATCCATTGGCCTTGGCCCATTGATCCAACCTCTCCAGGTCCCTCTGTAGACCTTTCCTACGCTCAAGCAGATCAACACTTCCACCTAGTTTGGTGTCATCTGCAGACTTACTGAGGATGCACTCAATCCCCTTATCAAGATCATCAATAAAGATATTAAACAAAACTGGCCTTAGAACTGAGCCCTGAGGGACACCACTCATGACCAGCTGTCAACTGGACCAGGACTATAACATTAGAGGTAGATTGCTGGAGAGAGACAAGAGTTTGAAGCTGCTACTGTGAAACAATTTGCAGGGTTTAGTGACATCCTGTGTATTAGGGGTCTGGGAACAAAGAAATACAAATCAGGTGCATTGTAAGCACAAAAAACTGAGACCTCATTACTGTTTATTACTCATGACTGTTAGTGACTGTGGTACATGCCTTCTCTTCTTCTGTAACTTCTTGATGGAAAAAATATTTTTGGTAGAAAATAGAAGCTTTCAAATATATTTTCCATGCATACATATGTAACACTTTTGAGTATGTTCATACCTTTGAATAATACATTATGAGAACAATATATAGCATTTTCCTACTTCCTGGGAGCTGAGTACTTAGAAGTGTAGGGAGATGAATCTCTGTGGAATGAAATGCAATAAATTTGCTAAAACTATCATAATGTTTTTGATACCTGAATAAGCTCACTTGCTTGCAATTGTATGTTGTGAAACACAGAGCTATATTAAGTTTTGATTGTGTTTTTTTCTTCCCCACTGTTACTTCTCAAAGTGCTGGCACTTCCTAGGTTATTCTGCATAATATTTTTTCATAAGAGAAAATTCTCACATTGCAATTAGTGATTCAAACAACAATATCTTGTAGGGGGACCCTGGTGGGATTATGGGACCTCCTGGACATCCAGGTCCAAAAGGTGATGTGGGGCCTCCTGGACCAAGTCTGCCTGGAATACCAGTAAGTCCATAATCTAAAAAGTCTTTTAAGACTTTTTTTCTTGTCAGGAAAACTGTTAAAGAATTCTCTTTGTGCAATGAAATAAATTAGAACAAGTTTTTTTTTTTTTATGTAATTTCAAAATTTAAATAAATGCTATAGTGGCATTATAAGTGCACTAAAATATTGTCTAGAAATCTGTATAGCTAATGCAAGATTCACGTGTGTTTCTAGTGGCATTAATATTAACAAGGAAGACGTACATAAATCTGTCACAGTTTGTTTATAAAGGCTGACTAATTTGGGGAATGAAATTCAGCTGATCTCTCTAATTTCAAAATATAATTGCTTTTTTCCTATTTGTGTTCTTTGGTTGTTTTTCTTTTAGGGCCCCACTGGTATTCCTGGAAATCCAGGTCCACGGGGACCAAAGGTATTAAAAGATATAATTATTCCTGTTTCTGAAAAAAACAGAATAATAGGCTAGCGTACATTTTCAGACCTGTTTTAACTGAAACCCTTGTATCCTTCTCAGGGAGAAAGAGGACTCCCTGGTGTACAAGGAACACCTGGGGAGACAGGGCCCCCTGGAATAGGCATTCAGGGATCACCAGTAAGTATACCAGTGCCCAGAATTTGGGCTTCTTACTATGCATCACTGAGAAACTGCAACAAAACTGCAACTGCAATAAAGCCATGCCATGAACTCCCTTATAACTTGACTCTCAAGTCAGCATCTTTTCCTTTAGTGGAAGCCTGGAGTTCAGGAAAAAGTCAATGACTACTTTACAGACATGCTTCCTAGTAATGGTGTTGAGACATCTTCAGACTGTCTGTTTCTAAGCAACAGATGTTTGAAGTTGTTGGCAAAATGCAGCCTGAGTACTGGGTACAAAAGGAGAGGCATAATCTATATTGTAAACAGTGGCATTTTGTAACTCATGCTGGTACTGGAAATGGCGAAGAGACATGGAAGGCTTTGCTTCAGCTCCTAGCTTTTGCACTTGTGATGATTGTTAATTACAAGCTTAGTTCTCCTGCTTATAAATGAGAACCTTACAGTGCCAGGCACTATGTCAGAAAATCATAACATTCTAACATCATCATAACATCTAACATTCTACAACATTAAACAACATTCTAACATTAAATCATAACTTCATAATCAATTCACTATTCACTATTTTTTATGAAGTTCTGATTATTCAGATTTTTCTTGCAGGGTCCTGTAGGTCCAACTGGATCAGTAGGTGTGCAGGTAGGATATGTTTTCTCTTTAATATAAGAAGCATTTATGAATGAAGTTCTATGACATTTACAGTAAAAGAAAGTATTTTTAAATCCTGAGTGACCTTTCCTGCTCTTAGGGCCCTAGGGGACCCCCAGGATTACCAGGAATTCCAGGTACCCCAGGTATTAATGTAAGTGATAGTTCTGTATACACAACAAGAAGTAATGTGTCCCCTATCAATAATTTAATACCACCAAATTTTACATTTGTTTTTAGGGGACTCCAGGAAGAGATGGAAAGCCAGGACTACCAGGCCCTCCAGGTGATCCTGTATGTATACACAGAAAGCTTGTGCATTTGCTTTGGTGAAAATATATTTTAGATTTAAAGAAGACGAAATAATCTAGCAAACCAAGAAGGACAACTGATTAAATTAATTTGATTTTTCAATTGTTATATCCTTTGCCTTTTTTTTTTATTTTTTACTTGATTATATTGCATTATAAATTAAATTTAGGTTAATGAGTACAGGATAAAAACCCTGTTTTCAGGTGTTACAGTTTCAATACTAGAGTTTCTACCAGACTATAACTTGGCATAGTGATCCACAGTCTCAGAAGCAGTTCTGTGTAATTGAAATTTTCAGGGACATACTTTGATTAATCCTATTAAAAGACTGAAGAAAAAAGTTTGGAGATTCCAAAGCTAATTCTGCTAGGCCTCAGAAAGAAGAGGTCAATTTTTAATGAAATTCTTAGACTATTTAGTCTCTAAAGTGATAAATTCACTGTAGCACTAATGAAAAGTTAAATGGCTGGGTTTGAAAACAAAAACAGTAAAGAAATTGTGATCCTACACCACACTTTAGGAGTTATCATCTCCTCTTGGATATTACAGTGATGATTGGTATTTAACAATGATACAGTTTTACAGATTTTTGTGAAGTCCAGCATCACAAGATCAAAAAAGCCTGAACATGTTTCAAACCAAACTGTACCCTTAAAGATAATGGAGTATTCTACATTGGAGTCAGAAGAGCTCAATGACCATATTTGCAGAATGGCAAAATTTCAGTTGTTATTCCTGCTTCTGTCTGGAGTCCCAACAACTATCTCAGAACGATCAAAAAGCCAATTTCTCTATAGAAACAGATACTTACAGAGGCTTTTATGACAGCAAATGCAGCTTTCTGAATTCCCTGAGTGGTTGTTAGAAAGTATTCCATCAACAAAAATTCCATCAAAAAGAATATGTAGATGGTTGGAAGAAGCAAACCAAATCCACAGCTTAAAAAAAAAAAAAAAATAATGAAAAACCCACATTGTTAAACTGACCTGTGATCCTATTGATTTCCCAAGAGATTTTTGTCAAAGGCAGAGTTTTAAAAACAACAGTGAGATACAGCAATAGTAGAGTTTATTTAAGACATATCAAAACAATGGAAATTAGTATTACAAAAACTTACATTTGAACTGTGTTTTGTCTTTTAGCAAAAATTCTACTCCTTGGCAAGGCATGAGTTTGGACTTTTCTGAGTGAACTGAGTATCTCAGTGGTCTCAGTCTGGTCATCTCTTAAACTACCAATGCTTCACATACCTGGCCATCATACAGACTCCACAGATGCAGGGACTGACTTCATGTCTTATGACTGAGATCCATCTCCAAGTGTCCAGCAATGCAAATCTAAGGCAACATTTCCCAAACTAGTCTGCAGACTTCTGATAGCCTAAGAAGAGATTAGAAATGCTTCAAAGCAGCTGCAAGAATCAATTAGGCCATAAAATATATCACACTTTCAATTAAATGTTTGATGGTACAGATGCATGGCAAGTCCCCAAGTAAGCCTGAGGGTTGACAGCAAGGAGCTTATCAAGGGATAAACTACTCCCATAATCACACAAAAATTTCATCTTATTCCAGAGAGGAACCTGGGAACTAGCTAGCACAGCACATATGTGCTCTTGATTATCAGGAATCAAGATGGTGTTTCTGATTGATTGGTTCCTTTGTTGCTGCATTAGGAAACTGGTCCAATGCTTTCAGAGACACAACTATCAGTAACTCCTCAGAGTTTTAAAATCAGTGTGTAAAAGCAAGTCTGTCACTGACATTGAATATGAAGGCAGAACTCAAGTCAGAGAGGCAGAAAGGCTGAGATATAAAATGAGCTTCAGTTAGGAATGAGTATGAAAACAAGAAGAATAAGGCACCATGAATACAATTCTCTGAAATACTGGTGAAGTCTATTATTTAACAATCAGGGAGATCAAATTATAGATTGTGCAGATAAAGCTGAATAATTCAATAGATTTTCACTGTCTGTTGATAAAAATTGCTTTTCAAATAATAAATCAAATTAATTTTAATTAGTGTAATAGAAAAAAAGAATGAATTAAAGAGATTTTTCATTCAATGTGAATGTCTGGTTTAATTCACCCAAAGAATGAACCAAAATAGTCTCTGAATGATTAGCAGTTACCTTTAAATAATTTGTAAAAGGTGAGGTTTTTGAGGAAGGGAGAGATGCTAACAGAAAACATGTACTGAAGAGGAATCAAGTAGAATAAGTCAGTTGAAAAAGGTTTGATTGCAGGAAAGATATGAAATATTAAAAAAAAAAATCTAAGTGCTAATGATGTGACTGATAAAGTGGAAGCACAAGGTAGCATAATGTTGTGAACCAGCCATGGAATAAATCACATTTCCAACTCTGGAAGATAAACTTTCTAGGGACAAGTAGGTGAACAGTCACGTTTGATATTTTGGTTTCAATAAAGCTTTGAGACTGTCTTCATGATGTTTTTCAAGCACACAAAAAAGTGCTCTTGAAGTAATTGCCATATAGTTAATGCTTATAAAAAATTGGTCTGGGAAAGATTGGTAGCCTTTTGAAGATATAATCAAAAGTTAAAATTCAGAGGTAGTCTGAAGTCAGTAAGATTAAATTCCAGAGAGTTGAGCATAAAGTGTAAAGTGCTTAATTAGAAAAAACAAATCGGTAAGTAGGATATGTCTGGAAGCCACAGTGCACTGTAAACTAATTGTAAGTAAAAATTCTGATGCTACTGTTAAATGGCCAAGTCTAAACAGTAAACCTTAGTAACAGGAGAATTATTGCCTTTTACTCTCTTGAATTACTGTTCTCTTTGGAGAGAACATTTTTAAAGAAAGATGTAGCAAACAGGAGTGAGTCCAGAAGATTAAGGCCATTTTAACATTTTTAAAAGCCCAATGTGTATCATGAACTTATTCAAAGCTGAGCATATGCAGCTATGACTCTACAGTATATATGTATATGTGCAGTTCAGCTGGACTTGCTGTAGATACAGAGCAGATGAACCATACATTACAAAGGTAGTAGGCTTGCTCTCATACCTGATGTTCCCTTACAGCTAGATGTTAGGACCCTTTTACACTCAGTTTTGGGCCTGTAGCATAAAATGGGGTTACAGCTAAAAGAACATTCAAAAAGAGGAGAGAGAGGGGAAATGACACTTTTCTAGTCCAGCAGAAAGACCAACAGGTTAATACCCTGTCTATATGTAAAATGTCACAAGGAGAAGAATGAAAAGTCAAGCCATGCAGGGATGTGGTGGTTGTTTTTAAAACTTGCTAGTGTTTTTTAAGAGCAGTTTAAACTGCCTGTGTACAGTTTACTGTTCTGTAGGGGATGGAATTCAGACTTTACATAGTTATGTCCTTAAATTATGTTAAATGGCGATGTCTTACCCTGGAGAACTTCTCAATGTGCTTTCAAAGGTGGTGAGGTTAAGTATGTTAAGTATGTTAAAGGTGGTTAAGTATGTTCAGCAGTGCTTCTTGTGAGCTGCTATCTGACACCCATTACTACCGACAGTTTTTCTAATATGCTCCAAAAGTGCTTAAATTTTCTTCTTAAAGAAGGAAATGATTGAAACAGACTGAACAAAAGCAGTAACAAATTTTGAATGCACCAAATTTTATAGTATGCCCAGGGCTATTATTGCTTTAGCAATTGCAAGAAGAAAAAATGAGCACTGGTAATTGAAGAGTCTGTTTGTGAGTGAAGCTGATGATAACCAATTCAATCAATTTATGCAGGGAGTTTTTAAATATAAGTTTAATCGCAGCACTTGGGAATATGAGACATATTGCAGCAGAGTGCAAACATACTGATTGTACTTTAAATGGGTAAGCTTTAGTGTTGGGAGCAATTTAGCAGTGCTGCCACAGAGTTTTGCACTAATTCTTAACATTTAAAGGCAGGACAAAGTACTATATATGTTGCTTATGTTGCTGTAGCTGGATTATTTCCAATATCTGAGCTCACTTATTTAAGCTAGCTTTGGCATCTTCACAATTCCTGCTACAGTTCACAGTAGAGTCAAAATGTAGAAGGCAGCAGAAGTAAACAAATTTAAGATAATAAAGTGAGAAAAGTCTGTGAGAGTTTCCAATAGCAATAAGTAGTTGCTGGTATGCTATAAAAGCAAAAATGAATTATTATTATTTTTAAGTTGAAATTTATTAATGTCCTGGAGTTATGCTGTTGTCATAGTTTAAGCAACTTCATTGAAACTGTAATGAAGAATTACATTGTGAAATTGGATAGACAATTTAACACTTAAAAACTACTTTTGAAACCCTGATTTTTCTTTTGATTTTTTATTAAAAAGTAGCTTTGACCAATATATATGTAATCAGCTATGTTGCCATATGAACTTTAGAAAGAGTAAGAACCCATCAGAATCTGTAGTGTTGCGTAAAACAATAACTGCAGCTGCCTTTTTAAATTTAAGGTTGCACTGCCACTTGTGGGAGACATGGGTGCCATATTGAAGGTAAATATTTTCAGATATTAAATATCTTTGTTTACTATAAGTATGTTTTTTAAACCAAAATATGCACTTGGAAGTTTCTGTAGGTTCAATTATGACCTATTTGGCTAGCCTAAAATAATTTTAATTTTTGTTGATTTGGGTTTTTCTAAAAAAAACACCTCAAGAAATGTATTTTATACAAATTTTGAGAAATCATGTTTGAGGTAGTAGCCAGTAAGTGCCTGTTCAGTACATTCAGTCCACAGTATGAATTGTTATGCATTCTTCACTCTGTAGCGTTGATATTGGTGATAAACCAAATGGGGAAAACAGTCTAAAAATTCTAAGATATTATTTTGAAAAATGATAAAATTTAAAGTGGTCTGCCATATTCCAAAATGAAAAGTGTAGTCAGGAGGATTTCTTGATGAAAAGCATGCATCTTTTTGGAAGAGAAAGATTCTACTGTCTATTCTACTGTCCTTGATTTATTGACTTTCTCACTCCCAAATTTGATTTCTTTTAGGTCAGTCTTTTGGCTTTTCCCTGATTCTTTATGTTTGTGTTTTCTTTTTTCTGTGCATGTATTTCTACCTCTTTGTCAATTTTCTCTTTTACTGATTCTTTATGCTTCATTCTTAATTTCTCTCTGGTTTAGCACTTCTCTAACTTTGTAATTTAGCTTGAAAATGTTTCTCTCAACAAAGCGGGAATAATTTAATTTAAAATAACTCTAGATTTGAGCCTGATGAAAGTAACAGGTAGCCTCCAAGCCTCTTTCCTTGAAAGGAAGATAGTCTGCGTAAACCTAAGGACAAGTGTGTCTAGGACTATCCTCAAAATGAAGCTAAAAATTAGTTTGAGTAGGGTATGTGAAAGATGGGAAGGGAAAGAGGGAAGGATCTCCGAACAAGCATTTTGTGTAGAAAAGAGAAGGGACTGAAGAGAAGCCTCTGGGATAAAAAGAAGGGATGGTCACAAAGGCAGGACCAAGTGGTCTCCATAGATCAGACTTTCTGTCCATGCAGCAACAGGTTATTTATCACTTTGCTTTGTGTCTGTTCCTCAGGGTGATCCTGGCACAAGAGGTCCTCCAGGCATCCCTGGCAGAGAAGGGCCAAAGGTAAGTTTTAAAGAGAGTACTTTTGATTTCTCCATTGCTTGTTAAAAGTTCAGATGCTTACATTTGACAGTGTTGACTTTTTTCTCTGATCACTAACCTCTAGCATCTGAGCAGCCTAAAGCTTCAAAAAAAGTTTGTGGTTCAGCCCTCCTCCTCGGTCAATTTGCCTCTCAGGAAAGTGAGCAAAACAGCCTGAGTTGCGTCCCAAGCCAGCATAGGTCTTCTGTGGGTTTTGTCCACTAAAGCTATCAGATTTGACTGACCAGTAGTGCATTGCCATCTCTAGGCTTCTTCTAGGTGAGTCAGTCACGCAAGAATCCTATGATGAAGAAGGAGACTTCCCAGAGGCCTTTCAAGTGTACAGCAGCTCAGCCACCCTGTGCCTTTGTACCTTTGTCCCATGGGAATAAAGCAGCCGTTTCATTGGGACTTTGAAGTTTCATTGACATCCATCAAAAGTCTTCTGCACCATAACTGGATCAAATGGCACGTGGTTTGGCATGCACATATCTCCTATAGTTGAGCATAATTTCATGAAACACGAAAGTTTACTTTCTCCATTTGGGCAAGCATTTAAGCTCTTTTGGAGACTATCAAGCCCTTTGGTGAGTTTGCCTACTAGGTAAAAACAGTAATTCTTTTTCACCTTGATTAAAGCTTTCAGGTTGTGTTGAGCCTTTTTTTGTTTTAGCCACCTGTACTGTAAGGGCTTCATGCTATTCACGGTATGAAATGTGGGCCATAAAATACCCTACAGACTGTGAAATTCATTATTCCTTAATATAAAGTATTTGTTTGAATGTTTTATTTTCATAGGGAAGCAAAGGTGAACGTGGATTTCCTGGACTTGCTGGAGAGAAGGGCGATGAGGTAAATAATTTCTATAATGGGTTGCATTCTTACCTGAACCTGAATAAAGATCTAGATCAAGAAAGAAATGCACAGAATATTACCCAGTTCTTTAAAACTCCTGAGATAGTAATGTATTGCTATAAATAGTCGTTCATTCAGAATTTTCAACAAGATTAAATGCTATTATTCAATTAAATAGGATCTATTTAATTTTTGTCTGAGAATTTTTGCTCAGTTATATATTTTTAAGCTTCACATACATTTAAATGCTAATTTTTAAGAGCATAGGGTAGAGCAATAAATAGGCAAATGCCAAATGTTTTTAGAAAATACTTTTATTGTATTACTTCCCTTTTAGAATTCACTTTTAAAAACATTCCTTTAGGAAATACTCTGATGGGAATGGTCACAGCAGCAATTACTAGTAAGTGGAAACTGGAAAATATTTGAAGAGACTGAATTTAAAATACGTACTGCATTTTACATCAAATACTGGATGCTTAGCATTATTTTTTTGTAATTGCGGAGAAGGAAAAAAAAGCCGTATGACTGGTGGTGCTGAATCCAAAATAGCTGCTATAGCTTTCACTTTAAATTGAATTATTTGCAGTTAATGTTTCAAGAACAATCTCTGTCCCCCCCCCAAAAAAAAAGAAGAAAAATTTAAAAAAAAAAAAAAACAACAAAAACAAAAACAACAAAGCAGAAGCTATTAAACAAATGAATCTGAGTATGTAAATGAATTTCCTAATTACCTTAGCCAACTGAAGGAGTTAAAACAAGTAGTCAGTTACATAATATTTGGGGAAAACTTCAAAATTCAGATACTTAACTGGCACTGTTAGATCCTTACTGCTTTCTTGTAATTTGGGAGTGCTGGCTACAAGAGAAAGCACCTGAAAAAATATGAAAGGAATTTAGATCTTATTGATTGTTTTGTAATTCTTCATAAGCGTTTTACATTTGGAGCTAAGACCATAATATAGTAAGAGTTTCCAAACAAATATAATGGGAATAATTTTCAAGAAAATCTGTGTCCATGAGAACCCTTGGCTTCCAAAAGCAAACCACTTATATAGGGCCGGGATGAGGGTGGGGGAGATACAGCAGAAGCATTAGATGTGAGGTCTTGCTACTGCTTTGCACCAGAATGGCTGTCAGACTAAAGTATCATGCTTTTTGCCTCTTGTTTTCATCTGATCTATAGAGTTTGTTATGGTTTTGCTTCTTAAAAGCAAGTGCCTCCTGAGGTTGGATTTAGAATATATACCTGAAAATGATATGGCAGCCATAAGGAAAGGCCAAGTAGAATTTTCATAATAAATAGATGGAAAAGTAACCCATCCTTTGTGTGCCTTATAAGGATACCTCTACAATTCAACCCTGAGGCATTAATAAAATAGTTTCAACAATTCAGATACTATGTAACTGCTGAGAATCATGAGATATTAGAGGCACTTAAGAAGACAACAAGGGAAAGGCAAACTTTCACCTGGCAGTTGATTTTTTTCAAAGGACTTCAGACTAATTAATTTTATTTTTTTTATTGATTCAGTAGGATGTTGTGCTGTGCTAGTAAGTTAGCTATTTACATGCATGATAGCTGGTTAACTGCCTTAGCCTTGATATTTTCAGCGTTTAGCAGCAGCATTTGGTTGCGACATTATGAGGGTTCACAAAATTTTAAAATAGCTTTTTTTTACAAATTTTCAAAGAATGTATTTATTTTCATTTTTATTATTTGATTAGCATGGGAATGGGAAGAGAGATTGAGAAGCACGTTTGTAGCTCTTGAATCTGCTCTTTAACCTTCAATGCTTTTGAATAGCCCTTTAATCTCTGTTGAAGCTTTTTTTTTTTTTTTTTCTTTTTAGAACATTCTTTTTTTTCAGGGGAACATTTTTTTAATGTTACTAGAAATACTTATGGAAAATGGCTTTATATTCATTTTTGGGGTAACTGTACCATCAGTACAGTCAGTACTATAAAGTAATTCAGAATAAGCAGGGAAAACACATTAGCATTTGGATTGCCACTCTGAAAAGCTGCAGAGGTGGATCAATGTCCTCCATGTGTAGGAGCAAAAAGGGGAAATCAGTGTCTCTCTCCATCTCCACATCTATCCCGACTTCTTTCTGTCTGAAGTTTTTTCCTCAGTCTCTCTCTCAGAGTCCCTTTTTTAGGGCTCCTGACCTCTTTTGTTTCTTAGACTATCGTCTTAGCCATGCTTTCTTAAAAACTGCATTTAAGATGAGAAATACTCCTTTTCTGAGGTGATTCCCATTGTCATAGTGTAGGCACCCTGTGCAAGTAAAATTAATCACTGCTTGGAGGGACCTAGTTCCGTTCATGGATTATAGGGGGAACATAGCACAATTAGCTCTGTTTAGTACATGACTTTTGCATATCTAATATGGCATCTAGGCCTGGTGTGGCAGAGGAAAGACTTCAGTGACAGTGGCTTGTCTCAAATTCTACCTGTCCACTGTAATAAATTGCACACCTTTGTGTTTAGTAAGTGACACTAGAATCCATCAATTTCCAGGCAATCAAATAGAGTAAGAGCAGGAAAGTAGGTCATTAAAAATTATGGAAATATCATGTACCATTATCAAAAAAGCATAATCTATAAATCAGGCAGAAAGCATCATTGCATTTAGGTAGCATCAGGTAACATTGAGAAGTCTGAACCAATGTCTTCTCGCCAGCAAAAAAAACCTTTCAGTGATAGAAAATGAATCAAAATGACATACAGGACATAAGCTAACAATCTGAAACATTGAAAGATGACTATTGTTTATCAGTCAAGCAAGAAGTTGCCTCTAATCTTGGTCGGTGATAATCTTTTCTTTGCATGGTGGGGTTTTCTTTAATTCTTTAAAGAATTGCCAGCCTTTTTGATGAAAATGTGTTTTTATATAGTTATAGTACTGCTGGACATGAAGAATACAAGTAGGTTTTGAAGTATAAGTGGGAGAGGAAATAGACATATGCTCTTGTAATTTCCAGGGCCTTCAAGGTGCTCCTGGACTTCCAGGCATACCAGGACCCAGTGGACCATCTGTAAGTGTGTGGTATCACCTGTGACCTAATCTATCTTGTCAGAGGTTACTGTAACTATCTAGTAAAACTTCATATTCTTAGTTTCTTTTCCTTTCTTTTGGCTTTTAGGAGAGTAATACTAAATTACTGGTGTAAACTATACTGTGAGTTGATATTACTGAAAATGCTGTCGTTGTCTGCACTCAAAGTTTATGTAACTTAAATGGATTTGGAGTTTTTGGCATTACTAGAGACTCTATGAAGTTACATGACTTATGATGGGCAAACTTGCAGTTAATTAAGTATTTGTACCCAAGTTGCAATAGCAGTGTTAATAATAAAAATCAAAAAATAATTCCATCTAGGCATTCTGAAAAAAATTAATGATGAAACCAAGTAATCACTTGGATTCACAATAAAAATCGTAACAGAATAAGCTGAGAATATTTAAAGCCACTGAAAAATATCATTAAAAATATTGGTATTTCTGGGAAAACTCCTCTTGGAAATTTTTGTAAATGTTATTTCTATATACTGGATGGGATCACATTATAATCATTCATTTCTAGGTTTCAGGCAGTAATAATGCTTCCCTTCTTTCAAAAATTGTACACATTTAGGAAGTTTAATGTGGAGGTTTAGTGTAAATTGGCTTTTTAGCAGTAAAGCACGATTCTTAGCAGTATCAAGAGGAGCCAGTTAAGGTCAATTCATTTAGTCTGCCAAGGTGAAAATGCATCTGCAAGCACAAGTTTTAGCCTTCAAAGGGCTTATCAGAAGGACACAGCTATCGTATCAAACAGAAGAGAAATATTTAAACCTGGAGGAGAAGCATAATTAGGTTTAAATGACCTTCAAAAAGTACAAATGTTAAAAACTAAGCTGCAATGCAATAATACTGTGATTCGTTGTTTCTTAACTAATATAAACCAATACTGTGTTGTGCAGGGAGTCACAGGAAGACCTGGACATCCTGGTCCGGCAGGGTCAAAAGGCGAAAAGGTATTCTTTCTTTTTAGTCTTAGTAAAGATCTGTGAAAGTTTTGTAATTCCATTATGTTCCTATGCCTTTTGGGGCTTGCTGTTGTTCTTTTTTTTTTTTTTAACATGGCATGCAAATTAGAATTTGCTGTACATTTACAAATTAATTTTTACTTGTGCCTGATTACAAGATCTTACTGCAAACAATGCCGTGTACGTATGGGCTTATATTTTGAAGCATAGTCCTGGTGGTGAATGTAAGTTGCAGAGAATGTTTTCTAAGTATGACATATAAGATTTAGGAAGGTGAAAATACCTTTGTGAAATGGCATATGACTAGTTTATACTTGCTCTAGTTCTCTTTCTTTAGCACAATTTTAGTAAAAAATATTGCATACTTTAAAGGGGCTTCATAAGTATTGACAGTTATTGACTGTAAGTTATTCTGCAAAAATATATAGGCTTCCTTTACACTGTTATAGCACTGTTTTTAATTGATGTTTTATGTGCTTTTTTTTATCAGGCACTGGATATTATCCATTATAACTAAGAGATCTAATGCATTTCTTGGGCACTTGAGATCAGTGAAATACAGCAGACACAAACTGAGTTTGCTGCAAAGTATTTTCTGGTACAAGTTCTCCATTTTGTATATGAATACACTTTCCTGAAGTTTTTTTTTTCACCTTTAGCCTGGAGTTTTCCAGGCATAGCACAGCCACATCAGTGTATGTGATCCTACTACTACTTTGCAGAACCTTGACTCTGGTATGAGGGAAAGAGAAAACTATTTTGTAAAGCTCTGAAATTATTTCAGTATGAAATTAGAGAGCTGCCTCCTTGTAGACAATAATAGCAAATATTTATCATTTTTATTTCCATTTTATGCAAAATGCAAAAAGTAATGTCTTTGTTAGTTTCTTTTTTACAGTTCACACAGGTGAGAATGAGAAGCCACTGCTCTATGAATAGTGTCTCATCAACCAAAAAGAGCAAAAGTCAGATGGCTGAAGAGTGATGAAGTTAATTGAAATATAGCCAGACTAATTTTAACCTCCCTTTATCTGGGGAACGTGTTTGAGAAATTATTATATAACATGCTTTCTAAAGTATGGTATTTTTATTCCCCATTAAGTACTCCAATTCACTCTTTGGAGGCTGACAGTTTCCATCAATTAGCAGGACAATTTGGAAATTTTCCTAGTATAAACATTTAATTACAATTCTGTTTCTCTAGTGAGTTAATTCTTGCCGTTGCACACTTAGCTTGTCTTTTGCCACCTACTAATTTTAAATATGCAGCCTAAGTGTCTCACTGACATATGTTTTATAAGATCCAATGAAGTTAGTGAAAAATGCTGACAGGCAAATTCCAAATTACACAGTGTTTTTAGCTGAACCATAGTGATGAGATCTTTTAACGTATTTTGTTTGGGAAATTTGATGTTGAAAGCTTTGTAACTCCATGCTGTTCAGAGAACCCATTGTTCTATTGGGGCAAAACCTCAGAAGTTTGGGGTTTTTTTTAATTATAAACAATTCTGTGCCCATCAGCAGAACAGACTACAGGTACAGGTAAACGTAGATGGATATTTTGCAGTAAAAGCCAAAAAGATCTTCATTGCACCTCTTCTTAAAGAAGATATTTATTTTTTATTCATTGTGTTTTTAAATAAACTGAACTTTTGAAACCATAGCTTTTCTTTATTTAGCTGTGAGTGATCAACTGCAAAATAATACACAAAACATAAAATTAATATTAACTTTTATCTGCCAGTTACTTAGCAATTGATATTAACAACTCTTCTTTTTCTTCCTCTCCCTTCCTGGTATATTTGAAGTGTTTCACAGCCTAGGTTACCACCACTATGTTACCACAAGGATGTTACTACACATAAAGCATCAAATAACTAAAGTAAAAAATTAGTATAAAGTAATGGTTATTAACTTGCCTAAAGCATAAGCAGGAGCTGAACAGGAAAATTTATTCTGGATATTACCTACTCATGTTGACAATATCTCTTATTTATTGTCATTATGGCCATCATAGCTTGGGTATGGAATAGTTCTGGACATCAGTTAGAGTAAATGAGTTACATGAATCTCTTGCTGTACTAGGGTAGTGAAGGTTCTCCTGGGAAACCTGGACCACCTGGGCCTCCGGTGAGAAATTTTCTCTTTTGAATGTTATATTAGGAACAATATACCTGTGATTAAAACGTAATGTAGTATAAAGAATTAAATGTCAACCTAATAGATATTGGTAGAGCAGAAAGATAACAATATATTTTTGCAAAACTTTTTGTTGTAATTCATTGCTGAGTAAATTCAGGCCACTAAAGCTATCCTAGAAACTTGATCAAATTAGTTAATCTTGCCATCCAATGTTATTAGAGTAATTTAGGCAGCTTGGGTACCTGAGATCAGGGAACTCACAGAACCTAGGAAAAGTCCATGAAACTCATTGGACTCCAAATAAACTGGAATAGTATCTAAGACAAAATTAGTTCTGGAGGATTATAATAATAATAAATATCAAAATGTAATGTACACTGAGTTTTATGTGTTTCTGGTTTCATAATTTAAAAATAGTCCAAAGCTGCACGTGTTTATATCTTACATTCCTACTGAAAGGTCTGGAATCTTTGAAAAATTAATCAAGAACAAAAATGATACTACAGCTTTGCTGAGCTACAGGGCTTGAATAGGGCAAGAGTTCTGCCTTTATAATTCATAATTATAACGGGGTTTTTTATGTTTTAAAGGGTATGCCTTACAATGAAAGAAATGGAATGAGCAGCTTATATAAACTCCAGGTATTTCTGTTTAATGTTAATTAAAGGGGAGACCTTATAGCAGCCTTCCAGTATCTGAAGTCTACAGGAGAGCTGGAGAAGGATTCTTTGTCAGGAAGTGCAACAACAAGACAAGGGGTGACAGTTTTAAATTGGAAGAGGGTAGATTTAGATTAAATATTTGGAAGAAATCCATTCCTGTGAGGATGGTGAGGCACTGGAACATCTTGCCTAGAGATATTGTGGGTTCCCCATCACTGAAAGTGTTTAAGGCCAGGCTGGATGGGGCTTTGAGCGACCTGCTCTAGAGGGAGGTGTCTGTGCTCATGGCAGCGGGGTTGGAACTCAATCTTTGAGGGATCTTTGAGGTCCCTTCCAACTCTAGCCATTCTATGATTCTATGATTTTTTTTTTCGACACCTAATTTTGGCCCAACTCAACTTTTAAACTTGCTGTTACAGGGAGGTGTAAGTGTCACTAGTTACCCAGGTCTACCAGGACCTCCGGTAAGTATTAACAGAAACATATATTCTAATAGTTAATTAACATCATAGCAGAGAGATTGGTTAGTTGTATACAGTTTTGACAAGTGGCATGGAATTTGATTTTATATTTGAAAGATAGAAAAAATAAGGATATGATTGGTACATAGTAAAATATATAATTTTATGTGTTTATCAAACATTTTAGTCCATTTTGGAGAGGAGTTTATTTTAATTTAAGTATTTCACCCTAGCAAGTAAAGGCTGCAAAAATGATACATAATTTGATAGTGGATTATAGTGAATGTATCCTGATATTTTAAAATGTGTAATACGGTATTTATAGTTAGTGATGGCATAGTTTTTTAATGGATTTAATTTGGTGCTGGAAATGAGAAACTCATGAATTCTGATCTCAGTTCTGTCTCTGACTCACTGCATATAGCTACAGTGCAGAAAAAAAAAAAAAAAAAAAAAAAAAAAAGAAGATATATAAAACCATGAATTGTACAGTGGCAGTAATACAGGATTGGTGTCTCCCACATTGTAGACTGCAGATGCAACAGCTCGCAGCTGGCCAATGGTGCTCTGGTTCTGTGGAGCCAAAGATGCTGGTCACTTATTTAAGTCCTCCTTCTTGTTAGCATTGTAGGCAAGCTTTAAGATGATTGTCATTTTGGTAACCACATAAAAATGTCGTCAGCATCAGCGAGGACTTTGTCCTTACATTCTGTGCTGTTTGTAGTTACAAACTCACACTGGACTGCAGAACTGTGTTCTGGAACAGCAAAACAAGAATCAAGCATTACTAAGATTTCGTACTGAATTGATCAATTGAGAGGGCTGGACCTTGATTCTAAATATACTGCATGAGCAAAGTATATTCACAATGCAGTAAAACAACAATTAAAATATCTTATTGTATAACTCTATTCTTTTTAAAATGTGTTTCTACTCTTGATTTCTTTGCAGGGTCCAAAAGGAGATCCTGGCACAGTGGTAAGTATGTATTTTTTGGTCAGGACAGAGAATTCCCCAGGTAGTTTAACACATGATCCTAGTGCCAAGGGTGGAAGAGTTCATTAATATTCTTTAGCAAATACATTACCTCCTGCAGAATCAGTACAGGAAAAAGCCTTTTATAATTGCCAGGCTTGTGAATTTTGCAATCTCTGATAAATAATTCTAAGTGATACTATAATGAATGCCTGAACATAATATTAGCTGCTTGTGGATTCATCGCTGCTGAGCTGTTCCTGGATATATTTAAGAATAGAAAATGAGAAATAAAGGTAGAAAATAGCTTAAGAGCTGTTAGATTGTTCTCAACATTAAATTTGAAAGTTATGAGGGAGAAAGAACAGTGTGATACATCATACTAACTAGTAAAAAACAGAAGTTGATATTTTCTTTGGAAATGGCATGACAGTTAGTTACAGGATGATCACATTACTTCCGGTGAGCAAGTTGATGATGATCATGGAAGGCACTATATGTTCCAACTGTGCAGTTTGACAAAAATGGCAGAACGTAGATCCAAGTCCAGACTGAGTATGCATTTTTCCCAAAGTGCTTGGTATGTGATGTAACTTGCCTCTATAATAGAGATACTTTACTTGTCATTAGCTTGCAATTTGTCGCTAGTGTTCCTTACCTTGAAGATAGCAAAGTAAAACTTAAGAGGTACTGCATTTTGAAGACTGTATGTCAGTGAAATAAACAGTAAAAATTGAATTTTGAGGGGTTTGCCCAAAAAGTATGATAGTATCAAATTATCTGTTTCCATGGCTATTGTTTTAAAAAGTGGATAGATGTTTCCACAGTGGTTACAATTTTAATACATTCATGTACTTCTTTTTCAAGTCTAAGGAATGTCACATAACTGCATAATGATAGTTAACAGAACTGTAACACTGCAAGGTAGCAAAACAGGTCACTCCTTCATTGTCAGTGTGGTAGAACTATGTCCAGCAGACTCCTTGGGAACTTCAGACAATATGATCAAATCAGGATGAGGACTATATGTCAGCTAATGGAAATTGATGAGAATTTGATGATAAAAACAGTAGCAGCTGAACTAGTTTAGGAAAGAAAACTGTGCCCAGTCAGACTGCGCTCCCCATGATCTACTGATGAATTTTCTACTTGATAAAGGTGAGGAGACCCTGAAAAATATTGTAGAGATCATTTTTTAAATGAAATCATGTCCCTTCCAGCAAAGAACTAACGCTACTAATGAAACAAATTACTACTTCAGAGAAATACAGAATTCCTTAACACATTCAGGAGTTCATTCAACACCAAGAAGCTGACACTTAGCCTCTCCAGCTGCTGTTCTGCCTTCAAAGTGGTAGTTTGGAGCAAAATAAATAAGCAGATGATTCAGCCAAAATCTTGGATGCCTGGTAGCAAAAAAATCAGGTCAGAGCATAATACATAGACTGTTCAAATGTCACCAGAGACTGGCCTTGCCTGAACACATTGGGCCACAGTATTTGGTAGATGATGAGTGTCTTCTCCTGTTGAAGGGTTCTTGTCTTCTGACTTGGGTCCATATCATGGAGTCTTTCTGTTCAGTATCAGTGTGAAACTACTCAGAAATGAGTCTGCTTATGAAAGTAGCATGCCAGTACCAATTAGTTGCATTTTATTTCATACCAATGCAGGCACAGTATCTGCACAAAAATAGCAGCAGAATTACGTGTCTCTAGCTTAGACTAACCCAGTTGCCAAGAGCAAAGTAGTATGGGAAAGTAACATTTTTAAGAGCTGTGAGGATTTCCTCTATCACGAAAGTGCATATTCTCCATTCAGCCAATGCGTGCAGGGCCTAGGGTCATGTTTGATTCCTTGCCAAGTGTTGATGCCAGCTACATGAAAAACTGAACTTTGATCTATGAACCACTGTGGTAACTGTGCTCCTTAAGGACAATAAGAAGCTCAAAACAGAACCCCTCAGCACTCACAGCAAAACATGGAGTTGTGCAATACTTTCCTAAAACAGCCAATTTTTTAAAAAAAAAAAGTTACAAGGCCTTGTTTTTTGTTTCATCACTAGTCTTTCTGTACCAGCATCCACTTCCTACTCAGGAAGCACCATCTCCCAAACAGAGTTTAGTTGTGAATAGTGAGATCTGCCAGACGCTTCATGAAAACCAGACAGGAATTTGCTGTGACTTTTGATTTAACTGAGAACTACTGTAAAACTGGCTGTAGTTTAAATCTCTGGTAAATTAGTGATTTTCTTTAAAAAAAAAGAAAAATAAGGAAAAGGGTCTCACCACTCTACACATTAAACTGGTTTCTTCAGTGGAGCATGGTTTTCTTTCAAAACATCAAGACCCACACAGGCACCTAGTCTGTGTGTCTATCGCTGCAGAGTAAGCATCAAACAGGGCACAGAATTGCTTGGAGGTTGGTTCTCTGGTTGCCAGCATTGTATGCTTACACCCTGGGGCTTTGCCGCCTGGAGGTGCTTCAGAGCTCATCTTGGCTTGCAAGAACACTGGAGGGGGAGTCTTCTGGACTACATTCTTAATCACAATTGAAAACATTGGTCCGAATATTTGTACAGTGCATCTAGGAAAATTTAATTTATGGATCACCACAACACAGCATAACAAAATCTGTTTACCTAAGAATTGATTAGCTGCTTTGCTAAACTCAAATAATCAGTTGCTGTTCAACACTTCTCATGTAGAGCAGAGAAATTCTAATGTATACTTTTTTATTACAAAAAAATAATCAGGGAGACCCAGGACCAATGGGATTGCCAGGACTGGAAGGACTCCCAGGGGAAAAGGTAGGACTCTTAAAAAGAACTCATGGCTTCTTAGTGTCAACTATCTGCAGCTAAATGTTTTCTGAAACCTTGTTTGATTTTTGTGTGTGTAAGAGAATGTTTCTGTTTGAATAATATTTGTATATTTACCTGCATTTGCTTTTTTTTTTCTTTACCATGAATCTAAATCATATACTTAACCAATGTAAAACTTCATTTTCCACAAATGGAAAATGTGTGTAGGAGGTCTTGTAATATTTGGTTTTCTTAACTTGATAGGATACTACTACATACTATATTGTATATACTATGTATAGCAATATTTTTTGATAGTAATATAGTTAGTCCTTTCCTAAGTACGTTCACTGATTCTTGTTCTCTATTGAACATCATCTCATACTTACAGTCTGCCTGTCTTGTTCTAAGACTTACAGCATAGCTACAGATTTGAAGTTTGTACCTGAATTAGTCTAGACCTGGTGCATGCCAGATTTCCATACCAAAAAAAAAAAAATTCAGATGAGTGTAAAAATATAGAAAAGAGTAGAAATAGGAGAGACAGTTTGCCCCTTTTCTCAGGCTGTTCCTCATTATTCTGAAAACGCCCCTTGTTTCTGTTTTGCTTTGCTTGCACCACCTGAAAGGAGACTGTAGAGAGGTGGGTGTTGGCCCCTTCTCCCAAGGAATAATGACAGGACCAGAGGAAATGGTCTGAAGTTGAGGCAGGGAAGGTTCAGATTAGATATTAGGAAGAATTACTTCACTGAGAGGGTCATCAGGCAGTGGAACAGCCTGCCCAGGGAGGTGGTGGAGTCACTGTCACGGTTTGGCCTCATACAGCAACAAAGAACCACATGGCAGCTGCGCTCTCTCAAGCCCCTTCACAGCTGTGAGGGGAGAATCAGAAGAAAACTCCTGGGTTGAGACAAAGGCAGTTTAACAGAACAACAAAGGGAACAAGAAAACAACAATAACCCGGTGAGAGGACTATACAATCACAATTACAATACCACTGCTTGCCAACCGGACCCAGGACCCACCAGCCCATTCCCCCCGGTGACTTTCTCTCCCCTCCCTTCCCTGGCCAGCTCCTGGCTACCCCTTGGGCGTGGGTATCCCCACCGGACCCAGTACAGTCATCATCCCTGGAGGTATTTAAGAAACATGTAGATGTGGCACTTCAGGGCATGCTCTAGTGGCTGAGATTGTCTGAGTCTTTTGCATGCATATGGTTGGACTCAATCATCTAATTGGTCCTTTCCAACCATGAAGACTCTGCAATTCTGTACTGCATGTATGACAGCACCATAGCATATCCCAAAACATAATATATTCTCCAGCCCCTTTCTGTTCTTTTAGTCTGCACTCCAGTGCCAGGAAATGATCCTTTCCTTCAGCTGTCACGTTTCAGCCTTTCACTTACTAATTGTGGAGGCTGGTAAGAATTTAGAGAAAGACTTGCCATGAAATGCTAATAATTCCAAGATTTTGGTATTCATTTGTAAATACAAAACATGCATTTGTAAAAAAAAATCAGCAGAGAAATGAAAAAAATCTGTGTAAATATTTTCTGTCAGTAAAAACAGCTTGATTTTGCCCATGTCTTCTAAATTTAAGAAGAAAATGGATGTTTTGTTTTTCATGTTATTCAATTCGTGCTTTTTGTTATTCATGTTATTCAATGACTTAATACGAAAATAACTTACTGAAACTTTTTTTTTCATCAAAAACAATGTGAATGAAAAGTTTCTCTCAGTATGACTGTGCATTACTCCTACTTGTGCAGAAACGCAGGAGTGACAAGATCTAAAGTAGATTAAATTACTTGAGATGATTCTTGCTCTGGAATACTACAATTTATAAGCAATTAAAGACTAGTCTGACTTAAGAATAAACAAACATGGGGAGATATTACAGATCTAACTGAGACAAAGTGGGGACCAGAATTAAGTAAAGGGAATTAGCAAAGGGGCAGATCATATAAACAAGCTAAGAGAGCATTTGGCCCTTGACAAAAGTGAAAATATCCTTTCCTTAAATAAATTTGGTCAAAATTTCACATTTTTAGTGCAAATAAACCAACATAATCACAGTTTGTCTGACACTCACAATAGTATGGTGCATGCTGGTTTTTAATTTGGAGCTACTAGATACATCTGTGTAGCAGTATGTCATGTTCTACAGAGAGCGCTGGCTGTAATCTCGTGGTAATTTCATGAACTTCATGTCCTCGGGTTAAAATGTCCTTTCCCTCAGCTATGCCAACACCGTGGTTTGTGCAGCTGTGCTGTCAACAGTGTTGCTGAAAGGGCCAGAATAACCCTTAGAAGAAAAATGTTGCAAGGAGGTGTTACGCATTTCTAGCTTCACTGTCACAACCAGTGTATAGGAAAAAGACCACAATACCAGTTCTGGATTAAGAATAACCACAGGGACAGAGTGCAGTGCTTTAGCCAATATGCCTTGCTACAGATCCTCAGTGCTCAAGTGTTTCTGAGGTGCACATTGTGTTCTTCACTGAGGAGTGAGCTTGTATTTAGTGACTTCTCTTAGCCTCCAGCATTATCACTGCGCTACCTGAACAAAATTACAAGAACAAGACAAATCAGATTTAGATACAAGAACAGAAACCAGTAATCCTAACATCTCCTGGGGTTCTTCTGCACAACAGAACGTGGCTCTAGCATGTGTGTTGGCAGAGCTTTTGCACAACAGCTCCAGGTAACATAAACATCTCACAAAAATATCCTCCTGTTAGTATGTTTTTTATTGTGTTGGGGCTTTTCTGATATGATTATAGAAACTGGAAGCCTGATTTTTCTTTTTACATTTTTTACTGACATTACACTAGCAGAGTGTGGTGTTACAGATAATACGTCAGCAGTGGGTTACGCAAACCTTTCTGTGTAGAGTATTACAACTGGTGAGCTCCACCTGTCTTATCAAGAGAAAAGATGAATTTGTGCCCATAACTGTCAGCTCCAGTACAAAAGTCATTGCCTTAGCTTAAAGAAAAGGTAGCTGTATGCTAAAAGGAGGAACTTTGTCCTGAAAGGACCATGGCAGAAATAAATTGAGGATGCTGACTTGCAGCAAGTGAATGACTGGGTAGAGGGAAGGAGAAAACTTCTTAAATATACACCTTAAATATGGGGGTGTTGATGTGATAGTGAATTACCCTATATGAATTTTGGTCATTGTCATGACCACAAATCATAACTATTTGGAAAACTATAGATAAGTCAGGAACTTTTCATCCCTTTTCAAGGAATGTCTCAAGCAGAGTATAAGGGGTGGCACATAAGTTATGACATTATACAAGAGAACCTAAACAAAGGATTTAAATTACTTGCTCAAGTTTGTAAAATGAGTCAGTGGCAGAGCAAAATATTAGCATTTAGCAGAGCCTGGCTCTTGTCCTCGTTTTCAGTTTACTGAATAATCATTCCTCAGGTTTTAATGGGAATTCACAAATGGATTTTTGGTTTCAGTGTTGCCATTTAAGCATAGATTTATCCTTTTTTCAGGGTGACCGTGGTCCAGCTGGCACACCAGGAGTAGCTGGGACACCGGTATGTATATTCATTAAAGAAAACTCTGTTAGAAGCTGCCAAAACATGTCAAACAAAGTGCTCAGCTGTAGTCTTAATCACTGTGGAATACCAGCATTTGGGTAATGCCTTATAGGCAGGCAGGAGGAGTTTTTCCCTGAAGAGATTTCAGTTTTAATACCACTGAGGGTTCATATTGTTATTAGAATGGCAGGAGGGAATGGCGTGAATACATGATAAAGCTGGAATTTGAAGCTGCATATGCTTAGTTAAGAAAGCAAGAGGTTCTTCTCATTACCTCAGTTTAATATAGATAAAGACATTTTCTGTGTTCCTGGGCATGCACCAATTTCTGAGCATCTTTCTGTCACAAAGAAAAATACATTAGTTACTGCAATCCACAAGGTTCTGCATATCAAGTCAGTCAAACATTTGCTTTAGGGGAATGCTTTGTCAGCTGTTTACATATGGTATTCAGAGAAGTTTCTGAAAGTCACCATGAAAGTAAATGTAACTAATGATAAATCAAAATTATAATTATTCATCTGTATTCTTAAAGGAAATGAAGACAACTTTTCTTTTGATTGCATCAACAGACTAATAAAAAAGTTCATCCCTATTTCAGGAAGCAATATGGGGTTATTTATATGCAAATATATTTATGATTAAATTTGGGCAGCTACCAATCCATTCAGGAGTTGTTTTTAAATTATAAGTATGTGCTTCCTGAAATAAGGAGAACTTTGTGTCTATGCCCTCCTATTTCCATTAGACACTGATTTAGTCTGTTTGCTATGAGTTCCAGGAGAGAACATCAGTTTGAATAGGTTAATTTATTTAAGTTCTCCTAAACCAAAGTCAAACCACATATTTAAGGGGAAAAGAGAAGTATTTATCTGAGTTCTATATCCCATATAAGAGTTTCAAAGTTTGTTGTTCTGAAATGTATTTCACGCTGTGAACAAATAATGCAGTAGCTGATTAGGATGATCACAATTGTTTATTCCTTGTTTATTTCGCACAGGATGTTCCTAGTCTTATTTTTGTTGCTGTCTACGCTAGCGGAATATGATACACTTAATGAGTTCGCTTTATCACTGATGAACTTGCATTCTGTAGATTATATTTCAATCTGATAAATCCACTGAAATAAATTAGTTGCATTTTATGCTAAGCAATTCTAATTAACAAATTCATAAAGGTATGAGAGACCCTATTTTTTAGCAGTCTAGGAAGACCTTTTTAAATATATACACATATCTTGCTGGAAGAGAATTTGTCCTCCTTGCCTGGTGTTATTCCCTACTGATTCTATGATTCACTAGATTGAATTGTGGAACCTTTCTGTGGGAATATAAGGCTCTCAGTTTAGCTCTGGGTCTTTTGCTGAGCAGGATTATCAGGAACGCTTGGACTGAAACTGCATGGATTACCACCAATGCCTATTTTCTCAGCATGATTCCTCAGTCATATTGGTCCTGAAGGTGCTGCAGGTGTTAATTTGTTAAATCCCTCACTTGTACAATTCAGCTGAGGATCTGGTCCAAGGATATTTCCAGGAAATGTAGATTCAGGGTAATAGATTCTTGTCTGGGGCTAACCAAGATAGGTTGTTAAAAGCAAGGTATTATTTAAAAATATAGATATTTAAAATCACCATCTAAATGATGAAATGAGAAAGGATTGTGAATTCTAGCAACCTGGACATAAGACGACAATAAAAGTGGCCAAAAAATAGCATGAAGAAAATTTGCAAAAGGCGTTAAGTCAGTAATAAACCCACTTGTATAAAAATCAGAATTAGGAAGTACAGAAGGGAAAAAAATATTTTGACTTCATATAAAAGGGATAACATTTCATCTGACTATGACCTTCTTGAGAAAGAAATCATGGTATATCAACAAAAATTTCATTAAAACATTATCTGAGTACTCAGAAAGGGCAAAGAAGACCAAGTGATTGAGCTATATTGTACAAAAGAGCCAGGCTAGCATGATATAAATGTTTAAAATCCTGGTAAAATATTTCTTTTTCCTCTTTTCAAGTATTTATTGAGATGTAACATGAATATTTCACTCAAATATATATTGTCTCTTAGTTTTGACCTAAGAGAAATTATGTTTTGCTTCCTATTAATTTGAATTTGCAATGTTGTCTTTTTGCAGGGAAAGCCAGGATCTCCCGGGTCCCCAGGAATGCCAGGGGAACCTGTAAGTATAGATTTGAATTCTAGACTCTTAGGATATTACACAAATATTTGAAACACTGAATGCAAGATTTTATATGCAGATTTGTATTTGTGTGTTTTATTCTTTTTAAGGGTGAAAGAGGACCTGTAGGAGATACAGGCTTCCCTGGGCCAGAGGGGCCACAAGGAAAACCAGTAAGCAATTTTATGACATCTCAATAACACCTAGAGCTATAGCGACCATTATTAACCATCCACTCAAGGATTCCTGGTATTGTGGTGTTTTAATAGTAAGTGATACTGAAATGTTACCCTTTAAAGGCCTTATGAACATCCTTTGGATTCTGTTGACATAAAGGATCTTCTCATATTTTTTTCAGAAGAAAAAAAAAACAGTCTATAAAGGATGGGATGACAAAATGCATTCTTGGTTTTGGTTTAGATAGAGAAGTGTGTGCTTCGTGACTCTGAATAAAATTCATAATTGTTCTATATATAAGTGGTGCAACACTGTGGCTGAAGCATTTACTGTTCACTTACGATATGTCTAATCTGACCTCTTTATTTAATAAAAGTGTGACAGCAGTGTATTCAGCACTGTCTGAGCTGGTTTAAAATAACCTAGTTTATATTCCAGAAGTGGTTCAGCTAGGGTAGCACAGAATTCATTATCTCCCCCTATGCTTGTTGTTTCAGGGACTAGTGTGAGAAGCAAACTATTTCTGTTTGTGAGCACATCACCACATTATACTTCTGTCTTACAAGAAGAGACAATTTCTGCAGCAAATTGTCTCATGGTGCATAATCTATGCAAAACCCTGCTTTGCAGTATGAAAGGGAAGAAAATACTCCTGGTGTCTTTGCCCATGCAAATCCTTCTTTCTCACTCAGTGAAATAAAACGCTGCACATGCAGATTCATGTATATACTAGTAAATTAAACAGTGCCAGAGCATTAATCTTGCAGTTACCTGTTCTGCAATTGTTAATGTACTATCTGACATCATTTTGGTCCATGCCAACTAGCACTCTCTGAGATAATGCCATGTTCCAGTTTGGGGGATAATGCGGACGTGGGACAGTTTAGAGAAGGTGGTATGAGTAAGACCACCGTCTTTTGGGAAGACAAAGTCTAAGGAGGCTGGAGCTGTGCTGGGCCACAGGTCCTAAGGACCAAGGAAGGGAATTGGTCACAGAGATTAAGGTGTGTAATATCTGTAGCAGCAGAGGCTAATGGGACATCAGTGCTAATATCCAGAATAAAAGCACCACTTTTATGGTTGTATAATGACTAGCCAGGACTGGAAAAGTGCGTGTACATATCCATATTCCACATGCTTGCAGAATTCCCATATAACTGTCATTTAAAGATTTTAAAGATACGTGCTTATTAAAGTTGGTGCGCATCTTGATGCCAAAGATTTTTATCAAATTTTTTTTTACACTGCTCTCAGCTCAAATGAACTGTACTTGTCATTCAGTATGGCCCCAAGCTTTTGCATGCTTCAAAACTATTTGTCTACCTAGACTTTAGTAAAGTTTTTGACACTGTTTTCCATAGCATTCTGCTGAAGAAACTGGCTGCTCATGGCCTGGACAGGCGTATGCTTTACTGGGTAAAAAACTGGCTGGATGGCAGGGCCCAAAAAGTTGTGGTGAATTGACTTAAATCCAGCCAGCAGTCAGTCACAGTAGTGTTCCTCAGAGGTCAGTATTGTGTCTGTTCTTTTTTATATCTTTATTAGCAACATGGACAAGGGCATGGAGTACATTCTCAATAAGTTTGCAGACTTTCTGAGTTGAGCATGAGTGTCGATCTGCTGGAGGGTAGAAAGGCTCTACACAGGGATCTGGGCAGGCTGGATTGATGGGCCAAGGCCAGTAATATAGGGTTCAACAAGGCCAAGTGCTCTTGGGTCACAACAACCCTATGCAGTGCTACAGGCTTGGGGAAGAATAGCTGAAATGCTGAGTGGCAGAAAAGGACCTAAGAGTGTTGGTTGACAGCTAGCTGAATATGAGGTGGCCAAGAAGACCAACAACATCCTGGTCTGTATCAGAAATAGAGTGGCTAGCAGGACTGTGGAAGTGATTGTCCCCCTGTATTTGGCACTGGTGAGGTTTCACCTTGAAAACTCTGTTTGGTTTTGAGCCCCTCATTACAAGAAGGATATTGAAGTTCTGGAGCAAGTCCAGAGAAAGGCAACAAAGCTGATGAAGGGTCTAGAGAACAAATGTTACAAAGAGTGTCTGAGGGAACTGGTTTTTTTCAGGATGGAGAAAAGGAGGCTGAGGCTCTCTATAACTACCTGAAAGGAGGTTGTAGCAAGGTGGGGGTGAGTCTCTTTTCCCAAGTAACGGGTGATAGCACAAAAGGAAAGGGACGCAAGTTGTGCCAGAGGAAAAATTTCTTAGGAAAAAATTTTCTTACCAAAAATTTCTTCACTGAAATGCTTGTCAAACAAGTGAAAATTTCTTAGGAAAAAATTCTTCACTAAAATACTTGTCAAACATTGGAGCAGGCTTTCCAGGAAAGTGGTTGAATCACCATCCCCGGAGGTATCTAGGAGATGGGTAGATGTAGTGCTAAGGGAAGCAGTTTACTGTTAACTTGGCAGTGTTATGGCAATGGTTGGACTTGATGATATTAAAGGTTTTTTCCAACCAAAACAATTCTATGATTCCGTTTGTATTTCAATAATTTAACCACAGTCTACTGTGTCCAGAATTTCAGAGTATGTACTGATTTCTTTGAGCTTGATTCTTTATATTCTTAAAAACCTTCTATATAACCATAATTCTTTAAAAGATGTTTGGGTTTTTTGCAGGGAATCAATGGAAAAGATGGATTGCCAGGTCCTCCGGTAGGAAAACATGCTTTTGCATACTAGTTAATTTTTTGCTTCACAGATTCAATAGCTGTTAATTCTAGGCAGTTGCTTTCAGTTCTGCTAACAGATGAATGAATACATAACAAAGCCTTTAAGTGATATGTTTATCTTTTTTAAAACAAAATTTCAGGGTGCTGTGGGGAGACCAGGAGACCGAGGGCCCAAAGGAGAACGTGTAAGTCCTTAGTTTTAATAACTTTGTATCTTTCATTGAGCATCTAAGCACCTCATTAGTTCACACTTTACAGACTAACTCCAAGAAATTAAATTTCTGTAAACTTCAAGCACTCTTGACAACTAAAAAAATTTAGTCCTAAACAACACCTGAAGGAATTAGAGTTGAATTGATTTCTGCATTTAGAGGAAAAATGCATTTTACAGCCTTTCTAACACAGCTGGTCCCAACAAGGTAAATTGATCAATAGGATGAAAATTAGAAAGTAGCTAATCTCATGGTGATGGTGTCCCACTTTGCAAGAACTACAAAGTTTTCCTGGGAGCTTTGTATGTCACAAAAACAAATCAGGTTTTATGTAACACAAGCTTTTAACACTTAGGCAGCAGGAATGCCAGTGCAATACCTTACTGCCTGCCAAAACATCTAGACAGCTCTGTTTGTGGTAATGAGATCATTGTGGACAGGAATCACTGCAGGAAGTGAGAGGTGATCGTTATTTTGCTATAACAAAGAAAATTCTAGAACATACCTTGCTTCTCTTATAACTTTATTAAAACCCTGATGTCCTAATATGATTGTTAACACATTTATTTGACGAATAAGAAAAGCACCTCCCTATAAAATCTGGACAAAGAAATGCTACTTTATGACACTGAGGACACATGAGGTTTTCACCACTATTATAATAATCATCATTTACAGGAATTAATGGCTTGCAANAAGTTGTGGTGAATTGACTTAAATCCAGCCAGCAGTCAGTCACAGTAGTGTTCCTCAGAGGTCAGTATTGTGTCTGTTCTTTTTTATATCTTTATTAGCAACATGGACAAGGGCATGGAGTACATTCTCAATAAGTTTGCAGACTTTCTGAGTTGAGCATGAGTGTCGATCTGCTGGAGGGTAGAAAGGCTCTACACAGGGATCTGGGCAGGCTGGATTGATGGGCCAAGGCCAGTAATATAGGGTTCAACAAGGCCAAGTGCTCTTGGGTCACAACAACCCTATGCAGTGCTACAGGCTTGGGGAAGAATAGCTGAAATGCTGAGTGGCAGAAAAGGACCTAAGAGTGTTGGTTGACAGCTAGCTGAATATGAGGTGGCCAAGAAGACCAACAACATCCTGGTCTGTATCAGAAATAGAGTGGCTAGCAGGACTGTGGAAGTGATTGTCCCCCTGTATTTGGCACTGGTGAGGTTTCACCTTGAAAACTCTGTTTGGTTTTGAGCCCCTCATTACAAGAAGGATATTGAAGTTCTGGAGCAAGTCCAGAGAAAGGCAACAAAGCTGATGAAGGGTCTAGAGAACAAATGTTACAAAGAGTGTCTGAGGGAACTGGTTTTTTTCAGGATGGAGAAAAGGAGGCTGAGGCTCTCTATAACTACCTGAAAGGAGGTTGTAGCAAGGTGGGGGTGAGTCTCTTTTCCCAAGTAACGGGTGATAGCACAAAAGGAAAGGGACGCAAGTTGTGCCAGAGGAAAAATTTCTTAGGAAAAAATTTTCTTACCAAAAATTTCTTCACTGAAATGCTTGTCAAACAAGTGAAAATTTCTTAGGAAAAAATTCTTCACTAAAATACTTGTCAAACATTGGAGCAGGCTTTCCAGGAAAGTGGTTGAATCACCATCCCCGGAGGTATCTAGGAGATGGGTAGATGTAGTGCTAAGGGAAGCAGTTTACTGTTAACTTGGCAGTGTTATGGCAATGGTTGGACTTGATGATATTAAAGGTTTTTTCCAACCAAAACAATTCTATGATTCCGTTTGTATTTCAATAATTTAACCACAGTCTACTGTGTCCAGAATTTCAGAGTATGTACTGATTTCTTTGAGCTTGATTCTTTATATTCTTAAAAACCTTCTATATAACCATAATTCTTTAAAAGATGTTTGGGTTTTTTGCAGGGAATCAATGGAAAAGATGGATTGCCAGGTCCTCCGGTAGGAAAACATGCTTTTGCATACTAGTTAATTTTTTGCTTCACAGATTCAATAGCTGTTAATTCTAGGCAGTTGCTTTCAGTTCTGCTAACAGATGAATGAATACATAACAAAGCCTTTAAGTGATATGTTTATCTTTTTTAAAACAAAATTTCAGGGTGCTGTGGGGAGACCAGGAGACCGAGGGCCCAAAGGAGAACGTGTAAGTCCTTAGTTTTAATAACTTTGTATCTTTCATTGAGCATCTAAGCACCTCATTAGTTCACACTTTACAGACTAACTCCAAGAAATTAAATTTCTGTAAACTTCAAGCACTCTTGACAACTAAAAAAATTTAGTCCTAAACAACACCTGAAGGAATTAGAGTTGAATTGATTTCTGCATTTAGAGGAAAAATGCATTTTACAGCCTTTCTAACACAGCTGGTCCCAACAAGGTAAATTGATCAATAGGATGAAAATTAGAAAGTAGCTAATCTCATGGTGATGGTGTCCCACTTTGCAAGAACTACAAAGTTTTCCTGGGAGCTTTGTATGTCACAAAAACAAATCAGGTTTTATGTAACACAAGCTTTTAACACTTAGGCAGCAGGAATGCCAGTGCAATACCTTACTGCCTGCCAAAACATCTAGACAGCTCTGTTTGTGGTAATGAGATCATTGTGGACAGGAATCACTGCAGGAAGTGAGAGGTGATCGTTATTTTGCTATAACAAAGAAAATTCTAGAACATACCTTGCTTCTCTTATAACTTTATTAAAACCCTGATGTCCTAATATGATTGTTAACACATTTATTTGACGAATAAGAAAAGCACCTCCCTATAAAATCTGGACAAAGAAATGCTACTTTATGACACTGAGGACACATGAGGTTTTCACCACTATTATAATAATCATCATTTACAGGAATTAATGGCTTGCAATGTTCTGTTTCTGCCTTTTCAGGGCACAAATAAAATGTAAGAACCTTCTTATACCACCTAGTGTATACAGCATCGTGTTGCTCAACCATGACCTTCTTAGTGACAACCTGTTTGAATGCCCCATAAATATTACTGTACACATACAGAGAAAGAGACATGACCTTGAAACTTACTGATCCCACCTAAAGCTACATCCTTGAAAGAGTTTATCAGGGTGTTTTACTGACCAGACTATGCAGCACAGGAGAATTTAAGTAGTCCTGAACTATGCGTTATGCTGAGGAGCTAGGATTCATTTACACTAATCTGTCCCTTGTAGCAGGGAGAAAAACACTAAAAAAGTCTGTGAAAGACAGAGAACCTTGAGTCTCTTTAGCAGAGTGAAATTTGGAAGGTTTTACAGTGAAAGAAGAGAATATATTTATTTCAAGCACATTGGTGACATAGATAGACTCATGTACATGTAGCTGTAGATGTAAATATGGATATGTGCTTTCTCTCTGAGAGGTCACAGATGCCTGAATCTGCTCTCACTTCTGGAATCACTGGCAAACATGTCACGATCTAGCTCTTTCTGAACAGAATTTAAAGGGGAAAAAAAGGTAGAAATACATACATATAAAGAAATATGTAGATATATGCTAAAAAATAAATCTATTTCCAAAAATATTTTTGTCTCAAGTGATAATCCAAAATCTCTCACAGCCTTTTAAAACAGGAAAGCTCAGTGCAGTATCCGATGACAGTTTTCAGAAAGCTGTTAGTTGTTCCTTGCAGTTCTGCAGGAAAAGAAAAGGCTCAATGATAACAAGGGGAGATCTGCCTAAAAAACAACTTGAAATACATAGCAGAAATGTGCACCTAGGATAAGTGATCAGTGGGGAAGCTGAAGGTGGGTTGGGTTTTTTTTTCCTCTGGAGCCCAGGTATTACAGCCCTGAATCTTGCAGCCATTATTATTATTACTATACAGCATACTCCCTCAGTTTGAGACCAGCTGTTGTGATTATAGAAAAGAGAAGTATCAAAACTGACGAGGGAACAAAACTGTTGAGGTTTTCATGCCTAATGTAAGTACATCCTTATAGAATCCATTTTTAAGAAGGAAGAGGTCACCTGAGCTGAAATAAACTTATACATCCTTTGATTAACTAAACACTACTATTATGTATAAACTGAGTGATAAAGCAGTTGAAAACATGAGGTTTATACCAATCAGAAATACTCCTTTCAAGTCATTTTAACAACAGATTAAAATACTGGTGGCTGGCTCATTTATTGCTATTATTTGCGTACCTTGATCACAGACTGGGACCCACTGGACTAGACCATGTAGAAACCCAGGCAAAAAATTTCTCTTTCTGCACATAATTTAGTACAAAGTTAAATGCCAGGCAGAGGAGAACACTAGAAAGACAGAAGACCAAATAAATCAGCACATCAGAGATCCCAAAACATAAATGCCCTACATTAGTTTTTGTACAATTCATAATGAAAGAGAGTTTAAAGAATAATCTGAGGAAGATGCAATATGTTTTTATGCATTTTTGCAAGGCACTCTTCCAAACACAAAGAAAACACTGGAGGCAGTTTAAAAATGCTTGTTTGAAAAGTAGCTGCAGTATTTGATCTGCCCCCTGCATGTTGGCAGCCTGTAAAATGGGAATCACTTAGAAGAAAAGCAGTTCCAGGATCAACTTCACACTGCCATAGTTTTAGAGAAACCTGCCTTTTTCTAATTTGTATCTATACCTACTCTGCAGAATTATAAACCTGAGAAATTATGTATGTATATTTATACCCTAAATGTGTTTTCAATTAAGGTTTCTTGTAAGTACGGTAATCTTCAGACAACTTCTTATATATATATATGTGGGTGCATGCGTGTTTCTGTGGGGTCCCTTTTGAAAGCAGTCAGACAAAATAGTGTGTTCAACGGCTCCCTGTACCAAACTTCGATCTTAAAAAAAGCAAGTAAACTAAAAATTATATTAAAGGCTATATCTCTTTCAAGTTTTGCAATAACATATGGTTGAACAGTTGTTCTTCAATTTTATAATGTTTCAGGTTGCTATGGGTGAATTTGGAGATAGAGGTTGCAAAGAGTCTCTTTCCTACAGACTACAAAAGTTCTGCTTCTCAGTCAGAATCCTTCCTTTGCCCTGAATTTCTCTAGATGTTTAATACACATCCTCATACAATAGCTATATGCAGGACAGAACACTTTTTCCTATAAATCTTAAAATTTATAGAAACCTGTAAAGGTACACCTCTTCTATCAGAGCATTACTCTTCCAGTTCTCCCAATGTACCTACAGTACCTTTCCTGCTCACGTCGACTGGTGAAAATTTGAGAGCCTTTGACAAGAGTTATATATGTCTTTTGGGTATCTTATCATATCTTGTGTTGTTTGTTTTTTTTTTTTTTCCTACTAAATAGCTAAACTAGCTGTGTATTTGTTAGAAATCATTCATTTGCTGCATTTTTAGAGTTTTGCCCAGAAATTAAAATGGGAAATTGGGTATCTGAAGTATCGGGAGGACATCTGCAGGATTGTGTTTCTCTTTTAAGACACAATAAATGTAATCACACTGAGATTGTTTCCATGTGACACTGACTTCCCTGATTATGTGATCATGCTAGCAGTGATGGGTTGTATTGGGTTTACATGGCAAGGTGTTGGTAATAGAGGATCTGCAGAGGTGGCCTCTGAGATGATACCAGGAGTTACCCCCATGCTGGAGAGAGCCAATTCCAAGCGGCTCCAAGATGGAGCTGCTGCTGGCCAACAGCTGGGGGAGAGGAGTGAGAAAATGTGAGAGAAATATCACATCAAGGCTGGTGAAGAAGGAGGGGAGGAGGTGCTCCAGGGGCCAGAACAGAGGTTTCCCTGCAGCCTGCCGAGAAGATCATGGTGAAGCAGGCTGTTCCCCTGCAGCCAATGTAAGTTGGTGGTGGAGCAAACATCCATCCTGCAGCTCATGAAGTACCCCATGCTGGAGTAAGTGAGAAACTACAGCCTGTAGAGAGCCCACCCTGGAGAAGTCTCCTGGCAGGACCCACAGCCCATGGAGAGGAGCCCATGCAGAAGCAGTTTTTCAGGTGAGAACTGTCCCATGGGGGACCCAGACTGGAGCAGTCCATTCCTGAAGAACTGCAGCCCAGGGGAAGAACCCTTGCTGGAGCAGTTAATGAAGGATCGTATCTCATGCGAAGGACCCACGCTGGAGCAGAAGAATGTGACAAGGAAGGAGCAACAAAGACGAAGTGTTAAGGACTGACAGCAACCCCCATTCCTCACACCCCATG
This sequence comes from Pedionomus torquatus, assembly GCA_013398155.1. Taxonomy (NCBI): domain Eukaryota; kingdom Metazoa; phylum Chordata; class Aves; order Charadriiformes; family Pedionomidae; genus Pedionomus; species Pedionomus torquatus. Next base: position 44,677 of record VZRU01011454.1, read on the forward strand.
CACGGCCTGGGGACAGGAGGTAGAAGAGGGAGGAGTAAAGTTCATTCTGGGAAGAAAAGGAGTGGGTTGAGGTTTCACTATCCTGTCTGTGATTAATTCACCATAAATTAAATTATTTTTCCCCAAGTTCAGTCTGTTTTCCCCTGATGGTAGTAGGTGAGTGATCTTGTCCTTGTCTTGACTCACAAGCTTGTCGCCTCATTTTCTGCCCCTGTGTTGTTGAATAGGGGGAGTGAGAGAACACCTGGGTGGGTACTTGGCAGTCAGCCAAGGTCAACCCACCACAGAGGTTAAAATTATAATTGTGACATGATGAGGTCTTATATTTTGATGCTTGCGGGTTTTTTCTTATGGTAGACTTTCAGAGTTCAGAGCCTCTATTGCCCTACAGACGGCAATTTAAGCTCCAATTGGGCATGCATTATGATTTCAGCTAATGCAGTAAAACATCACAAGTTACAGTGGTGTTTGCAGTGAACCTTAATTATAGTGAGTAATAAGCTCTAACTCATTGGAAATCATACAGATTGGAGGATAGCTAGGTGATAAAAATGGTATATCGCCTCCTATATGCATTCTCACCTTCCTTCTTTCAATCTCTACATGTCGTGTAAATATGACTTAAGAATAGAACTACACTTTTATCAGTCAATGATGTTTCAGATCTGAATACAGTTTACCAGCACTTGCTGTAGATTAAGAATGTAATTAATTCCATTTATTCACCCTGCATAAATATATATTATGGATTTATCTAGTAATGATGTAGTCAATTCTTGGTGATATTTGCTGCTTATGGCAGAGCCTAATATTAGCAGTGATGCTAAGTGATTCAGCGAGGGCAGACAGTGACCCTTAAGAACTGCCAGCAGTGCATTGACTATTTGAACATGTCAGTTGTGGCACTCTGCTCCACATCTGTAGCTAGTGAACTAATAGCTAATACATTAAGTCATTCTAAAAGATTTAAATGCTCACAAGTAAAACAAGTTTAAATGCCATCTCAGCCCATGATGGAAGCTGCTGCTGGCCAGACTACTTATGTTTTTGACAAGGAATTCACTCATTATAAATGAATTTGTATACTTGTTGTTTCTTTTATTAACCAAAATTTTGTGTACATGCAGAAATAAATTCTTAAGCTTCTAGGGGAAAGTTACAGAAAAAAAAACCTGACACCTTGTGCCTGGGGGAATTTGAGCATCTAAATTCTGCCTATGTTGTATGTAACACTTCTAGATCCTTGTATAAGGTCATAATCTTTTTTGCACCCAAGTTCTGTCCTTGAAAAGTAGGTTACAGTCAAGCTATTTTTTATCATTGACTTCAACATTAAAAGGGTAAGAGAACAGAACCTTACTTGTTGTTTTCAGAGACAAGGGTTATCCTGTAAAATCAGCTTCCCAGCATTACTCATAAAATCTATTTCTGAACAGGGAAGAAGTTTCTTTTTAGCATTTTTGGTAACTTTTCCTAGTTTGTTCCACTGTGTGCAATGGTTTTCTTTCTGATTTTATTTTCCACAGGGAGATCAGGGTATTCCAGGGGACAAAGGTCCACAGGGCGAACGAGGGAAACCTGGCCCATCAGGAGAAAAGGGGGATGTGGGTCCTGTTGGGCCACCAGGAGACAGAGGCTATCCAGGATCACCAGGTCATCAGGGTCCCCCAGGTTCACCAGGAGCCCCAGGATTTCCAGTAAGAAAATACATGTTTTCCTTGGTCGCTTGTGAAGGCAGAAGCTATGAAGGTAGCATGTGCTGAGCAGTGGAAATTTCAGCTGAGTAATACCATAGTATCAGAAGAACTAAGATAGCAGATATTTTCAATGTTCAGTTACAAGTAGTGGAAAAAATACACCCAGGTGATCAACTAGTACTTTTTCTAGTTTTAAAACATGTGCTATAATTCTTTCTTTTTCTTCTGCAAAATCTATGTGGCAGCTCAATACTGTGAATTTTCAAGATTTTTATAAACTTAGGAGCTAAAGTGTAAATGTTTGCAAATGAGAAAGATACATTAATGAAAAAGAAAACAGCATTTAAAAGACAAATAGAATGATTCCTTTTAGTTGTACATACCTTGGTTTGTCTCCACATGTGTGCACACACATACATGTTGTGGGTTCCTTTTAATTACTAAGAGACCCTCAAACAGGTCAGGTAAAGCTCTAAAAAAACTTTTCCAGTGAGGTTATTGGTCCTATGAGGCAGTTATTTGGCTGCATCAAAACAGTTGCTAAAGGGGCTGAGAAGCTGTTGCAAAAAGTAAGTAAAGCATAGTGGTGTCATTGAACATCCTTAATGTTTTCTCCAAATTGATTTCACAACGCATAACATGCTAATCATCCTGACAGCTCAGAGTGCCTCTTCCACTCTATGCTATTAGTGGTCTTTACAATATTATAATGTATTTGCAATAAATTTACATATTTGTATTACACAAATATGTTAAAGTATTTATTTTTTATGAAAGATTTACACACTTAGTGCTAAATTTCAGCTTGTTTTTTAGCATCATGAAGTGTCCTCCATAGGGTTTCGTCTGGTACATAATACCTTTTTGTTTCCTCATCAGGCTGATCCAGTTTCACTTGAAGAAATAAAAAAATATATCAAGCAAGAGGTTCTTAAGGTTTTTGAAGGTAAGAAAATTAAGTATTATTCAACTAAATATAAATCTTAAATTCTATTCTAAATGTTTTATATCCCTATAGCCTTCATATAAATTTGTCATCTAATTTACATTCGACTTAGTAGTTGCTTAGTAGCTACACTTTACTGTTGTTTAAGTCTACTCAACATTATTATGTTCAAACAATTATAAAGTATCTGTTGAACAGAGTATTTCCTTATGTAAAAGATTAGCATTAAAAGGTCTTTTGCTCCAAATCATAATAGCAAACGTATCTATGTATCCTTGTAGATACATATGTATCTGCAATAATATGTGATACATATAAGTATATACAGTGAAGACACTGACAATTTATTAAAGCAGAGACAGTAAAAATATCTAATTATTTTGGCTGCTTAGTGGATGATTAATCTAAATGAGGGACAGGCTTGACAGCTTTCAGTCACGCAGGTCTGAACTGCTGTGCATTTTCATCAAACAGCCCCACTGATCTCCAAAGCTCTTTTGCAGACCACCAAGTTCTGGCACAGTTTTAGGCAAGTACCACATTCAGCCAAGCCCTTTGTACTACGTAAGCTTTCTTACATGTGTCCTTTCTCTGAAAAGGAAATATTTTTCTTCCCAGCATTTTCTTAGTAAGAATTAAAAAGCTGTGACTTGCATCGGTGTCTTAAGCTTCTGCTAGAACATCTTATAACAATAGATTCTTTTATGCCTCCAATATGCTTAGCTATTTTTGTCATTAATATTTGTGGATCCAAAACCTTTTAACTTTTAGGGATAAAAGAAACCATATAAAGTTTGAGACTTTAAACTATTCAGGCATTCTTTCACTTTATAATAAGGCTATCATTTTGTATGTTTTCGTGCTTCCCCAGACTGCTACCCCTTAGGACTCCAACCTACTATGTATTTCAAGAGCAGTTTGTTGGCTGAAGTTACCTCCTTTCCTATTCAGATGGAATGGTAACAAATGTTTAGTCTATTCATAAAAAGAAAGTACTAATAGGTGTCCTGCTTACAGGGAATATTGGGTTTTGTCTTTATAGCTATTCCATTTTCTATACCTCAGTAGTGTACAGCTATTCCATTTTCTATACCTCACTAGTGTTCCCAGGAATCTTGTATTTTTGGCTTTGTTTCACTTCGCCTATTTTCTATCACCTTGCTTATTTTTTATTTGACACCCACTCTTCTCATTACACTAATTGTTTTCTTAAATCTTAAAACTCCACCATAGTAAATATCAGCTAAGTTGTGGAATGCTTAGTTTAGTTTTTTTTAATTCAGTATAAAGGAGTCAGATTCAAGGTTACTACCTGTTTTGTCTGCCTGTAAGGAACACTAAAATGTTACCAAGTGCACTTTATTCCACCAGCATCAACAGTTCATGCTGAAAATCTGAATCAATAATGTTTGCTGAGCACTTGTAGGTTTTTTCACTGCTGTTTTCAGGGTTTCAGCTCATTCTAAGAACTGTTTGCAGCATTTTATCTCTGCTTTGCAACTTAATAGAAATTACAAACATATAGCCCTTCACAGCGGTGTTAAGTACTAATTATTCTGTGTTCATGTATTTTAAGCACTTTCATGAACAGGAATCTGGAGTCATTTGAAATACTGAAATACTTTAGTAAAAAGAGAGTGGTAATAGAAGCTTTATTACAAATTCATACAGATTATTTCAAAGGGTAAAGATTTAGACAGGAGTCTGAGTTGAAAATGAAGACTTCAGTACTTATGGGAGCATTAAATACCTTGACATTTAGAAGAATTAAACACCTTGCTTCCAGAAACTTACTTTAGCTCTAGAATTCACTTATTTTCCTGTATTTTGCTAGCAGAATTCTTACCCACTTTTTCTTGTGCCCTTTGGTAATGAAGAAAGGATGGCTCAGTTTGTATCCCAGTTGAAGCTGCCTGCTGCGATGCTTGCCTCCCAAGCTCATGGAAAACCAGGGCCCCCAGGAAAAGATGGGTTACCAGGGCCACCAGGAAAGGATGGATTACCAGGGCCACCAGGAGAACGTGGAATTCAAGGTAGGAATTCCAAAAAATGTTCCCGTGAGCTGTATCTTGAAGTATTTATACACTTGCTAATGATTATTAAATAAGCCAGGATTATCTATCTAGCTTCCTAATGCTTAACTTTTAGAACTGTACTTACATTTTTCCAGACTAGATCTAAATATTAACCCATGTTAGATGTGTGGATTTTACTGATTAAAAACTCCTAATTGATGCATTTTATTCTAATAAATGATAAAGTTAATTACTGACAGATAACTAAAGCTGACAGATGCCTAGACTATTGTAGCAGTTATGTTTTTCCCCAAAATACTTTAGCAAGGAAGAAGACCTATGCCAGCACTCTAATGTAACTATTTAGATCCTGTTCCATATTGAGAGACAGTCATATTTAAGTATCAGATTTTGATCTCTGAGTGCTCTCAGCTCTGATCCTAAAACAACACGAAGGAGGAAAAACTGAAGGCAAATAGTCTTCTTTAAGAAGCAGTGAAAACTGAAATATTACTGCATGAATCCTTCTTACAGTGAGGTAATCTATTTTCACAAATCAAAGTAATCAGCTTTTCACTACAACCTGAATGTTAATTTGTACACTGCAATGCATTCAGACAATATAGGACTCTCATTCTACTGAACTGTCTTTTACTGCAAAATTAATTTCAAGGGATCCAGGCTCACTGTAGCTGGGCTCTACTGTACAGTTAGCCTGTCAGAGATTGAAAGGACGAGGAGAATAGGAAAAAAAACAATTTATCAATGAATAATATTTTGTGGGTAATATGTAATTTGCAGTTTGTCTGTAGGTAGTTCTTTATTATCTTTTGTTAGTTTGGTCTGCTCTGGAGTCAGAGCAAGTCAGACTGGAATGAAGAACATGAGAGCAAAGCTGAAGATGTCTGCATCCTAAAACTATCTGAAGAATAAAGACTTACTAGCACTGATAAGCACAAACCCCTGACAGAAGTTTGAAAAATGTGATGAGCTCAGAATGTGAAGAACAAGAATAAAGGATCAAGGAAAACAATAAAAGTCTTAGAATCTTACAACACTGACTTCATCATTACCTAAATTCAGATCACTGTAAACAATCAACTTCAATGATGCTGTATGTGGTGGGTAGTCTCAGATGCTTCTGGGATGTGGAACGTTATACCAGGTTTCATTTCCAGCTAGCGAGCATCAAGAGTAAAGGAGATAGATATGCTTGGGGGAAAAAAGCCACTTTTTCATGCCTTATGCTAAAGTAAAAGTAGTGCCTTGCCTTGTGTACACAGGATTTCCATTTATTTTACCAATATGCTCAATACTTTTTTTTTTTTTTTTTGAGTAGTAAAACTTAAACTAAGTAGGAAGCATTTATTTCTCTGATTCATCAAAACATATATAAAATTATATTTCCAGGAAAAGAAAATGAAAAATTTGTCTTGCCTCCTTTTTACACTCTGAGTACTGTGAGAGAAGCACACTTACAAATACTGTTCATGTCTTTCCCAGTTGTACCTGTACATGTTTTTGTATCAACAATAAAAAGAAGTTCAAATGTCAGAGCAGATGGAAAACTATCCTTCCATATTCCGACCTATTTTCAGCCATAAAAGGCATAGTGGACAAGACCTCTTGGAGAAGCATGTCACATGCATGTGTGGCTGAGACCATCAAGGTGGCATGCTGTGTGCACGTCTCCCCAAGCCATAATGCACATTTGGTACTGAATGCCTGATATTCCTTATTATATTTCTTGCTTGGTTGTAATCCAGATTGCTAACTCCAGGTTTTTCGTCAGTTTTGTTATGTGCAGCAATACACATCTGGGCTGACAAAGTTAGTCCCATTCAGCCAGTGAAAATAAGCAGATACTTTTGGAGAGCAATTAACAGAACCTCTACAAGCATCTCCAGAGCATTTTGAGATGCTGCAAGCTGAGCAGAGAGTCTGCTACAGCCAGCCAGCAGGAAGAACAGGTGTCACTGTGTGTCCTTCCAGTAAAAGTAGACAGCATCTTATATGTACCTTATGTTAAAAACAGTAAATCGAAATCTGATTCAAGTAACACTTTCCTTTGATTGTGTATAAGTTTGTCACTTATCAGAGAGAAGTTGGTATTATCCTCTAGAAGTGAAATCATGGTCCTACTTCTGAGCAAAATATAACTCATTAAAAATATTTTCCCTTTAGAATTAGAAATTACTTTTTTTTCGGATTGTTTACATATAGGCCTGTTTACTAATATGCTTACACCTTGTTAAATAAAGCCTTCTTTTTGGAAAAGATACCTGCGTATTTTTGTATTAAACTTCAGTCTCAACACAATGTACCTGCCACTGTGTACAAATCACACCTTTGCATGTATGTTCAGATAAAGCCAGTAATAGTTTACACTACCCTGGATCATACATTTGCATTGGCAGGTTGCTCTTTCTGCTATTGCGAGTTTTTTTCCTTTTTGTCTTGGATTCCAGTGACATTTACAGAATCTTTCAGTCAATCTTTTAATTCCGTTTCAACTATAATGTCTTGGATACATACAGTAATGATTATCATGGAGCTTGTAATCGTGATATATTGTAAATGTGATTTCTCTCTCTTTCCCATTAAAATAGGCAGCACTACTTTGTAAAATTACAATTAACTGGGTTTATAGTGAGAAATGTGCTGTAACTACCTATTGTAAATGAGGAAACATAGATAGATAGATAGATAGATAGATAGATAGATAGATAGATAGATAGATAGATAGATAATAGGAAATGTAATAGATCCTGTGGTTTGAGGAGACTGAGCTTCTCAAACAGTAGTAACTACTATGCATTACACAAGATTTTCAGAGCCAACCAGCTTGATGTAGTTATAAATACTACCATGGTCATTAAAGAGCAAAATCAAGATTCATAATTGAATACAAACACTTGCATATTCCCTTTTTTGAGTCTTTATAGCCTGTGTGTGTATATGCTTTGTACAGTTCTGCTTAACACAACTCAGTGACCAGAATGCATGATTAATACTGTTTGTTTCTCTGTGAGTTTTTAAACAGTTGATTTCCTTTTCTTACATTATGCACATCACTCTGCCTGCATTTTCTAATGGTTTTACCTCACAGTAATTTCCTTGTTGAGGTGTTGAGAAAACAGTAAGATAATTCATGCTCTGTTTGGAAAGCTAGAATGATTGCAACAGACTGTCTACCAAAGTGTATAATGAGCTTGTGTTTAATGGGAAGCTTGAATATTGTGTACCATTCCTACTGCATTGTTTCTGTTGTAACAACCTGGAATTGGTACCCAGAGCACTTACAGTTGCCATAGATCACAGTACACTGACAAGACAACATTTGCCATCCATCAGTGCCTCTTCATGAGAGAGAAGGTGGATTGATATCACTATACTGACTGCTTAGCCATTGACTCTTCTCTTTTAATTCAGACTAAGTTGCTGCTCTTCACAAGAGAAAGTTTACTGTATGACATAGGTGACTGGCAATATGCTAGTCCCTGAAGCAGAATAAATATAATTCCAAATGTGATCAGAAGTTGGCAAATTAATCTTCAATATATGTCACCTTATGTGCCCATGGGGAGGAAAAAGGGTTTATCATCCCGTGTAAAGTGAGGGGTTGTGGCAGGTGTCACATTTGTTCCTTTAGAAATACCTGAATCCCCTGTCCTACACATATTACATGGTCTGAATAGAAGAGCTGCATTTTTAGATGGATTTTTAACTTGAAATATTAAACAAAATATTATACTAATTCTGCCCACGAGTCCTCTGCTCTAGAACAGCCAGAGTGTTTCCAACTAATTTTTTTTTTTTTTTTTTTTTCAAAGTGTTTAGGGAAAAAGAAACAGGTTGGGCATGAGTTGCAGCACTTAAGAAGACAGAAGCTATTTAGATAAATACAAAGCTATGGCCTGTGAAGAAAACTGACACAAATATTCAAAGTATAGTTAGTAATCACACCTTGTTAACAATATGCAGGCACTTGGCCTTGCATGCTAGAAGCCATAATCTGCACAAGCTGCAAAGATGCCTCATTCCATGTGAGAGCTAGAGTGGGAGTATGTTCCCTCTCACTTGTAGGGAAGCATACAACTTCCAGTTTAGAGTCTAAAAAAAGTGCAGACAAAGATTTCTGTAAAACAGAGAGGGTCAAGTCTCTCTCAGTGGGGTATCAGAGAAGAAGTGGTCAGATGGCCCTTGGGTTCTTGCTTTATATCGCTTCATCAAATGATTAACACTGCAGCAGAATATGCATTTGATTCTTTATTAGAGGAACTTCAGGAAGGTAACTTAAAATCTTTGGGAAAGGTCCACTTAGCAAACAGAGTGAGAGTCCTCTGGGAGAGGATGCAATGGTTACTGCTAGAAATCCTCATATTTTCCAGAAGAAATATATAAATACAAGAGCTGTCTCAGAAAAAGAAGTGAGCATGTGTTTTCCCAATTACATCTGTCTTGATAATTGTGTGTCAACAAGATATATGGAAGATTGCTGTTTATAATAAGAGGATGCTCTTATTTTCACATCTTTATTCTATCTTTATTCTGTGTAGGTTATAGAGGACAGAAAGGGGAAAGAGGTGAGCCTGGAATTGGACTGCCCGGTAATCCTGGACCACCTGGCCCTGCAGGTACAACTCTCCAGATTCCTTTCTGCCATTGTTCTTTATGAACTAACAGGCCTTTCTCCTGGTTCTCATGAGTTTGATTGTAGCATGAGGTCAGACCCACCTGCCTTCTTAGGGATGAGCTGGTGTGCAGCTGACTCTCAGTGATGAAAAGCAGGCATCGCATGCACTCTCTCAAGGACTTTGCTAATTCTAGCTTTGTTTTACCAGCTATTGGCCTGCCGGGCCCACAGGGATCACCTGGACCGCAGGGGCCACCTGGACTCAATGGAAGATGCAATCCAGCAGATTGCTATTACTCTGTGTCACAGACTGGGTCACGCACCAGCGGAAAATAAAAAGTCTCTCCCGTAGACAGTTGGGTTCACAGTCACTTTTCACTCCTCTCAATAAGTTAATTTGATCTTTTAAATACTGGTGCATTTTTTTGCCCCTCAACACTGCATGGCATATAGATAATTTATAAGACAAGGAATTGAGACTTTTCCTATGTTATTTGCAGTGTTGTAATTACAGAATTATGACATATTTTCCCAACTGCATTCCATGTGTTATGTTTCTTGTATTTATTTTGCTTAGAGGAGAAAATATGCCCAAAATATTTTCATAAGCTTCTTTCCACAAACGAAAAATATTCTGTTATAAATTGAGACTGTATGCATGCCTCTCTGTATGTAAGCTGGCTTTAATTGTCTTGCTGGTGGTGAAGTTTAAGTGGAGAAAATGCATTTCTGAAGTTTCAAAGCATACCCGTTCATGGCGAATGCAAGACCTGAGCTGAAGCACTGGGAACTCCGCTTAGTCTAAATGTTCATATCCCTTGAGAAGGCTCCAACACATCCTTCTGAACCAGGTCTGTATTGTGCCCCACGAGTGCTACCCACAATTTCAGTCACTTCCTAGATGTTGAAAAAAGAAACGAAGATGTGTTCCTGATCTTTCTAACCCCATCCAATGTTCAGTTTCAGGCTGACTGAAAATTCACCAGGTGTAGGCCCAAGAAGCATCTCTCCTGGCTGGATGTTGTCCCAACCAAGGCCTTGTGTGTTCCTTTAGTCATGGTTATGTATACTCTACTATACTAAAATTTTAGAGGCTGGTGGTGGTGTTCCTAGCTGAGAACTGGCACATCTTCTGTTACGTGCACTTAGTAATTATTGACTACCATCAAGCTACTCTGCCATTATGTCTGCTTAGAGCAAAAACCTCTTGCGTTTATAGCAGAGGTGGTAGGTATACAGTGAAACAGTCAAAGACAGGCATCGCAAGCCTCTAATCTGATGGATGGCAGCATTTTCCTCTTCCTCTTGCAATAATTGTGTGCCAAAATTAACTTGAGAAGAACATGGAAACAGTGGTACACAAAACTCACAGGTCCTAATAACTGGTTACAAAAACCTGAGCTCAACAGAAAGTCAAAAAATATGAAACTCTCCTTGAAAAAGTCTGCTACAAAGATATGCAGTTTGCAGACGCTGAGTAAATCCCACAGGACAAGACATTGTCCATAAAGAAAGAACAAGGTTTAAATCCTGTAGAACTCAAAGGGTTGATCAAAAGAAAAGATGGAGAAAATCATTTATATGGAGTCTGATTCTGAAAAAGAGGGAGGAGGGTTGGTTGAAGTTACAGTCCTGATTATTAGGAAACAGATGATCCTAGATTAGTTCTAAGGAATTTGCTACAATGCAACAGAAAGTGAAGGTGCTATTGAGACAACATGGACAGCTATAATAACCCACAAGCTCAAAATTAACCCTTAGTACAAAAGTGAGAGCTCTTGCCCCACCATTAGGAAGCGAGTCATTGTCTCCCACTTCAGGCTGGTAAGTAGTTTTGATGACCTCCATGCCTGGACAGTACTGAGCCACCACAAAAGCATTCTGAAATCGGACCTTTTGGGTTCTAGAGAAGCTGTTGCAAGACATTAATCTGGCTGATTTCTGGGTTTTGCTTAAAAACATTGAGTGAATGGTGGGAGTCTTTTAAAAAAGCAATTTGTTCTGAATAGAATTCCTAGCACTTGTACCCAGACAAGAGGCAATAGAGGGTAGCTGAGGAGTACAGGCAAGCCTTAGCCACACTTTCTGAGAGAGAAAGCACACCCTAGGAGCAATCTTGAAGGGCCACTTAATGTGCTAATCAGTTAGGTTTTTTTAGGGAAGACTATGCTTGGCACAAGAGTGATGATTAAGTGAGTACAAAGATCAAAGCCTCAGAGTGAACACTTAGGACAGGAGAGGGCAGCAAGGAGGAGGATGACAGAAACGTGTGACGTTTCCCATGAAGAGAATCTGCAAGCTGTAATGTACCCTGAATCTGGGGACCTCCTGTGGGGGAGTCAGGCTGCTTAACCTGTTCCTTGTAAGAATGGGTATGGATGGGTTAAGGCCCCTGGGCAAACCATAGTCCTCACACCTCCTTTGCTGTTCTCCCTTGCTGTCCCTTGGAGGCAGCGACTGCCCCTTTTCTAGGCAAGCAGGTCCCATACTATCGGGGTGAAGGTGCCTTTGGAACACGTGGTCCTGACTGTGCTTAGCGCAAAACACACCCGATTTACATCTCTCGTGCTCATGACGTATAGCTCCATTTGCTCTGCAGCACTGGCTGCCTTTCCAGACCTGGTCCTCAGTAGCTGTGCGAGCACTGGGAGCTGGTGAGGCAGCTTGAAACCAAGTGCTTGGCTATCCTAAGGCACCTGCTGCTGCTGCTGTCTGGGCCACAGATCTGCCAGCCTAGTCAGTAAAGCCAGGGCCTTCCACCAATGTATATATTATGGTATATGCACGGGGGAGGAGTGGGCCCCGCGTACTGTTTTCTATTCAGTCAAATAAACTGCTGGTCAGGTATCTTGCATGAACGTTTTGGGGGGCTTTTTTTACATTGATTTCTTTTTGCTTCTTTATTAATTCCAACATATGTAAAAATCTAAGTATTTTTTTACTTCCTAAGTTAATTTTAAACTTAATTTTCTGTGATAATATCAAAAAGGGTGCTGTCTTGTAAATGCTATCTGTGCAACTGAGAGGTTTCCAAGCAGGCCCCATCCTGTACGGAGGCTGTTGTGCCGTGTTAGTGCTATATGTGTATTTGGGGGCGTTTAGCTAGCTGAAACAAAGCATCTGTTATTTGCTGGATGAAATTGCTGTATGTTAACTTACTTGAATTTATTGGAAAGCAGAACACTTTTTATATTTGAAGAAGTTTATTTTTTCATCTGTGTTTCCTACAAATGCCTTTTTCTTTTTATAGGCTCAAATCTATAGGTCTTTTAAAATGTATTTGAACACTTTGAGTTGATTTGCAGCTAACTTTGGTAATTAACTTGTTGCATTATTTTATATTTTGCTATAAGCCCACTTTTCTTATGTGAGAAAACGGGTATTCTGTAATATGGGCTATGTTAATGGTATTTTTAAGATGCTGTGGTCTTCATTTGGTTAGAATAGACTTAATCCCAGTTTAACTTTACTTCACACTGGGTTGCTCCTACTCTGCATTTTTTTTTAGAATTGAAAGCAGAGCGTAGCTGGAAGCATGCTTCTGCAAAGTTTTTATGTTTTGGCCCCTGAAATTTCTGTGCAGTTTCAGACAGATGTCTTGCATTTTGGGAGGGGGGCCGGGGGAAGCTGAGGGGTACTAATCTATTTTGCATCTTGTGTTATCAATTTTGTATCTGTTTTTGAGCAGTCTGTGCTGCAGTAAGCATTGCAAGGAACTAAATTCAGAGGATTATTTTCCCCAGTAGCATATGGTCTTTTTCTGATTTGGGCATGTTTACGTGCAACAGGACTTGGAATTGAAATATCTCTGACAAAATGTTAAAAGTTCTCTAAGCTTTGTTCTATTTCAAGTCCAGTCTATTATATTTTATGGCAAATTGCTTTATCACCTGCTAAGCATGTCTTGGGATATTCTTCCCAAGCTATGTACAGAACTACTCAGCCTAAAGGAAGTGATAAGCTTGGTAAGAAGGGAACTTCTGTGAGGCTGCAGCATCCCTGCCTTTGTCCGCACAGTGGAGTTCAAAACACCACGTCGGTACAGGCTGAACAGTTCAAAAACATCTTTTCAGTTCAAAACGTCTTTTCAGTTCAGTGCCCAGGCTGAACTTGCTCAGCAGTGCAAGAAATGACCCAGTACTGTGTAGACTCACAGCACAAGAGTCAGTGTTTCTGATTTTGTTCTTAAGCCTGACTTTTTTTTTTTCCCTAAAATCCATTTAGTTTTGTGTGGTAGTATTTGCAGAAATCCTGCCTTTTCTGGATATTTTTTTTCAGGTAATATTGCTTATATTTTATTTGTGTTTTGTATATATATGCTTCAGTGAAGAACATGCAGTAGTGGGATGTGCACTTTCAGGCATCGTTTATGTCCACTGTAATGATGTTTATCTCTAGGGGAGCAGGGAGTCTGCTGCAATTAATAAAAATTACAGCAGCATGCTTTGTATAATTGAGTAACAGTGCAACCTACTTAGCAATAATTTAAGAACCAATATTTTTGTCTTAAACTAATTTGGTTTCAATGCTAAAAGCACTGTGCTATGGCAACAGAACTGATTCTATCATTCATTCTCCCTTTACATTTTTTGATTGTGGATTATGACAGATGTTAAATAAGCATATTTTTTAAATTAATGGATAATCACACAAAATAGTTTAGCACTGCTTCATTTTCACAAGGGTGAAATACTATTTTTCATGTCAGCGTATGTTCAATTTTTTTCCTTCTTTTTCTGTGATGTTTATATTTTATGTCTTTTAAAAACTCCACGGGCTAATCTAGCATTTTATAAAGTCATTTCCCCAAATATACTGCATAAAGCCACCCCCTAACCCTGCATTTTGTCAATGCGTTAGAACTGTTGCTCTAATGCAACATGTTAGAACATGAAAAGTATCTCAGGAATCAAAACAATGCTGGTTTGCGGGGGCGGTTACCGTGTGTTTGTTAGGTTCTGGGTGTACTGAGTCATATGAGTTCTCCTTGAAATCCTTTATGCCTACTGCAATTAAATTGTGCTGGATGGGTGTTTAAATCAACCTGCACACGTAGCTGGGTGTAGGCCATGGAGAAAATGTTTAAATGCAACCTTGCCTTTAATTGGCATTTAAGGGGAAACTCAACCTTCACGATATCTTAAGGAAATATTTCAAATATTAATTGCTAACAAACATTACAGATTCTAGACCAAAATAAAAAAAAAAAAAGAATGTAGTCTACACGTTTTCTCCAAGTCTACTGTTCATCAAATATGAATGCATTTAATTATTTACTGAAGTTTCTATGTAAATGTGTTCTGTCTCCACTCAATATATTTGAAGGATTTTCAATTGCATACCTTATTTTATTGCTTTCTTTCATTTCTGAATGATATGCAGCTGTCCCTGAATGAATCACAATATGAGCAGACTAGTTGCTTCTTTCCTTCATTATATTTTTGCTTTGCAACATTGAAAGCTCGGTTCAATGGAAATGTATTAAGTGGATAGACAATTGCTTTTTACATTATTATGGGGCCATTTACATGTGAAGTAAGATTTCAGATGGGATGAAAACATTTTATACGCTTTCTTTTTGTGGATCTGCCAGAAATTACAACCTTTCCTTCCATGTCAAATCATGAGAGGGAGGATGCAACTGCAAACAAGAGTAAGGAGAGGCTCAATGCCACCACAGCAAGCACATGGGGCTGACTGAATTCAGAGAGGGGGTTGCTTTAGACCAAGGTCATGCTCGTGCTGACTATAGGCTGTTGAAACTTAGAGCTCCACAGTCTGGAGGAACAAAAAAAGTGGAAAAACCTTGGCCTTATATAGATGTATATAAAATTTATGGAAATTAATCTCTTAATCAGATAAAATTTCTGTCTCAATATGAGATAATCACTTTTATTCAAGAGACTGATTTACTGAATCATTTAACTTTGGGTAACTAGGTTTTTTCACCGGTCTCTTGCTGCCTAACTGTCCCTTAAAAAAAGGAATTCCTATGTCAATGGCATTTTCAAGGATGCTGGGTAATAATTTGACCACTGACTTTATTTTCTTTCTTCAAATTTAATAGTGGCAATCTTGCTTCATCTATTTGTCTAAAGCTGCCACAGTTTACTAGTGGTTTTGTATGCATACACAGCAAGAAAAACAGAACAGTAAAACAAAAGATTGAGGGGAGGGGAATAAAACTGAAGCTGCAACAAATCAGATGGGAGCAACGTGCCCTACAAAATAAAAACAATTCTTCTTTACCTGTGATCCATGAGCAGAGGAGATACAGGGACTGCATTTTAAGTGTAAAGGAACCAGAAACTACATGGCCAAATAATATTACAGTGGTGAGCAGGCCAAACAAACAATTTGCAGCCAATTATCTAAGCAATTTAAAAACATTGGCATAAATGCAGCCTGTGTTTGTACACGGAGCACAACTGCTAGGCTCTGCTTGGAGGAGCCAACACTGTTGTCTCTGAAACTTAGGGACTTGGTTTCATTCTTTCTGTCCTCCAAGTAGCCTTGAAAGTACCATCTGTTGACACTTCTGAAGGAAAAGCAAATTTGGTTGAAGATCCGTGGGTAAACTCGGATCATGATCTGGGTGTTCAGGGGAGCAAAATCTAGCCTAATCTTCCCCAGACTCTCTTTCTTGCCTCATTTTGGAGCTCCAAATCGTGCTACAGAGCTCATTTGGCGAGGGAGACTATGACCTTTGTGTAATATTCCTAAGAGCTTTCTGGTAGCAATCCATACTAAGTTGTTTGAACGCAGTGATGGCTGTGACAGAAAATTTATATCTAAACTCCCTCTCTATATATAAACTATAAATGCATATAACACATATATAGATATTTTAGCACTATATTTGGCAGTAGTGTTACTAATACTTGTTAGTAGCCTAGTAGGGAAAGCAGTTCATTCACCATTATAAACTACCAGATTGGATTATGAAGAACTGTTATCATTTTAATGATGGTTATTAAACATCTTTCTCTTGATTCCTGCCTACATTTAATTATCCAAGGCATTAAAATATGTATTTATCACAGTGCAATTAAACTTCCAGAATTAAGAGTGATGGCAAAGATCCTGATGGACAAAGGTGATTTTTCACTAGATTTTTGTTCAGAAAATCTCATAGCCTTTTATGATGAACCAGAAAGAGATGAAAGCAAGATTTACACAGGAATGCTTTGAGATCCCAGGAGCAGCTGGGCAGCTTGCTGTCAGGGGCTTCTGATACCTCTCAAGCTCTTTGCTTTGTGACTTCCAAATATATTTAAACCAGCACTATTTTCTTCTGTATCACCAGAGTTGATACACCTTTCGTTTCAATTCATAACCTTGTCTCTATTTTCCAAATCTTTATTTACTTGACTTTGGCCAATTAACAATTCAGTTCCTGTTACTTTTTGATACACTGTCTACCATACTTCAGATTAATATTTTCCACTCTGGTGCAACATTTGGAATTAGTAAATACTTAAATTAATCAACATGTCTCATAATGACTTATAATGGGCCTAAGGATTTATTCTTCAGTTCTCTATTTTAAGCTAAAACTTGTGAATCAGGTTAAAGGCAGAAAATCTGTCACAATCATAAAATATCTATCCACTTACACAGATTCCACGTTGAATTGACCGTTGGTGTTGAATTTGTTTGTAGCAATTCTTATTTGGTTCTTACATGTGAATGTTTTTTCTCTGACATGAGTTTCTTTCCATTGTGGAATTTTATGCATTTTTCAGACTATAGTTTTAAAAGCACTTCACATTTGTATCTAAATATTGGGGTTTTTTTTGCTTCTTTTGATTTTTGATTCATTATGTTTACACATTACATATGGAAAATAATATTTTTGTTCTGTTATCAGTTGATTTTTGTTTAAAGTTTAAAGTTTTACTCACTTTATAGTCAAAATAAATGTTTACTGGTGAAACTACAGTCTGTCATTACCACTAACATTTTAATTGTCATCCTATGTAAAGAATACTTTTGAGGACTATGGCCCAAAATCAGTAAAAACTGACCTAATTCTAAACTTTAGCGATTACCTTTATGTGTAAACAAGCTGGTCACTTTGTATGCAATTGTCTGGATATGTTTCTTAAGAATGAAATTATTTACAGTCATCTATTCTGATGACTTCTTGTAGCACTAACACAGATGTTGGTTATTAGAGAGTTTGGCCAAACTGGAGGTTCAAGAAAACCATTTTGTCTCAAGTTTTGCCCAGAGCTTCTGGGAAGGAGAACACATCTCTTTATGTCTATTTTCATCTCCCATCTTTTCTCTGAAATCTCACCCAGAGCTGCTGCTACGGAACTAAACAGAGGGCAGTAGACACTTACAGAATAAGACTTACTTGTAAAGATTTAACCTCCTTTATATTTTATAATTTAAAATACTGGGATGTGCAAGGAACATAGAGATTACTGAAATTAATCCCACTTAACTCATTCTCAAAAGTCTCAAATATGCAAATATTTAGTAGGCAACTTTATCAGACATTTTTCTCCCAAGTGATCTCTATTTAGGCATCTTCTGTCAACACATGAGATGCCTGAGAAGTGGCTCTTAGAAGCAGCTAGAGCATCATGTTGGGTTTGGGGAAGGGGATTTTTTTCTTGTTATTTTTCAGTAATTCCTTTTAGAGTGAGTACATGTTACACCACTCCCTGTCTTACACATTACATGAAAAATGCTTAGTTCAAGAGATCATGTTATTTCTTTATATTTTCACATAGCATACAAGGTCTAGGAAAAAAAATCAATGCTTAAAACAAGTTTGCTAACGTTTGTATTTGACCATTTGGATGACTAGTAACTGAAATTAAAGGAAACGTCATAGGATGGTTTCATTGCTGACTGAGAAAGAATACACTTCAGAGAAGGAAAAGTCAAAACCACAAATAGTTTAATTTATACAGAGAGAAACAAAATATCCACATTGCACATTTTCATCTGAAAACTGAGTTTATCTAAAAAAGGCAACTTGGGATGTCTAAAGGCTGTCTTCTAGCTGTTCTGTTTATTGGTATTGAATGTAACTATACATATAAAAATATATAAGGGGTTAAAACATTATTTATTTTGGTTTTTGTATAACAAATGTTACTTTAAAATCTGTAATCTCTACTATAAAACTTTTATATTTCTGGGACTTAAAGTTCCCTTGACAGTGGCTGCTAGACTTTTACTTTAATTTCACATAGAAGGAGGCAAGCTGAAATAGGCTTCATATAAAATTACAAATGCAACACAAATTGGACTGGAAAATGAAGAAGTTTTTCCACGTGGCTTATTCATTAGAACCCAGTGGTCATACTTTTACAGACATCAACCTTGAAAAGTTGTCAGGGATGGCAGGTTTTCATAAGAACAGCCTCCCACCTGTATTTCTACAATTGAAATGAAGAGCTGAGGGAAACTTGGCATATCCTATACAGCACATACATAAAATGAAATGATTGGACATGAAACGATGCAATCTGCTTGGGGGTGCTCTGGAATTTATTTTACAAGTATAAAAGAATCGCTACAACTGAAGTAAGTAAACTCTTCCTTTTTTATTTGATGACTGAAGACACATTATTTCACTGTACATCATACATAGGAATTAAGTGGGGAAGGAGGATAAATCACAGAAACTCTTTATTAAAAATAAAAAATAGACAAGTGCCTTTTTCCCCCCCAAAAGGGAGAAAGAGGCAGAAGGCATGACCTGTGTATTTCTGTAAGCACCATTGTTCCAACTTGTGTTGCTAAGTACACCTTAAGAAAGAATGTACAACCTTAAGAAAGAATGTACAATGTGAGAAAAATGCCTTTCTGAAACCTTGACTGAAAAGTTTCTCACTGTTTGTATTCTTCAGTCCTTATTTTTTTTCCTCAGTTGTCTGTTCAGGAAGTAAATTGATGCCAATACTTCATAGCACCTGCACTGCCCTCTCATGGGCCTTTCATGTTCTTACCAGCTCTCTGTCCGGCCTGCATTCTGCAAGATGAAGGCTCGCAGTACCCAGGAGGGCCGGGAGGGCCAGGAGGACCAGGAACCCCAGGCTGACCTGCCACTCCAGGGAGACCTCGGTCACCATCACGGCCTTCCCTGCCATAGCTGGGTTTGCCTGGTTCACCTGGAAAAGTGGATGCAGGTCTAAAAATTGCCATATACATGTAACTTTACTGAACATCCTTTTCTTAAAAAGCTGTATGAAGATGGCCTTTTAGTGCTCTCAGATATGCCTACTTAGAGGGACAGTTTTCCTCTAATAGACAACCAGGCTGTGTTTGCACATCTACAGAACTGAAATTTCAGTCCTGACCCTCTCCAGCTATACTGGAGCAGATCTGCTGCAGTAAAAAGTTATGCAGGATAACTGATTGCAGCACTTCAGACAACCCTTTCGGTGATGTGCTTGAAAGTGTAAATGCTACTCACTACTTCAGACTGTGTTAACACTCCAGAAAGACATATATGAAGAACTTATTTTTATTCTCCACTCAGATGGGTTGGGGAAATAGATACACAGAGTGGAATGCCTGAGCACTAAAGTATCGTTTTACGTCTAAATCTTCGCTGAAGGGATGAAATACCGTTATTTTAGTCTCCTCCAATGATAAATTTCTAAAGATGACAACTCTGATTTTCACAGACATCGTAGGTCTCAGTATAGGCTCAAATTATTTTTTTCTTCCTTTTACAAAAGAACAAATTTTGGTAGTTTCTGTCTACAGATACACACAGAAACATGCTATAGAGAGTGAGACTGATGGAAATAACGTTTATTTTCCTTTAGTGGCCACTAGAGGCCAGTCGTGCTGCAAGAATCAGAATCTGTCCTGGACCCCTATATAGTAACNTTGAATGTCCTAAATTATGAATGGAGATTTTGAAGACTGCTGTGGCTACCAGTGAGATTATCTGGGGTTTGTGTTTATGTTATATATATTTTTTAATATATAAAAAAGAGGCAATTATCTCTCTCTCTCTCTCTCTGTGAGAGATTACCTCTTTTTATTTAATGCTTTGTATAACTTTTTTTCTAATCTTTCCACAATGAGTTAAAAGGGGTAATAACTCTCTAGTAAAAGAGCTTTTAATTTGTGACTGTATCATTACCTATGAAGTAAAATTTATAAAATACAGTTATTTGGAAGTTTATTGCTTAATGGGTGTCTTTTATCTTTTCAAGGCAGCTTGAGGTATGAGTTTTCAGATATTTTATTGGAATAAACTTCTTCTCTCTTCTTTATCCTCACCATTTTAATATTTACCTGGAAGACCTCTTGGCCCAGGGTAACCTTTTAGTCCTCTACCTGGAAATCCTCTTTCTCCTCTTTCTCCTGGTTCACCTAAAGCAAATTCATGAAAAGTTAGTTACAGCCTGCTTGGAGTATTACTTTCATTAAGTCCACTCTGAGGTGAATGGCTAATAAGCAGAGACTTCAGGTACATGTATCTAGTCTTAGCATCTTTGAATGATGTCCTGACACATGTTCTTGTAAGAGGTTTGGGATTTGTTTGGGGATTTTTCTCCCATTTCAGTTATGCGCAGATGTAGTTGTGTTGCATGGGAAAAAAAATAAATCACTTGAGGCTGGACAGTAAGCACCACACAAAAGATATGACCACCAGAAAAACAACAGAAATAAACCAAAGTCACAAAACTACACAGGCTATATTAGAATACAGACTGAGGGTACTGGCAAATGGCTTTTGCAAGACACATGAACTCTGCTAGTAAGTAGAAATTCTCAACTGCTGGTCCTTGAGACAGCTGGTGCACAGAAGAAAAGAGAATCCGTCTTGCATGTATTAGAGCATTCTGTTGACATCCAAGTAAGAAGTTCATAAAAGTAAAACAAAGGACTATTTTCTCATCTACTGGAGACATTTCTTTGACAGACCTTTTCTTCAAACTCATATGTTGCTCCAAACAAGAAGCATCTTATTAAGACAAAGCTTTCTTTGTTGTTTTCGTTGTAAAGTTCAAATTTTGTTTACTGTATATATTCCATAGCAGTACATGTATTTACTACTGCGAATACCCTACGTAAACTCTTGATTAATATTTTTTTTTACTGCAAGCCAAAAGTTGCAAGTATATGCCTAATAATCTTTCAACATGTCTTTGTAAAGGCAACTACTGGAAGCACCGATGTCTGATTACCCATATATACCTCCGCTTCTTCCCACATTCAAGCACTTTGGAGAAATGTTTACTGCTGGTTATCCCAAACTTCTCCCATTTCTTATTTTAAATGCCACTCTCCTTCACTAGCCCAGATTGCTCATTAAAGTCACTATAACATCCTTTCTCGAGCCAGCTCTTTTTGCCTCTTCTGTTGTTGATGATGTTAAAAACACAGTCCCTTTGTATCTTCTCTTTTTCACATGTCTACAATGTACATTTACAACCAAAGGAGAAAAGAGAAAAAGAGAAAAAACAACCACTCACACAAAAAAAAACGGAGCAATCAACAACTGAAAGCCTGTTACAGAATTTCTTACCTTTAGGACCTTTGCGACCAATCTCACCAGGGGGACCTTTAAGGCCAGGCAAGCCACGGGGTCCAAGCTGTCCTGGGAAGCCATTTTTTCCAGCAGGCCCTGGAGCACCCGGTGGCCCAGGTTGGCCAGGAAGACCTGGAGCACCAAATTCTGGCCTCCTGAGACTGGCTGCCAGCTGAGCTAGTTGTTCTGCAATGAACAGGAGGGTAGGATTAAGAAGTCAGTAGATTTGAATGGAGAGATTCTCAGATTCGTTGAAGAATGTGCATTCTCTGCTACAGAAACCAACAGATTCCTTACGTACAATGTTATCTATGAAGTTTGTTACATATAAGATAGTATCTTGGTACTACTAGAGGGAAACCATAGGCACACTGTGAAGCTGGACACTACCAACAACTTAAATATTTAAGGTTTCAAGCTGAAAGGTCTTAAATATATATGGTTCATTTAGAAATGCCCTTATAAATTTCAGCCATTTAGTAAGAATCACAGACAGTTGGAAGGGACCTTAAAGATCATCAGGTTCCAAGCCCCTGCCATGGGCAGGGACAGTTCCCACTAGAGCAGGTTGTTCAAAGCCCCATCCAGCCTGGCCTTAAACACAAAGCCTGTGGATGGGGCATCCACAACTTCTCTGGGCAGTTTGTTCCAGTGCCTCACCACCCTCACAGTAAAGAATTTCTTTCTAATATCTGATCTGTATTTCCCCTCTTCCAATTTAAAAATCAACCCTGCAGTTCAATCAATCCTGCAAGTTTTTGGGCCAGAACAGTCTTCCCCCTTTGAGAGAGGCATCTTCCATTTTCTGTCAACAAACCTGGCGCTGTATAGACCAACCCACTCTCAAAGAACCCAAATTTATGGTGATGACACCAGCCCCAGAGCCATGTATTAACAAATTTGATCTGTCAGCTCCTCCGGGCATCATTGCCTGCAACTGGCGGGAGTGACAAAAAAATCACCTGCACCCCAGATTCCTTTACAAAGCCTCCCAACTCACTGAAGTCTCTCTTTATTGCTCTTGGGCTTCGAGTCACTGTCTCCTCTGCACCTACACGGAATCTCAATAATGGATAATAATCTGAGGACCATATTAATCCAGGAAGTTTCCTGGTGACAACCTTCACCCAGGCTCCAGGAAGACAACAGACTTCCCTCTGAGGAGGGTCCACCCGGCATATTTGGCAGTCTCTCCCCCTCAGGAAATAGTCCCCAACAACTATAACCCTTCATTTTTTCTTAGAGGGTATGGTGTTGATCCAGGGTATATGCTTTGTTGACTTAGGATGCATCTGTATAATAGGGTGCTCCTTACCTCCTTCCTCACTTGACTGGCCATTCTCAATCAGAACTTTCTATCTGTTACCCAGAGGTGGGAGATTGTCTGCTGCCTCAGCTATGAACCTGCTTCCACTCTCTCTTTTCTTTTACACTTTTGCCTTCAGAGGTGCCTACAGGGGCTCCTATACCCTTGCTACTTTTCTCCCTATTACTCCTCAACCTTTCAACTTCTTTCAGCTCTGCCACCAAACTGAGCAGATGACTGACCTGTTCACATCTTATACAGCAGGTCTCACAGCTACCATCTGTTACCGGTAAAATGTCCTGACACTCTCTGCAGCCTGTGACCTAGTAAGAAAACTTACTCATGCAATTTCAGCCTCTGAAAAGAGCTATCTTTGTTACTACTGGTTAATCCTTATTATGCAAGAGAACAGCTAAAAAGCACAAGGGAAGTCATCTACATTGGCCTGCAAAGTAAGTACAAACCTCATTTTTCAGTAGAAAAAAACCCTCACTCATGCTCATGAGCTCAAGTTTGATAAATAATTTAACAATTCATGTTGATCTTAAGGTACATCAGCAGGACCTTTTCTCTTTGTTAGCACAGGATAGGCTTGCCATTCCTTGGAATGGTCTAAGCTAGCTATTCCCTTTTCCTCATCTCCCTTTCAGGCCATTGCTGCAAAATCGTGAGAGCAGTCCTCTTTCCTTAATATTTATATTCTAAATTTCAAATCCATCTTCCAAGCATGTCTTAGAAATAACTTTCTCTGGATACAGCCACACAAAAAGTCCATATGACATGCTATGACTTGGCAAGACTAGTTATTTTCTGTCTACAAGCAAAAACAATTAAGAAGATAGGGGTGGTAAGCAGATGTAAAGGATCTGAAGAAACACCAACCAGGAACTATGCCTAGGAGATAACTATGGCTAGGAGATACATAAGGAAGACTGGGGATAGCAATCTGCAGGCAGAGGCTGCTCAGGACATGACCTTCAGTTACGGTTGTCTTTAAGCAAACAAGGTTCCAGGGTCACACTCAGATTGATTTCTTCCTTTTTTTTTTTTTTTTTTTTTTTTAATAAGCCTGACAGTATTGACATTACTAAAGCTCACCAGAGGGATGCAATGAAGCCGATCTAGATTATTCCCACTCTATTTAACTCTAAAGGGTCTTTTTATCTTATTTACAGAAAGCTAAAAAAAAACATTAAAAAAAAATCAACTCTGTTGCACAGTATCAAGAACAGTGATGCCTACTGAGAATTTTGAGATTAAATCATGAGCAGCAATTTCATTCAGGTAAACTCTTAATATTACAAAAGAGTAATATATATAGTCTGATAGCCTACACATGGTAAAACAACCTTTCCATGAAGTTGCACACTCTTATATAGGTAAAATTAGCAAGTGATTTCTACAAAAAATATATATATTTCATAAAAATACTCTGGTCTATCATCTGGTTACTATAGTAACAGTGTGGAACCAACAGGTGTTTCAATGAGGCTCCAAAGTATATATACGATATAGGACTTCTTTCTCATATATTCTCATATTTTCTCATATTGTGTCCATTTTCACATGGCAGAAGATTTTCTGCCAGGTCCCCTGCTGAGGTGGTGGTATTTGTTCTAGATAAGACTGAGAAAATCTTGGTTGCCTCCACAGCAGTAAATTAACCTGATTTAAATGCACATGAAACATAAAGTACTTTTTAGTGTATTTACCTTGCATGACTCTCATGCAAACTTGCTTAATGTGCTGATTGGTTGGTTCTTTTCCCTAGGATTAAAAAAATAATAGTTTAAGAAACAGTTGATATCACAGTGTATTTTACAAGTATGCCTGGTGCAAAAAATGCTGGCAGATAATAAAAATATGTTCCAGTCCTTGTAAGTGCAACTATTATAGCTGAAGTCTAGCAAGGTAGACACCCTCGGTGATACAGTCATGCATCAAACAAGGTACATGCGCACTACAGGAATGGGGTGGACATAAGAAAATGGAACTAGACTGAAAGCTGAGGACACAAGGTCACAACCCTAAGATTTCTCTGGTGCACAAATATGTCTGTTGTGTGTGACAGTGTATTTATGTATTTCAAACTCTACTGCAGCACTTGGGTTTGTATGAGCATGCATCTTGATTCAAGAAGTGGTGTGAGTAACTGGTAACTGTTCAAGAGATGCTAATCCCACAAAACTAGTACTTACAGCTGGACCTTCGCTGCCAGGCAGACCTGGGCTGCCCTGTTCACCTTGCAAACCTCGTGGTCCAGGTGAGCCTCGCGGACCTTCCATGCCTGGCAGTCCCCGACTTCCCTCAGGGCCACGGGAACCAGAGTCTCCAGGATTACCAACCTAACAGTGAAAGAGAGGAATTTCACTGGACTGCTATACTAGTGTTAGACTCATCCTGACATAGCAAAATCGTGACAGAAGCTATTCACAAATGCAAAGCAATGAATGCAGGGAAGTAGACAACAGCTTCTTTTTAAATAAGCAACCGGAGTCAGTGTTTGTGTGATTTATAAAATTACAAAGAGGTCTGTATTCCACACTTAAAAGGGAAAAGTTGAAAAATAGGTTATTCTGTCTAAAGAGGCAAACAGGCATCCATAGTGATGTGCACAAGACATCAGAGTTTTTGTCAAGGAACAGATCTCCTATATTTTCTTTCTACCTCTGCCCTCATGCATGTGACATGCAATTTTTCTAGACATCAAATGCTCCTTTAATTATAAAAATTCTAGCTCCCAGCTTGCTCCAAATGCTTCTAATGCCTTCTGCAGAGAATGCCACAGTATAAACCTATATGGTCTAGCCCCAGGCTGCTTGGGAATACACATTTTTGCTTTGTTAATATCTTTCAGATTTCAGTGCATACTGTTTCTAGTGCCTACTCTTGAGCTTGCTGGCATAGCAGAGAGGACAGAACTGATGCTGACAAACTGCCTGAACAGATGCATTGACAGCTTATTTCACTCAGGAAAGGGGTAGAAAGAGCTGTTTTACTGGTAAAGCTTCCTCACCCCTGAGGAATGAAAGTATTGATACAGTTACATCAATAAGTCCACTTACATATATATAGTAAAAATAGCTTCTGCTCCTAAATTTTCTTAAAGTAATTAAATATGCAGAGTGAGACCTATGCCAACAAACACCTCTGAGTTACTTTCAATACAAGTTATTTTACTACTGTTTATCAGTAGTAGTACTAACAAAGAAAAAGAATAACCATCAACAAAACCCAAAACAAAAACAAAAAAAACCACTGAAAGATGCTCAAGAACATGGAACTTACTCAACTGTGGTATCAGTTAAAACCACAAGATGAAGCCATTTCAGTTCAATTTACGCTGCCTCTCAGACAGCTAACTGCTGTCCCTGACAGAAAAAAAAAAAAAGAAACCCTAAGAACATATTTCAATAGATATATTAAGACAGAAAATTCCCTTTGTGGACTATACAGCCAGTAAGCTATCATTCCTTTCTCGCCCACCCTGGTGAGTTATCAAGTTCTCTGATGGATTACTCATCCCTGTGTATGAGTAATCCATCAAAGAACCTGATAACCTCCATCCCTGAGAAGGCAATGAAGCGACTTTTAGATGTCATCTCCAATCATCTCCATTGGAAGTGGTCAACACGGATTTATCAAGGGTAAATCATGCTTAATATGCTGATAGCCTTCTGACTGGATGAGGGGAGAACAGCAGATGTCAACTACCTTGACTTCAGCAAGGATTTTGAACTGTCTTCAAAACATCCTCATTATGAAACTGAGGAAGTGAGGGCTACATGAGGGGGCAGTGAGGTAAATTGAGAACTGTCTGTGTGACAGGACTCAGAGGGTTGTAATAAATGGAGCAGGGTCAAGTTCAAAGCCTGTGACCAGTGGTGTGCCCCAAGGGTCAATACTCGGTCCATCTTGTTCAACATACTCATCAATAACCTCAACAAGGGGATAAAGTACATCTGCCCGGATGAAGTCCTGAGCAATGCGCTCTTGGCAATCCTGCTTTAGCAGGGGAGTTGGTATAAATGATCTCTAGGGGTCCCTTCTAACTGATAGTTCTGTGAGTCCATTTGTGCTCAGAAAGATAACAAGCACATCAAAGTCTCAACAAGAGAAGATAATTTTTAAAATCTACAGGAATAGAACTACAGTGTTCTGTTCTCTACCTCTTCCTCATACCCTTCCCATAAGATCTAGATCATCAATACACACTCCATAGGCTGCATTTGCTTAGCTTCAAAGTAACACTGGCTACTGAGAACACAAGCAGAGCTCTTCTTTTCACATTTAGCCTCACTGTTGATGTCACTATCACAGCTCAAACTGTCAGCTGCTGCAATGATCACACTTCACCGATCCTCAAATAAAAAACTTTGTTCAGCTCTCAAATTCTTTCTTGCATAGCTTCTGCTCACCTTCCACATCAAAGCTATCGTTTTGTTATTTCTTCAAAAAAAAAAAAAAAGCATCTGGGCCAGAAATACTTCTGCTTTCACAGAAATCAGTCTTGCTGCCAATTTTTTCACAGTGTAAAGATTATAGGCTGCACATAGCCACTGCACTAAACCAACATCTACTGTACAAAGAGTACATTCATTTCCCTTACCAAAAAAAAACCCAAAAAGCCATTCTACTGTGGTTGAATAATAGTTCTTTTTTATGGAGCTTAGAATTCAGGATGTGAATTCCTTTCCAAAACTAATTCATTTTAATATCAACTATATTCAAAATTTAAACAGAATAATTGCTGTTCAAACTCATTCAATTTAACTGTGATGAAGAGCTCAGATCACTACTTGTATTTTCTTTCTTAAATCAGAAATGCATCTATCTGTTCTACTAGATCTCTTTAATTCTATAACCATGCTATTCATTATACTTACAGCTCCCTTTGCTCCTGGTAATCCCGTATCACCCTAATCAAAAATAAGACAAACTATATTAGAAGAGAGTATCCATTATCATTGACATTACAAATATGGTAAATTTGACATGATTCTTTTCACTATAAAAAAAAAGCGCTCACATACTTAGTTAATTTATGCAAGATTGCACCTCAAATGAATAACAATTAATTTGGAAATATACCTTAAACTTCACATTATTTTGGTAAAATTCCTTTCTCAAAAACATTTATTTAAGGTACAAATAGAAAGCATGTTTATTATAATTGGTTTTGTATTGTTTATCTTCAAAGTAGACATATGGCTCTAACCTCTCAAACCACAGATACAGGACAATCTTGGCAGATTGCTTGGAAACCTTTAGAGGAAGCATTATTTAATCAGGAATTTCTAGTTTGACAGAATTATGGATCTTTTGCAGTGTTTTGTTAGCCTTGACAAAACTGCAACAGACACCAGGCAGGTAAATACCCAATGTGCTATGGAAAAGCTAAACCCCTAGAAGCTCCTGTTCTCAGCAACCTGGCTCCTGGCTTGAACAACCCTGAGATCCCTCTATTGCTTGACTGAGAATAGTAATCCAACTAAGAAGTTTTCCCTTATTTTTCCATTTGAATTGGGAAAAAATAAAAAAGTTCAAAGCTTAACTCATCTTCCTCGGTGTTTTCATATTACTCTAGGAGAGCTTTCTGAATATCGTATTTCCCCAGTTCCTACATGTCATTGGTGCAATAATTGGTTCTAAAGGTCAGAAAGGCTACTTTGTCTGTTAATGAATATGCCATAAGTGAAGTGGAAATAACAACTGTTACCAGTTTAAAAACAGACCAACGTGCAGCAGATTTAAACAACCCATAGTATTGCTTCCTGGGAATCTGTACAGCAATGGTAAAGCCTCATTACTGGACATCTAGATCACTCACATTGTTAATTAACTTTAAAACCGTTTCAGAATTGCAGAGTATAGGAAAAGAGTCCACATTTTTTTAAATAGGGAGTGTTTTACTTCTTTTAGCAACAGCAAGTTCTGGATTAGCCAGATGGGGTCCCACTGTATGAGCACATTTCTCTTTCTGTAGGAAAACAAATCTAAGGGGACATGACCCAGGCATTACCCATGCAAAGTCAGACCATCCCAGATTGCTATGGTATATACACCTTCCTCCAGCAGTATCACAGTGCAACAGCCTCTTCCCAGATCATTGAACCTCTTCCTAACAGCTAATTGTTACCTCTTATTTCCAAAGATAAAAGCAGTACAAAATATTCCATTAAGGATATTTATTATCTGTCCTCCTGTTTCACCTGAATTCAACTACCAACTCATCCTCATTGCTTTAAACACCAAGAATTTATGTATGTATGTGTATACATATATATATTAATATATAAACGCTTGGTGTATCTCTACATTATCTGTCTATACTATACACACACACCCTTCAAGGCAGCTGTACTGTATTATACACCTTACAGAATATGCGTGTTTCAGACTGCTTTCCAAACAGCAGGAATGGTGTTATCAGGCCAATAGAACTGCTGTGCTCTGCAACACCCAGTTTGTATAAAACTGGAACATGACTTTCAATGATCAAACAAGCTGCCTGAAACAATACTTTAAAGTTTTAATTTATAAAAGTAAAATATTAGATCAGATTAAGAGAAAATAATGCCTTACTAAGTCACCCTTTTGTCCTGCATCTCCTTCTGCTCCAGGTGCACCCTATAGCGAAAAAAGACATACTATCAGCCTTCAGATTTAGTCCATGTAATGTACTACACCATTTGGTAGTGTGACTTGAAAGTACCATGACCTGTAACATGACTTACTTGTTCACCTTTTGGTCCGGCTTCACCTACTGAACCCTAAAAGGGTAAATATTAAAAAAAAAAAAAAAAAAAAANGAAAAAAAAAAAAAAAAAAAAAAAAAGAATTTGAAACTGCAGGTTAAAAAGCTAATTATCTTAAGCTACTAAATTATCGTCAATCCTCCCTACCATCTATTATTAATAGAAGAGACCTTTAAAGCTACAAATTTTTAAGCACGACAATGAAAGAACTTATATCTTACTATATAATTAAGAGACTGAAAGCAGATAATAGCATAGAACATATAATCCACTGCCACACTGAATGGTACAAATTCCAACTGTCAAACAGCAGGTCTCCTCTTTACATGTTAGATGCTCTTGCTGCTGCTACAAGTCTGCTCTGCAAATTAGTTAGAAGTTACAAGTAAAAAATCCAGTAGGTATATCACTTTTCATAGCTCTATTAAGTATTCGGTATTGCTGTAAGCTCTACCAGCCCTGTGTAACATAGGATAAGCACGATGAGACATCCACAAGTTCAGTCACAATCTGTCTTGTTTGCTGTTTCTTAGCAGAACTGTAGTTTTGACTATTACGGTCAAAGCTGAATAGGTTGTATCTTATAGTGGATATTCCTTTAAAAAAATAAATAAATTAGGTTTATCTTAGAATCCTGTAAAAAAACATGCCTGTGTGAACAGGCAGGAACCAAAGAGGAATAAATTAATGGCCTGATTCATTTCAAACATATGTGATTCTTTTCTATAGTAAAAGTATTTAGTTTTGTTGTTTCAGTGTGTTAATTAAGAAAATCTTAGTATTCGTGGTCTGTTAGAAAACCAACCACACCATCCTTAAATATCTGGAAAAGAGATATGTTTCAAAATAAATGTTGCAAAAGAACTAGAACTGGACATGAAAATTTTTTCTAAAACAGCATTTTCTCTCCTATTTCAGTGATCCATTTAATTCACATAACATACAGGCACACAAATGGGTGTAACATCTATAATTTAATTGCTTCTTCCAGTATCTGAAGGGAGCCCACAGGAGAGCAGGAGAGGGAGTCTTTGTCAGGAAGTGTAATGACAGGACAAGTGGGTAACGGTTTTAAATTGGAAAAGGGAGATTTAGATTAGATATTAGAAAGAAATTCTTTCCTGTGAGGGTGGTGAGGCACTGGAACAGGTTGCCCAGAGAAACTGTGGAGGCCCCATCCCTGAAAGTGTTCAAGACCAGGCTAGATGGGGCTTTGAGCAACCTGCTCTAGTGGGAGGTGTCCCTGCCCATGGCAGGGGGGTTGGAACTCGATGATCTTTAAGGTCCCTTCCAGCCCAAACCATTCTATGATTCTGTGATTCTTCCACGACTCATTTGTCAAGGAACAAAGGAAGTTGTGGGTATAAGGATTCTTATGCATGTCTTTTCCACCACATGTAATTTCACTATGAGTCAACCACTTTATTCCATAAATATGACAGCCTGAGTGAGCCTTTACTGAGCTCTTTTTTTTTTTTAGCTACGCAGTTGGCTGCATGGCAACAACCTCCCCTTGAGCTGGGACCCCTCTCCAAGTTCGTCCTTGAGGCTGAAAGACCCCCCCTTACCAACTGCAGATCTTTTGCAAGTGACTGACATCACACATAAACTCGTATTATACTGCACTATTATCTTGTGTTGGTAACTTTGAATTGTTATTGCATCCTCTACAGTAACTAATAAAGTGAAACTTGCCATCAAACCTTGTTAAGTCTCACTTTTAAAACATCTTACTTCAATAAAAACACTTTGATAATAGCTTTGCTGGTGGTTCTTTAAGCAGTCAAAATTGCCTGGCTGTGACACGGTGCCAGCAGATAGTACCCAAGATCTAACAGCTTTGGGATCAAGAATGACTGCTAAAATAGGATTTTTTTTGGTGAATTCTACTTGGTTTCTTGTTGCTGTTTACATCAACTCTTACCATGTATGTATGGACTTCACAACAGAACTTTATAGAATCCCTGTATACCAAACCACAAAGTTTTGAAATCAGGAAGGGAAGAAAGGTTACTTCAGTCTTGAACTTATCGATAACCAGTGGTTTACCCAAAGACTAGAGTTAAGATGCTACAGAGCTATACATTTCCAAACCCTGACAGGGACGTTTGGCTTTTTATAAGACAGATGCAGTTGCAAGTTAAACAATGGTAGAAAGGATAGAGTGGCACAATGCTCTCCAGGTTTATGACTTGGAATACATACTGCAGGTCAGTGCTACTGACTAAGCTGCAGCCATGGTAAGCCCACCCCAGAAAATTCATTCCAGCCTCTATGTGACTGAAGAAAAAAAATGAATCAGGGATACACATGTGGATCCAGTTGAAACTTTTCTCAAAACAGGAGAGCTAAAAAGCAGTCACAGGATGAGATAATTGCTAACATCGCTTTTTGGACTTCAAGATACTTGCAGAGGGCATTAAACTGACCCAAGGATTTGAAAAAAAAAAAAAAAAAGCTCCAGGCATAAAATACTGTTATCTGCTAGAAACCTCCTAGGTGTAGCCTGAATCCCACTGGGTCTGTTTATGGCATCTACATTCTGCTCTTATCCTTGAAGTCCAGGACCTTTATACAGTAAGTGAGGAAAATCATTTTTGGAGCCTTTGGTCAGCACAGCAACAAATACTGTTTTCCTTCCAGGTATGTTTCCTCAGGTACCTTCAATCTCCCTCTGTAGAAGTTCAAAGTATGAATTAGTAACAATCTAATAAAAAGAAACTGCTTTATATCAATACTTACTTTTCACTAGACACATACGTTCCTCATCTCAGCAGTAAAAAAAAACCCAAAAGCACCAAACAAAACCAAATTCATGAAAAATACCTCAATAATGAAAAAGACTGTCTTAGAAACTTATTTTTAAGTACCTGAGTAGCTTTTAAAGACTGCCAAAAACTACTACAAGGCCTATCTAGCCACCTCATGATATATACTGGAAGCATACCAGGAGCAGTATTCCTCTGTCAACTATAGACATCTACAGCAGTGACATTTATGTCTTATTAACAGCTCTATACTTCCTTGATTGTCAGTGGAAAGTAAGAAGCTCTTCAACAGTGCAATTCATTTAATGCTGAAGAAGATGCCTCAAGTAAGAAGGATGAAACACGGTGTAGAACTGACTATTTCCATAATAAAGATATCTGAAGTTTAGTGAGTGAATTGCATCCCCGGTAGGCCTCCTATAAACAAGAGAAGGAATTTATTTTTTATATATAGTCTTCACTGCCATTTATTCAGCAAAGCAAGATATCTTCTGCAGGTACATGACATCCCCAGGACCCAGTTCTTCCTAAGAAAATACTAGGAGAGGTACTTACATCCTGTAAGTGTGTGTGTATGCATAGGTGTCAATAGCTCCCTTATGTGTTAGGACCTACAATGGCTATGTAGAAGTCACGGTATCTACTGTAGACCAGGGCTGAATTTCCAAAGCTCTTTAGTGATGAGAGATCCTGACTTACAGTTTCAGATCTTGACGAGTCAATGATTTGCAATATAATTTAGGCCTTTAAATGATTCAAATTGCTTTTTAGGAAATATTTGTGCCAGTAATCTTATTTCAGTCCCTTAAGCAACATTGTCAATACTTCCTGTATATTTTATGAGCTAGAAGTAGTTAATGGGTACCTAGAGCTCCGCTTTCCTAAATACAAATGAAGAAACCAAGAAACCAGACATCAATTCATAAAACTGCCAACAGTGCTCCCATTATTGTATTTACTCCAAACATCAACCTGCTGTCTGTATGCATTACTGCATTTCTTACCCGGTCACCCTTACTACCAGGTAGGCCTGGAGGACCCGGCAGTCCAGGAAGTCCAATATCACCCTGGGCACCCTGTAAAAATAAGTCAAGGGTGTAAGCTTACTCAGTTTGTTTTAGAATGAACAACTAAGAATCATACTCTGACAAGCAGATGGGGCAGAATCTTATTCCCAGAACACTCCTAACTTGAAAGAGGATTATCTGATGAAAACAGAGCTCATCCAAAATTCAGCCCTTTAAACAGCATCTTACTATGATTTTACTGCTGACAAACAGAAGAGAAATGGCTTGCAGAGCTTTCCACCCTCCAGTCCTTCAACAACAGTCTGGTTCTCTTAAAAACTCTCCCCAAGATCTTGTGCTCTATGATTTGTGCATTCCTCTGTAACAGCAGGCTCTTTCAGCCAAGAGCCTACCTGGGTGTATTTCGGACTGTTCCTGTGTAAATACTGCTGGAGCGCTGGTAAAAGATGGTATTCATAGTTTCACGCAGCTGTTAGCAGAAAGCTGGTCTTTCACTGCTCCTATTCGCCAAGTACACACAGCCCACACAGGAATGTGCAACCCAACTTTGCACATCACAGGATTTATTGTTTTTAAACAGAAGAAAAAGTCCCCCACACCGCCACATACTTCAAAACAGCATTTGCTAATATTAGCATAGCTACAGAGGACTGAAAAAGAAATTCAACATCTCTCACTTCAGTATTATTTTCAGTTCCCTGCACTGGTAATTGGGCAAAGGTAGTTCTAGATGATACCATAGCTTCTTGAAAGTAAATGCAACCACCAAATATGTAAATAAACTGCTTACCCATTTCCCTGGTAAACCTGGAGGACCCACAGGACCTGGCTCCCCTCTGCTACCCTTATAGGAAATAAAAGGACATCATTACTTCCTGAAATATTTCCTGTGAGCAGGGAATAAAGTATGATTTTTTTCTTAATGTTTAGTGAGTTACACTACTCAGCAGTTGACTTTATTCAAGACTTGTATTTTTGTATTAAAAATAGTGAAACTTTCTGAGAAATGCAAATACTTTTAGTTAACAATGTCACACAATATTTGGTTGGCATTAAACTATTCAACTAATTCGTTCTGCTAAGCGATTATGCACAATGAAGTCCCCTTTATGG
The DNA here is from genome assembly GCA_013398155.1 of Pedionomus torquatus. Classification (NCBI taxonomy): domain Eukaryota; kingdom Metazoa; phylum Chordata; class Aves; order Charadriiformes; family Pedionomidae; genus Pedionomus; species Pedionomus torquatus. Next base: position 79,458 of record VZRU01011454.1, read on the forward strand.
GACTACACCTGAGAGATACCTGTCACAAACATATTTACTTCACTAAGACAACTCTGACACACGTGTAGATTTAGGCTTTCGCTATATTTCATCAACTCAACTCTCACATGCCTGCATACTTTAAAGCATGATCCTACATGAACAATGGACAAATGTGAAAAGTGTGTGCAGAAGTCATTTAGGTTAAACAAACTCATTTAGGTTAAAAAAAGAAGTCTAGACTGTTGCAGGGAAGGGCAACCTTTGAATATCCCCATTCATAATAGTGATAGGTATAAATATGTTTTTTATTGGATTCTTACTTTATATCTTCACTTCAGATATGTTTATCCATTCAGATCATCATATTCACATTGGTGTTATAACCCTATCTCTTAATGCAGCCATTTGAATAAATACCCTGGATAAACCTGTCATTGAGTCAAATTTTCAATTATTTTAAACTATTTTCAAACTAAAGTACCTTTCTCAAAGGGGTTTCGACTCTTATGATTAAACCTTTCAGAACAGCTCATTAAGATTTATAAGTTTACTGTCACATGTACAGATAAATTCAAACACTGTCCCAATACCTGGGACATGCCTGCCTCGCTTGAGACTCTTATGTCCACTATACGAGAGGTATGCATGAGAGGTATGTGCTATAAAAGCATGATATAACATTTAAGATCATAAAATATCAGGACGTTATTAAATATATGAGTAGACAACCTGTAATATGTAACTTAGAAAATATGTATAACTGCAGATCTAAGCATTATAGTGCTGCATACAACAGATATTTAAAATTCATATATTTTCTTCATAATAAAAAAATATTGTGAAATATTGGGACGTATTTAATACTAAAAGCAGATGGCAGACATGGCCTTTTACTCCAGGTCATAAATGCAATGACAGCTCCTCACACAAGCTTAGGAAAACTAATGCCACAATTCAAAAATTAATTAGGTATCCTGCAGAGATCAGAGAACCAGACATAAATATTTTTTCATTCATTTCCTTTAAAATATGCTATGGTGTTAAAATCACTATCCTTTTGATTTCTGAAGCTTTTTTATGTTAAAAAAAAATAAAGAAAAAAGCACCCCAAATCACCTTCCTCTTACAACCCAGAACATGCATTAGCCTTATTGAAAATTTCTGATTTAATCACATAATTCTATACTGCATCTCCGACCTGGAATACTACTATATTTCTGATCCAGGAAAGAGAATTACTAGTATTATGATCAGTATTAGAAACTTGTCTCCTTGTATATATTATAAATTCATGTCTGATTGCTATACAGCTGTAAAAAAAGCCCCAAAACAACACCACCACCAAAAAACGATGTCACCTTCCATAAAGTTAAAAATCATGTAATAAACCTCTTAAACAAATCAAAGGCTCAGCCAGTCATACAGAATGCAAGAAAAATATTCCATTTGCTTTTAAATGCAAAAAAGAAAATCAAATATACATTACAGGCCCTTTTGAAACACCAATGTTTTTTCTATGGTGGTAAATAAAGGTAAGTATACAGAAGACTGGAATACAAAAGGACAGCGTTTCCTGTAAATGCTGAAATGTCTGTAAAGACGGATTACTTCAAACTAAGGGCCACCACTACAAGATCTGGAGGTGTTGTGTTTTAGAAAGTAAGAGGAGGACTGTAACCCAAAGAACAATCAGGAATCCCATTGGACCATAGCTGAACTTTATAAAGATTGTAAAGCTTCCTCCAGGTTATAACTGTCTGAAATGGCCCTGGGATAGGATTTACATTCAGCTTGATTGCCTCCACAGAGGACAAAGAGAAAAAGGCATCTTAAAAAGTCCTCATGCAAACATTTAAAATACATCATAATTCATGACCTAGAAGCACCTACATTTTTCCCACAGGGTTTCTGTAATAACTGGTTCAGGTGTCAACATCTCTACTTCATGAGATGAATCCTTACTCTGTGCTCTGTACAGTCTGGCCATGTCCTCAGCCTACCTTTCTTACAAAGCAGCTTTTCCTAGAGGTAGAACACGGTAAGAGGGCAAATAGCCACTCTAGTTTAGCATGAGCTGGGACAGACTGACTTGTACCCATGCTGGTAAATTTTCCTGGCCTCTAATGAGGAGAGGCAGCATGCAGAATCCCACTGCAAATGGCCCCTGAAGTAGTCTAAAGCTTGGCCACAGCCTAGAGGTTGTTTCAGCCAATAGTGTTAAGCAGTGTGGATCAAAAGCACGTCCAGTACTTAGTACAAATTTTCTGTTAAGTATACTATCAATTAGCGTGTGAGCACTGCTCAGATTAAGGTTATTCTCTCAAATGAGCTAAGGCACATGTGAAATTGTAGGATGTGAACTGCTATACTGAACAATGCCAGGATGCAGGTCTTCCACAACCAATGTGCTCAATTGCGGTTACAAAAAAATCTACCTTCCCTTTGTTCCTGGGCAGGTTTGCTGCACCACTCAATATATTTAAATGGAAATGTAACATCTCTCTGGACAGTTCTGTTAGATCTATTTAGCCTTTGAAAGGGATGTTACAGGATTTACAACAGACCTTCCTTTGAGTTGTCTGGGAGGGTTTTCATCCTCACCGTTATTTAAAGACTTGATTCTTTTGTAGAATTCCCATAAGCAGTTAGAGAATGCATTCTTATGGTAAAACAATTTAGTTCACTCTCAGAGGCAGCTACAGAATCAAATTTTAGACAGCTAAATACTCAACCTCTGTTGCTAATGTTAGGAAAACAAGTATTGCATCCTAAACCCTTAAAGATGTGTATATGCTGGCCTGTACAGAAATCTAGTTTGCTCAGTTTGCTAGGCAGACATTGAATTTTAAGTTAAATTGTTAATTAAATGTTCCAAGCTCTCTTTTAACCGTAAAGCCACAGGATGGGTACATGTTCTCCAAACGTTAGCAATTTAAAGGTTAATAGCTGAAGAAAAACAAGGGATGAAGAAAGCAGGGCAGGGGTCAGTATTCTGAGCAGACACAATATGAAAAATTAAATCTTACTAAATCTCAGCAAATATGAAAGAAAATTGTTAAGCAGCTTAGGGAGTATGGCTAAATACCACTGATCAGGAATGACACGCTGATGTTTGAGAATTGTTTCCTTTGGGCCACCTGCCATGATGACTGGTTTAAAAAGGTGTAAATCACAAATGAGTTTGGTAATTATTTGGACTGGCTAGCATAATGTGAAGCAAACATAAGGTTAACCAGCAAAACAATTAGAGTGGAATGCAGAATATGCTTGTCTCAGAAAAAAATGACAAATTTTCCATGGTTTTCCAGCTTTTTTTTACGGAAGAGATATGTAGTAAACTAAATAAACAAAACTTTTTTTTTCCTCCTCTCAGGTGTCAATTTAAGTTTTCTAAGGAAAAACAATGACAGCTTAACATGGTACTTTTTAAAGATCTTTCAGCAGTGAGGTAAGAGTCTTCCAACACATGAGTTCACCTATTTTTTTAATTAAAAGCTTGTCTTGTTTTCAAGTATTTAATATCTTCCCTGTGAAACTGTAAATGTTTACAGACTCACAAAAGGCCAAAGTCTGAATCTCCTGCTAAGTAACAAATCCTATTGCAACAACATTCCAACAGTTGTTTGATAATGGAAATAACATTCAAATATCATGGTTTATGACACAGCATGCTACTAGGCTATTTGCTAAACAGTATAGTAGCATTCATTTGTTCCAAAGAGTCACGGATGATTGCTTAATAGAGTTCCATTTTCTAACTCCTCAAAAAACTACACACTAGTTGAAGTGAAAATTTTCTCTCAAAAAGATGTCTTTTGCAAGTAGCTAAAGCTGAAAATCCAGGCATCTGTTTAATATAACACAAATGTAGGCATGTTATTTTTCCCTCATGCAGACACCAGCCTGCTGTCCATATTAGCAGCCAGCCTTCTTATCCCCCCACAATCTTTCACTGGATGTCCCTTCCTCTACAGTTCTTGCCCTCCTGGAGCTACCAGCCATACTGTGTTCCCCAGTAGTGACCTGGAAAAGACTTACCTGGGGTAAGTGAAAACAAAAAATTGAAGAGGATCTCTCATGTGGCTGCTGTCATGCAGCAATACATTAAGGGAGTGAATTTCTCCATATCCATCAAAACATCAGTTTTTTTCCCAACTGCAAGGAAGACCACTAGCCTCTGTTCCACCCGAGTCCTCATTACCAAGCATGAAATGGAACAAAGGGTAATGAAGAAAGAAAAGAACTGAGGTGAGTAAAATAAAGAGGGTAATTCAAAGTGGGAAGGAAAAGGACAAGAAAAATACCTGAATAGTAACCTCAGGCTTTGAAAGTGTATAGTTACTTTGGCTAAAAACTATCAGGAGTTAAAACTATGAGAAAATTTCAAAATCTGAAAATAATACAAAAATATTCACAAGAAAAATTCTCTTTAGAGGAATCATAAAAGCTTTTCTCAACTTATTGTCAAAATTTCTAGGTTTTGAAGGTTGAAAATCATGCCATGTAGAATTACTTAACCAGCAGATATTTTTTGTTTCCTGGAAATTTAAGGGCAGAACCCTAAAAGCTGAGCCTCAACTATATCTACCACATGCTGAGTTAGAAAGAGAAAACAGTCTTTATTCTGCCCTGAAAATAAATACAAACTCAACTTGGACTAAAGCTCACTGAGGCTCAATAATCTAATCTTGTGTCCATCCTGAACAAAAACCCCTGATCATTCCAGGGTTTTGTGTAAAAGCAACGTTTTTTCCAGTGTTCCCAAAGAGAAAACTGAAAGCCATTCCAGTCATATGCTGCCTGTAGTCTTGAGCAGAAGGAAGCTATTATTCAGGTCTCTTTACAGCTTTAAAGGAACTATAGATGAGGAGTATATTACTGTTTAATGTTCTACATGAAAATTTTCTTTATAATAACTTCCTGTTTTTCTCCATTTTGCATTGAACAAAAGTTTTCTCTTTCTATGCGTTTGTTCTGATGATCACATATTTTCCAAAATGAGTACACTTTGTAAAGACAGAGAAAATAAAGGCAAGATATCTAGATGTCTTGCTGGTCTCCAGAGTGACAAACAGAAAAATCATTGTATTTAATCTGCGTTAAGTATTTCTGTCCAGCTACAGGGTTACTAATAATTAACCTTGCATGTCAACTCCTGTTCTATGGACTGCTGATTTTGTAAATTCATGTTCACATTGAAAGGATTAAAAGCATAGTTTAGCAGATTACAGTGCATTATCAGAGTGGGCAATTACTTTGGTAATCAGATTTGGTAAATCTGATTCAATTATAACTCTTATTCCCATGACAAGTATAGAAAATATCAGCTCAAGAATAGGGCTGAAAACATTTTCTACTGCACTCAACGGTTTTCAATACAAACAATAAAAATAAGTGTTTGCAAGTTTGGGAGGCTGAAGATACCTGTATTCCACCATATTAAGTACATGTTCATACAATTCCCTTTTTATATCATCCATATGTAGCTGTAGACACAGCATTGACACAAAGATTCAGTCTAAAATAAATGCAATCTAATGAATTAGTGCATCTAGCACACAATAACACAAATCATATAAGAAAACAGGGGAAAAAAAACAAAATCTGGTATTTGGCTGAGTCCTTCTAGATGTTAAGAGTTAATTTGGAGAAGATATTCCTGACCTGTGAAATACCCTTACAAATATATCCCTATCAGTAGCCCTCTAAACCCTGTATGAGGATAAGCATACAACAGAATGTGTAAAACTGTTATGTCACTGTACGAAAGTAGAACCTCGGAAAAATCCAGCAAAGTATCCCTAAGGTATCAGTGGCAAGAGAGAAGCTTGCAAAAGCAATTGGTTACAGAGCCTGGAGCCTTGTCAATGTGGTCAGACTGAATTTTGATATATGAAAATTATCTTCAAATCACTGACCCTTTCATCCCTCACAGAAGGGTTAGCAGCAAAGGGAAATGAGATGAGCCATATGGAACTTCAATCCATGCCAGGTACACTCTAGAGGGAATCTATGAAGAAGAGTCTCTAGTACCCCAAGGATGCAACCAGTTCACTTTCCATAGCACATTTATTTCCTACAGCAAGCTGCCTGCCCAGCAAAGATTTCTCCAGTCTTCCAAATCTTTCTAGAGTTAAGGAAAATCTCCAGTGTAAGAAACCACAACATCAATGTTTACAAGTCGACAGACATGTCATCCTTCACAGCACTACAGCTACATTCATAGTGCCAACCAGCAAGGGCCAAGGCATAGCCCTGAGCAGCATCCCACCATCATCCATGACAAACCGTTAGCATGTTTTTGTCTCAGGCAAACTGGACTTTCCTAGATAATGTCCAGGAACAGTTTTGGGAACACAGGCAAGAAACTGTTCCCTCCATGCTACCTGTTTGCAGTCAGCCTGCTCTTAGACATAGAGGGATGTTAAAGGTGTTTAGCAGTATGAAGACAAATCATGCCATATCAGTTGACTAAGGGGGCTGAGGACAGTCTCTAGGCATTTTCCTAGATAGGACATACAGCTACCTTTTTTTCATACCTCACCTCACTGTTTGCATGACATGTATTAGAAATACATCCCAGCCAAAAAAAAAATCATGTTGTGAATACTTACTCCACAGTTCAATACCTTGTAATAACCAGCTAAGTTTTGCAATATACAGCACAAGCTTCTTTAAGAATTGAAACAGTCAAAGAAAAGAGCAAGTGATCTACTGACAGCCAGCAAATTTAAGTTTTTCAACACCAGTTGTGGGAGTCGACTGTTGCAGTGGAAGAACAGGAGATTGATTCCAGCTTTTTGTTGACAAACCACCCTCTTTCCGTCTGTTTGGGCATTTATTCAGCATATATAAAAACAAAGACCAGAAAAACATAAACAAAGTTTTAAAATTTAATTTATTATCAAAGCCAGAAACAATCATAGGTCATGTGCTTCTGGATTTTCCTATGTGATGATGATGCACATCCAACTGGTGCAGGAGGAGGCTAAAGAGCACTTAGCATTTACCTTAAAAATTATCACTTAAGCTGAATAATATTTTTACCTAATGGCTAGCTTCAGCAACCATAACTTGAGACACTGCAATATTATATACACTCAGTTAGAAATCTATACAATACTTACGGGTGGTCCCTGTGGTCCTGTTGGACCTGCTTCTCCCTCTGGCCCCTGTGCACCCTATTTTCAGGACACGAAGAGCACAACAAATTTGAAAATTGATTTTTTGCCCAATGAGATACTTTTCATTTTCTAGATCTTTTGAATAAGATTAATGATTTTACCGATTTACCGGAATTTCCCATTAAACCTGGCACACCAGGGGGACCTCTATTACCCTGTTGGTCAAAAGGTGAAAAATATTAGCCAAGACAATGGTTTACTGTTGCATTTAAAATAAAATTAAAAAAAAAAAAAAGTAAGGAAATCAATAAAATAAGAAAACATCAACCTGTATTAATGTTTTAACGTCAATTATTTATTTATTTCATTTTTCCCTTAACTTCCACCTAATTCCTTCTGTCCAATTTTTCAAAAGTCATATTTCACTTCTTTTGTTATTTACATACCAGCAAACCCCAAAAAGGCTTTCAAATCACTGAAGGATAATATATTTCTATGCAATCTAGTTTTCTTTTTCAACTACTTACAACTAAACTTAAACATTATAGTCTGAAGCATTCCATAGTCTCAATCATACAGGACCTTTTTAAACTTCACTGGAATTGATGCTGCAATTTGATGGTACATAAATAGATATGACAATCTCTGTGATTCAATCAATTTAGGGCAGCTATAAATTTTACTCTCATTATGAGACCCTTTATTTCAAACCATGTCACATGCCTCCTCTAGCAATGACTTCCACAAATTTAAAAGGAAATGGCCTTTTTAAGATATTATTTAATGCTTGCAATTATCAAAAACCAAAATAATCATGAAAAAGCACAGGACTAAAGCTGATAAAAGAATATATTTAATACTTTTAGCCAAAGACTTGTCTCTTACTACAACGGAAAGTTAATACAACTTCACCAAATACTTTAGAGCTTGAGAAGCACTAGTACACCAAGTACAGTATTATAAGAAAGTCAGTACTCAAGGTGACTTTACCTTTGGGCCAGAAATGCCTTTCACACCCGGAGAGCCTGGTAAACCCTGAAAGAGATAACATTGCAGAGTTTATTTGTTAACGGAATTGGAAATGGGTTTAAAAAAAAAAAAAAAAAAATCTTTCTAAGTGTAACATTGCAATGATTTTCATTATTTTTTAATTTNGATGGACCAAGGTGATGAATGATGAATTCTTTGTATTTACAAATTAACAGATAAGGAGTATTATTCCCAGCTCATAAATTGGCAAAAAGAAGTATGGAAGAGCGAAGAGTTGTGGCTTTTTTCTGTCTTAGACTACAAATAGGTTTTCACTTCAATTACTTCACCATCAGCATCAAACCAATCTATGTATGGTGGGTTTATGGTCTGAACTGAACTAACTTTCAAAGGTAAAATAACAGATACTTACTGGAAGTCCCTGTAGCCCTGCATCACCTGGAGCTCCAGGTTTTCCTGGTTCACCCTGAAAAACATTTTGGTTTATAATTTATCAAACAAAAATTCTATTTCTGGAGTACAAAGCTGGAGTGCCTTTGGATCTGTAGGATGTTCATTCAATGACTCTAATAAGGTGCGTAAAAACTTGGGCAGCAGCAGCACAATAAAAAGCCATAAATGAGTGAATAAATCTAGGGCACTACCAAAGCACAGATGCCAAATATGTCTTACTTTTGCTCCAGGCATTCCAGGGATCCCTTCACGGCCATCAACTCCTGGTAAGCCCTTGAAATAAAGAAAAAGAAAAATAATTAATGTATTGTTAGAGACATTTCACCCAAAGCAGTCTGATATACAAATTAACATGGCATGAAGCAAATGAAGAAATGAAATATACATACACACTCTCCTTTAGGCCCAGGGAGACCATTTATTCCTCTTGCACCTTGAAGGCCCTAATAATAACAATACTTTTTAAAAATTAAAATAAACACATTGAAAGGACAGATGCAAAGAATGTTAACACATACTCATTCAGATAGCATTACTTTGAGATTATATTGTATGTTTATATGGTATAAATAACCAATGTTTGCAAGTGAACATGAGCTGAAATTTGTCTGTGCTCACCCTTTCTCCCTTCGGACCTGCCTCTCCCAATGGACCTCTCAGTCCTTGATCCCCCTACAATAAAGAAAAAAAGTATTTTAGCAATAAAACCAGGATGAACTTACCTGTAGAATTATCTAAAACCTTCAGTAAATCAACAATATGATGCATGTTAGCACTCATGAAGAATGAAGAGATAACAACAACATACTCAGAGTCTGAAATCTGTTCATCTACCATTGTAGATCACTCATTGGTTACAGTGAGAGATTCTGGACTTGACATCACTGTCATATAATTTATTCGTCTATGGGAAATCAATGGAATTGGATCAATCAGAGTCTTGTCTGATTCACAAAAGTTTCAGGACTTAGTATCTAAGTGGGTAGACCTTGGGAAGTGTTTAGGTAACACATACTCTACTTACAGGTGCACCAGGAAGACCTTGAGGACCAGGATCACCATCAAGCCCACGAGCTCCCTGCAAACAGGAAATAATAACAAGGCATTAAAATGAAGTGCTGAAACACTGAAAACTTATGCTCCCTCCTGGTTTTCTGGGAGCTGCAAGTTCTCAACAGCTGAGGGGTTTTTATAGCTCTACTTTAAAACAAAGAAACAAACAAAAAGCCACACAGAGGAATTTTGCCAAACTTAGTTTTTTTTAATCTACCTTGGGTTTTTGTGGAGTTATGAAAGCCATTATTTTTTTACTATGGAAAAATGTCATTCAAAAAATACATTCAGTGCATTTTAAAAAAAAAAAAAATCATATTGGACAGCAAGGAGGTAGACCTTTAGATACTTTAGAAAGTATCTGTGCCTACCTTAATAATAATATTTCCATCACCACGTAATAGAATAGTACCCAAATGGGAACACAAATGATCAAGTGCAGTACAACTATTTTTATCACATATGTTCCAAGGAAACAATACAATTGCTACACCATAGGTAATTTTTAATGGAGAGAAGAAAATATGTTTTCAAAGATTTACAGAGAATAAGGAACTCCTTTGTCAAATAGACGACATAGTGGCTATCACAGAAACGTGGTGGGATGCCTCACATGACTGTAGTGCCACCATCAAAGGCTAAAAGCTCTTCAGGAGGGATAGACAGGAAAGGAGAGGTGATGGAGTGGCCCTGTATGTTAGAGAATGCTAAAAGAGCTCAGAAATCAAGTACAGTGATAACAGGGTTGAGAATGTTTGGATTAGGATAAGGCCAATAAAGCTGATATCGCTGTGCAAGTCTGCTATAGACCTCCTAACCAAAGCAGTGAGGTGGATAAAGCCTTCTATAAGCAACTGGGAGAAATATCACAGTGGCTTGTCATTGTTCTTGTGGGGGAATTTAACCTCCGCAATATCTGCTGGGAATACAACATGGCAGACAGGGAATAATCCAGGAGGTTCCTCGAGTGTGTGGAGGATAATTTCCTCATGCAGCTCATAAGGGAAAGTGTCCTCCTGGACCTGCTCCTTGTGAACAGGGAAGAACTTGTGGGGGAAGTAAAGGTTGGAGGCCATCTAGGGCACAGTGCTCAAGAGATGATTGAGTTGTTGATCCTTGGAGAAACAAGGAGAGGAGTTACTAAAACTGCCACCTTAGACTTCCGGAGGGTGAACTTTGATCTGTTCAGAACACTGCTGGACAAAATCCCTTAAGGATACAGGAGTCCAGGAAGGATGGACATACTTCAAGAAAGAAGGCTTAAAGGCACAGGAGCAGGCTGTCCTCGTGTGCAGAAAAACAAGTAGGGGGGAAGGAGACCNACAGTGGCTTGTCATTGTTCTTGTGGGGGAATTTAACCTCCGCAATATCTGCTGGGAATACAACATGGCAGACAGGGAATAATCCAGGAGGTTCCTCGAGTGTGTGGAGGATAATTTCCTCATGCAGCTCATAAGGGAAAGTGTCCTCCTGGACCTGCTCCTTGTGAACAGGGAAGAACTTGTGGGGGAAGTAAAGGTTGGAGGCCATCTAGGGCACAGTGCTCAAGAGATGATTGAGTTGTTGATCCTTGGAGAAACAAGGAGAGGAGTTACTAAAACTGCCACCTTAGACTTCCGGAGGGTGAACTTTGATCTGTTCAGAACACTGCTGGACAAAATCCCTTAAGGATACAGGAGTCCAGGAAGGATGGACATACTTCAAGAAAGAAGGCTTAAAGGCACAGGAGCAGGCTGTCCTCGTGTGCAGAAAAACAAGTAGGGGGGAAGGAGACCAGCCTGGCTAAATAGGGACCTTTGGCTGGATCTCAAAAAAATAGGAGAGCTTTTGACCTTTGGAAGAGGGGGCAAGCTTCTCATGAAGATTATAAAGAAGTAGCGAAGCTATGCAGGGAGAAAATTAGGAGAGCCAAAACGCAGATAGAGCTCAACCTAGCTACAGCCATTAAGAATAATAAAAAATGTTTTCATAAATTCATTAACAACAAAGGGAGGTTTAGAGAAAATCTCCCTTCTTTATAGGATGCAGAGGGAGAGTCACAAAGGATGAAGAAAAGGTTAAAGTGCTCAACGCCTACTTTGCATCAGTCTTTAGCAGTGGAACTAGCTGTTCCCTGGACACCCAGCCTCATGAGCTGAGACAGGCAGGGGAACCTGAATGAGAGCATCACGATTAAAGAGGAAGAGATCAGTGACTTGCTATGCTGCTTGGATGTGCACAAGTTTATGGGACCGGATGGACTACACCCAAGACTGCTGAAAGGAGTTGGCAGACATGCTCGCCAAACCACTTTCCATCATTTACAGAAAGTCATGGCTAAGTGGGGAGGTCCTAATGGACTGAAGAGTGGCAAATGTAACAAGAAACTCCTGACAAAAACTGGGACAGTGGAAGTAAAAGCCTACAGGAAGATGCAGATCACAAGAGGGACTACTTAATAAAGTTTAGCTTTAATTAGAGTGTGCCATAGTTTATAACTGCTATAACTTGCTACCTTGCTAACTGCATACATGCCAAGCTACTGTAAATCCAAGGATCAGAGAGAAAGATGTGAATCTGTGCTTCATTAATGACAAGGACCAAACTGCCTTTCTTCCTATCCAGAAGCTATGGAAATCCAGTTAAGAGGAGAAAGAAAATGTTGGCGGAAAAAGGAGGAATTTAAATAAGCTTTAAAAACATTTTTTTAATCTATTTCATTTTATGGAAATAAAGGTTAATACTCACTTTGGTACCTTTAGGTCCCATTATACCAGTTATACCTCTTATACCTAGGATGCCCTGAAAATGAAAAGTATATGCCGATTATGCTTAAATCTTTTCATCAGAACTGTCCTAAATTTTCAGACAGAACATTCAGAGAGTAGTTTCTTTATGCTTATGTTACTATGTTCTCAACATAGAAGAAGAAATCCAACTACTTCTGTATTAGAATTCTTAATTTATATAGTAATTTGATATTGTATTAATTTAAGACTTTTTAGAAGAGTAACAAAACCATCAAGTTGAATGCTACAATCACAAATATGCCTTAAGGACTGAAAAATTCATTGATTTCTCTTCTCCATTATCACAGAGTTGAAACATTCTCCCTATGCAGCCTGTGTGAGATAAATACACGAAGGCCAGATTTGCAAAAGTGCAAAGTTGTATTAATTGGAGTATAGAACAAATGCAGGAGAAAGGTACCACCAACCTTCAAAAAACTCCAGAAGTACATAAAATTAAGCAAGATTTTTGAGAATACAAGTGCTAGGTTTATATGTATACCAAACCTGAGAGGCTGGATTGAGCAGACATCCAAGTGCAGCAGAGTGTATCATAACTATCAGCACTTCCCTTCAAAATACAGTCTCACAAGTAAATTGGCTTCAATTTTTTCCTCTTCCTAAGAGACTGAAAATACATGGCATCTTTCCTCTCAGCAGAGAGACCAAACCCTCCCCTGAAAGCTTTTTGCCTGCCCACTTACAGCTGTGTTAATGAAACAGTTGCAGGCATTTCAGTGCAGCATAGGCAAACCTACTTAGTGACCAGACTGTAGATAGGCAGCACTTTTACTTGCTCCTAATGAAGTTAGACGGAATCTTGCACAGCACATTTAAAGCTGTGTCAGCCCAAAACATGATAAAAATTGTGGTTTGGGCTGACACGATAAATAATAAAACAGCAGGCCAATAGGGGAGAGACTCACAGTCTAATCCTTTTTCCAAGATCAGAGATAGAAACAGGCACAACGTGGTACCCACTACTTTCAAAAAAAAGGAACAGCTCTCCCAAAAATGGGTAGCTGATGCAAGTCTGCCTGTCAATGCATTACAGAAAACTGTTGGATTGCAGGAGTTGCCGTGGAGACTGGCTTTCTAATCCCTTCTAAGGATCTGAATCTTATATTCTTTTAAGTAAGGAGCGTACAAGAAGGCACAACAGAGCCTGCAGCCTTTCTACCTGTGCCTCTAAAGCCTTCTCTACCCTCTTGTCCACATGTTGTCTATGTAACATCTCTTTCTCCATATTATGAATCCTACATTTTAGTAAGAATCAGTTATTTTAAAGCACATTTGTAAGGTAATTAACAGGGAAGTAAATCTCTAATTGGTTTTTAAATCTACTGTGTTATTTCACAGTGACTGTAGAACTTTATCAAAATGTGTTAAATGAATTGGCCCCCACAAATCCTTCAGGTGGAAGAAGTTGAATCTCACACAAAGACTTTCTCTGCATCAGGGCACAAGGGATCCTTTTTTTCAGCATCAAACATAAGAAGGATTACCCACTTTACTTAGTCTGTGTTTTTTCTTTATTTTTCTCTAGTCCTAATGCAGAGATTTAGGAGTCTAATATATTTATAGAGAATTCTGTAATTGAGGATTTGGATGTCATGTGCATCAAGGTAAGCTCATCTAAAATAACACAACCAGATAGCAATGGCATTAAGAAATAGTTTCATACCTAGGAAAAAAGCGTAAGACCACATCAGAAAATAAACTATAGAAATTAAATATGTTATGCCTATGCCTATTTCTCATACTTAGAATGACTCAATTATTCTGTTCCCCATTGCCTATTCAGCTGTGGTAACCATAAGAAGAGCTCCTCACAAGGAAACAAGCTGAGGAGATATGTGCCACCACAGAGCAGTCAACAAAAGCAGGACAAGAAAATAATTCCAAAATCATAGGTGGGATTGCAGGATGTTTCTTTGGTATGCAAAAAGGCAAAAAAAAAAAAGTAATTTTAAAAAAAATCTGTTGTTCTGTGACTGCTACTTCATCCTCAAGTCTTACTTAAGCCTGAATTTCAGAGTTACCCATGTTTTAAAGAAACACTAGCTTTGCAGGCTAGACTTAAATAATTCTACTTTTACTCATATAAACTATGGCATAATAAAGATAAACCCATGCGTAGATTTTATAATATCTGTTTTCTTACAACAAGAACAAAAAAGATATGATATAATAAAGCAAATGGATAATACTAAGAGGAAATACTTTACTGGAGGGCCTTGAGCTCCCACTTCACCACTGAGTCCTTGGTCCCCTTCTTCACCCTGGAAAAGCAGAAGAAATACATCTGTAGCTAATCCATACTGTGTGTATTGCTCTCTCATCACAAGAGGTACATATATGGCTTACTGTTTCCTGTTACCATGTCCTACTTGAAGTCACATTACATCCTCAGAACATAGACAGGTTCTTGTTTAGGTTCACATTCCAATCAACTATTAGCCAAAAGGAATCAAAGCAATCCCAGTAAAATACCCTTGTATGTTGGATAATGCTATGAGAGCTCAGAAATCAAGTATAGTGATAACGGAGTTGCGAGTGTTTGGAATTAGAATAAGGGCCAAAAAAGCTAGTATCGGGAGTCTGCTATAGGCCTCCCAAACAAAGCAGTGAGGTGGACAAAGCTTCATAAAAACAGTTGGGAGAAATCTTGCAGTCATTTGCCGTTGTTCTTGGGGGGGGGACTTTAGCCTCCCAGGTATCTGCTTAGAATACAACACAGCAGAGAGGGAACAATCCAGGAGGTTGATTGAACATGTGAAGGATAACTTTCTCACACAGCTAGTAAGTGAGCCGACCAGGGAAGGTGCCCTCCTGGACACGCTCTTTTTGAACAGGGAAGAATTTGTGGGTAAAGTAAAGGTTGGAGGCCATCTAGGCACAGTGATCATGACTTTTCAGATCTTAGATAAACAAGGAGAGGGGTTACTAAAACTGCCACCTTAGACTTCTGGAGGGTGAACTTTGATCTGTTCAGAACACTGCTGGACAAAATCCCTTGGGAGGATGCCCTTAAGGATACAGGAATCCAGGAAGGATGGACATACTTCAAGAAAGAAGTCTTAAAGGCACAGGAGAAGGCTATCCTCATGTGCAGAAAAACAAGTAGGAGGAAGAAGACCAGCCTGGCTAAATAGGGACCTTTGGCTGGATCTCAAA
>VZRU01011454.1:95202-115539 GCA_013398155.1 Pedionomus torquatus
TTATGATCTTTGGAAGAGGGGGCAAGCCTCTCATGAAGACTATAAAGATATAGCGAAGTTATGCAGGGAGAGAATTAGGAGAGCCAAAGCGCAGATAGAGCTCAACCTAGCTACAGCCATTAAGGATAATAAAAAAGTTTCCATAAATTCGTTAACAACAAAAGGTTTAGGAAAATCTCCCTTCTTTATAGGATGCAAAGAGAAACAGAGTCACAAAGGATGAAGAAAAGGCTGAGGCGCTCACCACCTACTTTGCATTGGAGCATACAGTCTGCTGAATCAAGCACTGGCTGACTGGAAGGTCCCAAAGAGTGGTGCCCAATGGAGTTAAATCCAGCTGGTGGCCAGTCACAAGTGGTGTGCCTCGGGGCTCACCTTAACTTGTGAAACCCCAATTGAAAAGGTGATCTCTCTCACAATAATAGCACACACTGATGAAACAACAGTACCTATCACGTATTTAATTCAGAAAAATTGAATTTGGAGCATAAGTATTTTTGAGCATAAGGCAAGTGCTTGACATCCAGGAAAAAATAGGTGAACTGTTTCTTGCAAACTAACACTGTTTCCCATATGCCTAGAAACAGAGAGCAGGGTGGTTTTAGTTGTTTTTTTTTTAAACAAAAAAAAAAAAAAAAAAAACCCCCAAAAAAAAAAAAAAAAAAAAAAAAAACAAAAAAAAACCAAAAACCAAAAATACAACAAACAACTTTCCTCTTTTATTTTTCCTCCAACACTGAAGCATTGATCAAGGCAGTGCAAATCTTCCCAACTTTTCTTATAAATATTTTAATATTAAACAAGGTTAATTCAAATTAAATGCCTTCAAAAAGTTCACATTTCAGTCTTGAAGCTGAATCAGACTTGGTCTTTTTACTATGGTTATAATATTTATTTGCTTATGAACTCATACAGTATCATTTCTCTCTCAAACACATTTTTCTCTCTCATTCTTCCTGTTACTACTAATATGTGCCACAGAACAATTTATGTGGTAAATCTACAGAATTCTTCTACATTTAAATGTTTGGCAGTTTTCCAATTAATAATTTTTACTTCAATTTTTGCTGTAAGTTCCACATTAATTAAACGGAATGATTTCGCAATAAAAAGCAAGAAGAGTATGACTTCTGCACCATAATAAATACAGAGTATAGATCAATGAAGAATAGAATTATGCCTTTTGTTAGTCTGGAGCAGTATGATACATAGAATCTCTTCATGTATTCTGATAAAAGCAGTTAATAGTTCATAACGAATATAACACTGTTTTTGAAGAAGAGGCTAAACTACTATCAGCTTGCTAAAACCAACAGTTTTTCCTCTTTTTTTTTTTTTTTTTACCTTATAACCTTGTTTTCCTGGTTCACCAGACTCTCCTTTTGAGCCCTTTTGTCCCTAAATTAAATGTAAAAATGAAAATAAATAATTACATAAATCGAGATTATTTGAAATTATAATACTGACTTTTGCAAAACTGACACAGACTCCTCAGAACAATCTTTCTGTTTTCTTGGCAATCCCCATTCACCGCTGTTTCCTCACCTATCTAGATAACACCACATATTAAGTTTTATTTTCAAAAAGATCTGCTCCTGGATTTAATAAGGCTGCATTTCTAGGCACATTAGTATTTCTTCTTATATTACCCCATAACCATTTCCTGAGGCCAACAGTATTCCTAGAAACCAGCAGAGGTTTCTAAATGGTTTTTTTCAAAACCATTTAAAAAAAAAAAATCTTAGACAAAAATGAGACTCCAAAAGTGTTCATTTCAATTCAGTGTTTTATAGGTCACCCAAGAAGAGAGAAAGAAGAAAAAAGACTAAAGATTGGGGGGATGTTTTGAGTTCCTGGATGCAGACTGCAAATTGTCCAGAAAGGTAGGGAAGCGATTCTTCATATACTCTAATCCTTTCAGGCTCACACATAAATATTGCCCTGAAGATTACAGCAGCAGGAAGAGATTTCAACAAAAGGTTATTCTGGCAGTCAGGAGTTGAAATAACCATAAGCATCCACACTATCACAATGTTTTTTGAAATTAACAGTGAAATGCCCTTCTGTCAAGCCAGCAATTACCCTTCCCCTTGCTTTGGGACAGCATTGCTGTAAGGAATGCTTGAAGAAACCGATTCTCTTACCTTCATTCCCATTAAGCCAGAATGTCCTGGACGGCCAGGTGGACAAGCATTGGGACACTGGAGAAGCATCCACATAATTAGTACCACATAAATTGAATAAGGTTGTCTGAGATTATTTCAAATGTGGACAACTATCTTACCAATGGGTCACCATCTTGCAGGCCAATTGTTCCCTAAATGAAATGAAATTAATCAAAGTTGGTAAAAGAGAAATAACCAGACCTGACTCATGAGACAATACAATCATTAGACAGAACAGAAAATGCTACTATCTAGAGTGGGAATCAGAAGCATAACCAACCAAAGCATCTCAAACATGAAAAGCACCTAAATTGTAGGATTTTTTTAATAGGATTGTAGGTGCCTATAAAATTCTGTCTTGACTGAGATCAACTTGTCTGAAAAGCAAAGTATTTCTTTTGGTTTTTGGTTTTTAAGCTACATGAAATATATTGTCTATTAAATAATGAGTAAATATATCCAAAGCCCATGAATTTCCACCAAAACCCAAGACAATTTCTGTAATAAGGATAACTTTTACTTTTCCAATTTAGTACCATCAGCAAGAGGTCAGATCTTTACAGAGAAAAAAGTACTAGTAGACAAGTGAGATGTCTGGCAGTTAATGGAATTGCAATAAACTAGAGATCAGTGTACAACAAGATAGACTCAGTGGGGAGAAGGCCATTCCCCGTACTAAATCAAATACTTGCTGGAAGTTAATAGGGGGCTTAGGAGGCACAACAGGGAAAAATACAATTTCACAGCAGCAGCTAAACTCTTTTAAGCCCAGTGGGAGGGAACACACTGCTTCAGAGGCAAGCACAGTGGAGTTTAAGGAACAAGCTGTTTTCCTTTTATTCAGAAGGATTTTTAAAGAGCTGAGGGTTTGTTTGGGTCCATAATGTCATCAACTGAAGTGGGATTGTGGCACTTCAGAAATCTAAAAAGGACAAAACTATTGAGGAATAGAAGTGGCATATGACATTATTTAGAATTCATTTTTACTTTCTTCCTAAATACTCTTCTCACTTTTCCATACATTTTTTTTACAGTGCCTCTGCTAATTCTCTAGCAACTTTCATGAAAACAAGAAACATAGCATAGATAAAGCATATGGATTTAGGATCTCTACAGCAAAGGAACAGTACAGGTTTGAAAAGAGGTTAGTATGACACATTTCCAAGCGGCTTGCATTTCACAGCACCCAGCCTTCTATGTGTCTTCTATGTGCCTGCCACTTTATTTTATCTCTCTGGGAAGGTAAATAGCCACAAGACAAACACACATCCCCCCCTCCAAAGAGGCTCAAAGAAGACAACCATTCCCTTAGAGAGACAAATAACTGTTTTAAAGCTTTCTTTAATTCCTTGCAAGCGGCAGGCCTAGTTGCAAGAAAGACGGTAGAACCCACCTGGGAGCATTCTGTCTCATGAGCCAAATTATTTTTTTTTCCTCCTAGAGAAAAGTCTACCTCCTCTGAAGTACTACGAGTGAGGCCCAACAAAAATTATATTTACAGTAATACTAGAATGAACATGGAAGTTTAATACCTGTTAAAGTTACAATTTAAGACCAATTGCAGAAATTGGAAAACGTCATGACACAAGCTACACAGTTTGCATTTCAAATTATCTTTTATAACCATAAAGACTAGAAACTTTCTTTCTAAATGAAAGATCAAATGTTGATAGGATTAAATTAATTGTATCTCAGGCTTTGAACAGAAGCCTCTGGACATTATGAATTAACATATCTTGCTGAAATCCTAAAACTGGTATTCAGTTGTAGGACTTGAGGAGTAGTTTTGTTCAAGCAGCAACAATATATAATTAGGGCATTAGCACATATTAAAGGCAATCACTTACCCGAGGACCTGGTAGCCCTGGCAACCCTGGTGGCCCTCTTTTTCCTGGATCTCCCTAAAAAAAAGGTAATTTTCTTGATTCACAGTAATAATGAAAACAAGCACTTACATATTCATACCACACAACAGTGAGAAATGAAGCAGCTACAGAACCTAAGCACACGATATAGCTTCCATAGTAGAATTGGAAAAATGATTTTCTGATAGAACTGGAGCTTTGCTGTGGAATAGGAATCATAAAAAATAAATAATTTTTAGGTGCTTCAGAAAGCTGAAATATTTGACCACAGGATCATCTGTGCACTCCTCTATCTCATAATTGCTACATTTAGAATTAAAAGAATCTCAATAATTCATTAAAAAGCATACAGAGGGGAAAAAATCCCCTTTTTCATAGCCTGAGACAATGTCCTGGTTTGAGGTAAAACGAACCAATTTTCTGTTTTACAGTTTTACTTTCTTAGCTGGGCCTCTTCTAACTAGCTAAACTCTGAAATTAACAGCACATTGTTCAAAGCTGTTCCGTCTCACAGTGATAAGACCTGATTATACCAAGGGATGGTATGCAGAGAGGCCCTTGTTTAGACTTATTGCTGGAAAAACCAAGGTCAGATAGTTTTCAGCATTTGCCCGTTGGAGGGTCCCACCTTCAAGGAGGAGCGGACAGGATAGGTGACCCAGAACGGACCAACAGGGGTATTCCATCCCATCAGCATCATGCCCTGTATAAAAGCTGAAGGATCAACAGGTCAACCCCCTTCGGCCCCTTCGCCCTTTCTCGATGGCTGACATCCAAGGAGGACTCTGCCTGTTCGTCTGCCTTTGATCCTGATCCGAGCGTTCCTAACTCCAGATCTGAAATCCGGCTCCTGTCGATCACCGAGTCCAGTTTGGGACTTTTCCTGAAGCCTGCTGGTGACGTGGTCATCATCCTGGGAGCTTGATACGGTTTTGTATATACTGTATACCCCTTTTTTCCTAAATTTCCTTTTTATTATATTACTTATATTTTCATTAAAGTAGTTTAGTTTGTTCTAAACTCTTGAATCTCTTTAACTCCTTCCTCTCCTCTCTGACCAAAAGGGGGGAGGGGGGAACATCTGTCACTCGGGTTTTGGTAAATTTGGCTGAAACCACGACAGACAAATTTACCAAGTTAGAAACTTCCATGTATGTTTTGATGCCCAGCACTTTCAGAAGAGAACATTTTAATATTATGACAGGGACCACTTTTTAACTTAATACTGTAATTTCAATATTATATTTGATGTTATTAAATCAAAAATGAAATTAACAAGATGAATATAGAAAAAGTATTCACTAATTTTCACAATGCATAAACTATAGAGCCATATGTTTAAAAACACTAAAAAGGAATATTTCTTTTCCACACAAGGTGTAATTACATTGTAGGGCTCATTGTCACAGTGTGCTGAGGCCCACGATATAAATTTATTCAAAAAGGGATTGACTATGTCAATGGAGGGTAAGATCATATATACCATATATCTTTTGAAAAAGAGAGAACAGATGCAATATCTAATTTAGGCAGTTTCTGAACTGCCAAATGCCAGAATGTAGGACAGTATGACAGAAAAATATAATTTGACAAATAGCCCGTATAGGTAGTTGACAAACAGCCTTCCAAGGTATCTGTTATTGCCCTTGCTACAGACAAGACAGTGAGCTAGACAGATCATCTTCTGAAACAAACTGGCAGGTTTTAAAATTCTTTTTTGTATTTGTGGATACAGCTAAGTGCAATACATGAGGAGAGGTATGCATTAAAAAGGGGGTTTCATTGAACAAAATTTTAATGCTATTTCAGATTTCAAGTAAAAAAAAATATTTCAAGTTGCATGTCAGTGGTAAAGCGTGGATTGAAAATACAAGTGTGCTGAATCTGCACTGTTTAGCAGTAAGGTCAGAAGTGGAGTCACACTGAAAATGAGACTAAGAAGAAATACTGAATTGCCGTGTTCACTGATATGCAAATGGAAAACAGAAATAGTAGGTGGTCAGGTGCCATAATATATATGTGAGAAGACAGAAATAAAGCTAAAGCTCCACATGTGATGTTAAGTTTTATATATCCTGTATTTTTGGCCAGTTTGCTGTTTGATTTCAGCTTTGCTTGAGTAAGAGAAGAAGTAGAGTATGGGACAATACATGAAACATTTAATTCTAACCTAATGGGTGGCCCTACTTTGCGATATTAATTGTTTCTTATTTTTGAAAAGTTTCAAATACAATCTTTCCTCTAGTAGTGATTACTGCACAGCGAAAAAATATTTTTTTCAAGTGCTGTTATAATCCAAATAGATGGCACAATAATTATTCATTTTTTTTCCATAAGTACCTTCTGGCAATTGAATAAATCTACATTTTCATTCCACTACTTACAGGTGGACCAGCACGCCCTACTTCCCCAGGAAGTCCTGCTGCACCAGCTGGACCCTGTAATAAGCAAGTTAAATAGTATTTTTAGACCATTCAATATCTCTTTAACAAGCATCAAAGGAGGGAGAACACGTAATTCTCTCAAAGAACAAACTATGCCTTCAGACACCAGTATTCTTGCCCCGCATACCATAGACCTAAGCAGCCTCAGTATTAGCTGAAGAAAGCAAACATAACAGATGTAGAACAACAGGATTGAAACAGCCTCCTTTTTTACTGAATTACTTTTCATTACAGTATAACAGATTTATTGAATATTTAAACAGATTCCTGGAACAGTATATTTATGAATATTAAAAATCATACTTACAGGTGGTCCAAGAACCCCCTTGCCCTATGAAATATGAAAAAAGGTCAGGAATGTGGGGAGGATTCCACACCTCGTCAAGCTGTTTGACAAGAACAGAGTATTTGGGATGAAAAGGTACCAAAAAAAATGATGTTTGATTCCACAAAAAAATTTTGAAAACTTGTTTAACTAACATTAAATACAAATTTTGTTATTAGGTAACCAATATAAGGAGAAAAAAATAAATTGTTGATTAAGTTGCCTTGCAGTAGCATTTATTTACACGTCTACAAACACATATTTCTGCAAAGAAATGAAGACATTATTTAGGTTTAGCTAGTTATCAATTACCATGAGAAACACACCTATGCTATAACAATTTCCTTCTAACAGTGCATTTAAATTGATAATAAAAAAGATTTTATTTTCTTTTTGCCAGTGCTTCCCCAAGGTCTAGATCCATTAAATTAGCCCTTTTTGGTAAACAGAAAGAGCACCAAACTGCTCCTGCTTACATTTTACATTAGTATTGCTCTGAATCATTTTAATGAGAAGTATCCAAGACACAAATGTGTTTCTGCCTATTTGGACAATACACTCCCTCAGAAAACAGATCTCAGTCTTGCATTACTAAAGCAAATAGATAATTTTATGGAGAACAATGTCAATGTAGGAAACACTGGCATATAAAATCACAGATCTAATCAAATCTTCGGAAGATTCGATATAATAAAGTGTCTGGGCTAAGTGCAGTTTAAAAGCCACAGTATATCATACCAGGACTGTATCTGCAAGGTTGTCTCTAGAAAATTTAGTATAACACGGGAAATTTCAACCACTTAACAGACTCATTCCATTTTAACCACTTAATACATAGCAGAAAGTAAACCTTTTCATCTTGAATAATCTACATAATCCCATTGCTAT
The DNA here is from genome assembly GCA_013398155.1 of Pedionomus torquatus. Taxonomy (NCBI): domain Eukaryota; kingdom Metazoa; phylum Chordata; class Aves; order Charadriiformes; family Pedionomidae; genus Pedionomus; species Pedionomus torquatus. Next base: position 102,890 of record VZRU01011454.1, read on the forward strand.
TACTTCATACTCCCTTACTGCAATTTAAAATACTATCAGTGCCTATATTTGACTATACAAGTCAAACTTTCACTGCATCACATACCTGTTATTTTAATATCATCTGCCTCTGAAAGAAGGAAACTTGCAGGTTCCCTTTGAAGTATCCCCTTCCTAATCCACCTCTAACAGTGGCAGGGAAAGTCAGTGATACAATACCAAAAGAAGCACCCACAGCTACTGCATCCACAGGCAGACCTAGAAGAAGCCAGTACTCCACTTTGCCCCTTCCATTGCACCTCCTCACCCTCCTAATTAAGACTCCTACAAGCAAGGGCTATCCTCCAGCAATCCATGCCTCCCCTTTATCCAGCTACTCCAGCCCTCTGGCCATGAACTCCCTGCAAGCAAACCAAGTTCCAGAGTTGAGAGCTCCAGGGCATTCAACCAGTAAGGACCTACACATAGCAGTTAATGATCCCAGTCTGCTCATATTCCTGCTTCTGCCTGTGTCCTGAAGAGGAAGCCACTCTGTGCAGCCCGGGACTGCAGCCCTACATTCCCAGATGCCTGCTACGTGCTTTTAAGGTGCTTATCTGTTCCACAGAACACAGGGAGTGCATGGGCACAGGCAGTGTAATGAACTGCTTCAGAGACACTCAACCAGTAGACCTGATAAGTACATGATCAATGTGGACCTGCCGCCATCCACCACAAAGGGTCACATACTAGGATTCATATGAGCACCCTATGCTGGAAGTTGTGCTTTAGTAAACTTTAAAATATTAATTTCTCTATCACTAATTACACTCAATCTTACCCATATGTCAGATCTCTAAAAAACTAGTAATATATCATCTAATAAAAAAGTTACAGGGAACTTCTCTGAAAGAGAATGGATGGAGGAGTGCAAAACGTGCACTGAATGTAGCAGCCACAGGTGAATTTACCAGGACCAGATTAGAGACATCAGCATATTTGGCGGTAAATTACTTGAATTAATTTTGTAAATCTGTCGTTTGAGAGACTGTCCACAAAAGAGATGAGATAAAGAGAAGCAATTAAAACTAAATGATGAAGCAGAAAAAAAAAAAAAAAACAGAGGAAAAGGAGAGTAAAAAAAGATAACTGAAGAATGCCACGATACATTCTGGGAAAAAAGGGGTGACAGAAGCAGAAAAGCAAATGCTGGATATAAAACTTAATATTAATTCATATACATACTTAATATTCATTCTTTCAGTTGCCCTGAAGTCCTAACTTGGCCAATAAATTCCACTGTATGAGCTTGAAAAACAGTGATAATAATTTTAAACTAATTAATGTTGTAGCCAAGGCTTCTGACTTTCTATTTACACTGAGCATTTTAACAACTTAAGCAAGAGACTGTGAGAGAAATAAAGTTCTTGGATAGCCATCCAGAAACTACTCCACTTGCAAAAAGCCACTGACTGAATTCAAAGCAGTGCATAATTACACCTAAATACTCAAATAATCATGTAACTAATATGCAGAGTCATAAGTGTGCTCATTACGTTTCTACTAAATGAGGTCTCATAGATCAAACCAAACACCTGAAAAGGTTAAACCACCCCATTACTTCAGATTTGTAGTAAGAGCTTCTCAAAAAGTCTCTAAATGTGAGAATTAAAACCATCACACTCCATCACACTACCCTTTTTTTGGGTTTAAACTCTACAGTTAACCTCACTAAAGGTGAGATGACCAGCATTGGTCATTCTGAGAAGCTTTCACTAACTGCTCTATTTTTTTCAGCAGCTTAAAATTATTCATCTAAAGGAAACTCTGTATTTATAAATCCCAAGAGATTTATTTTGAGCATTAATCCTTCCGTATGGATTCAGTATATATGGGCAAGCAACCATAGCACTACAAAATCAAACACTTGGCATCTTCCAAAAATGTAAGGCTAAGGGATTAATCTTAACCTTAATAATTGCAAGTGTAATGCCAGGAGGTGACTAGGTATATTCATCTTTTCTTTACCTTTAAATAACTAAGAATTCTCATTTCCTCATTATAAATATTCCTGCAGATTCACCTTTGAATACAAGGTTCAGTTGCTCATTAAACAGGGGCAGAACAACTCCAAAGACAATTCCTACCGAGATTCACTGAAGCATTGTCACCTTTAAGACTGAAAGTCTCAAGAAAAACAAACTAACAAACACTAAGCTTTGAACAACAGTGAGAAATCTTATCAGATTTATTGCTTTTACAGTATCAAAATACAGTCACAAAAGACTTAAATCAGTTAAGCGCTGCTCTGAATGGAGTCGGCATTCTACCTTGACAAACTGGTCTGATTTGCTGCTTTCCTATAGTAACATCTCCACTTCTAAGCCGCAATTAACCCTCTTTGTATATTTTATATACCTACTTTTTCTGAAGGCTCTTAAATTATTCATTATCACTTTAGTCTGTTAATGGTGGGGTAAAATCATGTATATTTTCCCCAAATCAGTTTTTATTTCAGTTGGCAGTATTGCAGTAATTCATTTCTACTTCCCCTTTTTTTTTTAATCTGTCATAATAGTTCTTTTCATATACACTTTTCTCTATATCATCTGAGCAAAATATCTGACAAGAGTTAAGTTTCATTTCAGACACACATTTTACGATGCAAATGACCCAGATATTTCCATCTACTTCACCGCTAAAAAAATAAAATAAACCCCTCAAGCCGCTGACAGAAAAATGTAGGCCTTTCAGTCTACCTAGAAGCTACCTCAGCTGTGACTAAATATAGTTCATATATTGAGTCTATAGATTTCGCAGCCATTAGAAAAATGCTACCTATTTTCCAGATTTCAGGTAGGAAACAGCATCCATGAAAATTAAATGTAAATGTCCACACGGAATGGTTCATCTTAGGTTTGAATATGTCTATAATGTAACATCTCAATGAATAACATTATGATTTCCTCTCTGGCCAAGTAGCAAATTACAGTTTAATATAAATCTACTGGAGGTTAATGAGTCAGGATCAAAAATACAAAGATACATTCAAAGATACAGAATTTCATATCAAGGTGTGCTATATCAGAATACAACAACTCTTCTATTTAATTCCATTAATTTCTCCAAAAATAATCTAATTTTTAATTAAATTTTAATCACTGCAGCCCTATCATGCCAGGCATCTTATTCTATTACCCATTTTCCTTGAGACTTTCACCAGTTTCCTATATAATCTAACTATCTACGTGTCAACCATCATTCACTTCTTCAACCCTGTAAAATTCCTAAAATTCACAATTCTTTTCAGCACCCAAAGACAGATGTTAAATTCATCTACATGCCAACTGGAACAGTAACTTTTGCATGTCATTTTGCATATTTTTTTTTTGTTTTTATACAGGAACAGCATAGGAAGTCCCATACAGCATTTACGCTTAAGTTATCCCATCTAACTACATGGCAGGAGCTGAAACAGGAATAACTGTAGACTAATTATGCAAATAAAACTTGGGCTGTCCTGAATCTACAGCATTTTCACAAAGAGAAGAAAAACAACCCTGTGCATCCAGAACTTGCAACCACGAGTGCAAATCAAACACGTCCTTTCAGTAATATTTGAACACTTCAATATAGACCGATACACACAAAAAGGTTCCTTAATGTACTGCTTTAATACCTTATAGATTCTTTGAAATCTCAGAAATAATTTCTGACCTTTCTTCACTATCTTTAATGCTAAGAATCCTTTACATTGATACTGAAGTTCTAAAAAGCCTCATCATATACTAAACATATTACTTACCGGAAGTCCACGAGCACCTGGTAGTCCTGGCTCACCCTTTGAAAGATAAAAACGGAGTTTTTCAAGAGGTATTAGCATAAAGTTTTGTAAACCACCTATTGGAAGATGTTATCACCTTTTGGAGGACATCATTTAGGGGACATATTCTGCAAGTATTATTCACTTTACTAACGCTATGCTGATTTCAATGAGACTTGGTAGAAAGGAAGAACTTACTTAATATTAAAACAATACAGCCTCAGGCCTTTTTCCCCCCGACAAAACCTAACTCAAATATGCTCGTTACTCTGATGTACATTTCTTTTGTCAGATTGTTGATGAAGTCAGGTTTCACTGTTCTGGTTCCCACTGCATATTACCATGACATAATTACAGTACAACAAGTTGCAAAGAACCTCACCATTACTGAAGATGCTCAACCTTAAATGTGATCAGTGTAATGCTACCATTCCTTCCTGCTGACTGGAGGAATGGAAATTGCTTTGTACTGTGTGAAAAGGGCCCAATGGGTCTGTATTCTCTAGATGTTTTAATAGCACCCCATTATTCCTGCTCAACACAAGAAAAACCAACAACAACAAAACAAACAAACAAACAAACAAAAAAGCCACAAAAAAAACCTCAACAAACACCCAAACCAAGAACAACACAACAAATGAAACCAAAACATAATTTCATGCACAGTTTGTTCTTACTTTCTGTCCTTTTGGTCCTGTGACTCCACGAGAGCCATCAGGTCCTGTGAGTCCCTTCGGAAATAATGTACACAATGTTAATGCAAAGGTTACATTATTTTCTTAATAAGAGAACATTCTAAAACATAGAATGATGAATCTATTAAATGAGATGTTACTTCAGGAAAATTACAATTCAAACACCTATTTACACATACAGATAGAACTGCCCCAGATCAAAGTACAAGCTTCTGATAACAAACACCACTGTAATATGTGTCATTCAAAAATTATTCAGTAAAATCACAATTAAACTAAACAAGTGATCTCACATGATTTTATATCTTCTCAATGGGAGACTGATTAATTTAGTTCATTGCTCTGGTTAAAAACAAATGTCAGTATTTTCCATGTCAAAGAAATAATTCATTGACCAAAAAAATCATAAATCAACAAAGGTGCCAGGCTGGATTTGAGGTTAGTCTTTGAACCACATTTATCTATCTGTCTAAAATGAAATAACAATCATTATATTACAACTAAGAATTCATTTGCAGTTCTGGATTTTTTTTGTTTGAAGATTTTAACCAGCTTATATGGCTTAGAAATTTCCAGATATCCAAAAGAAAAGCATTGCTTTTACATTTGTCCAACATATTCTTTTTTTATACTCTTCCAGCAATTTAGTGGTCACCCAAAGGGATGTTTTCTCTGATACTTTGCTTTCAAAAGCTTACATGACCATTACAGGCAATTACTGCACAGTATCTTCACTCAGTCTATTAAATCTGACACTGAAATAGTCTGTGAAACAAAAACGAGATTTAAAAACTCAGAACTGCCTCGCCAATTAAACATGGAAGAAGATATTATAAATTTCAAACCCCAATCAAAAGTTGAATGGACAGTGGAAGTAAAATAAGGTCCCACATTTTGTCTTGAAGGGAGAATAAAAAAGATTTGCCATTTCAGAATACAGCATTCTGTTATCAAGAATTACAGTTACTAATACAAAGCAATGTGCAAGCGCAAACAAGTAAAAACAGCTGAGCTGAGTTTAAAACATTCTGTTTCACCTGATTGTGTTATCATGAATTCTGGCAAGGATACAAAACCACACCTTAAAGGTGAAAATTATAAGAGATAATGATTTTTAAAGATCTGCTTATGTGTTTTTGACATCTACAAATGGGTTTTGGTCCTGTATTGTTTTCAGGAGAAAATGAAGTGGCATGAGATGCCACCCACAGCAAGCCCACTTCCTCTTACAGATTTGAAATCTGAACAGCTTAACTAAAGACTTTTGCTGCTCCATGTCTACTAAATCTCTTTTCAAAAGCAATTTAAAAATTAACCTTTGACAGTATTGCAATCTTCAATAATTATTAGGAATTTTCAATTCTGTAATTTGCAAAATGCTCTAATAGATGGGTTTGTTGAATATAATCTTCATTTTTTATGTTTTAAACTACAAAAAGTATTCTACCATTTATGTAAATTAAACATAAGCTTGCCTATCTCCTGACATAAGATCTAAGTACTGATGTAACAATCTTGCTTTATAGCAAGAAATGCTTTCAAATACTGCTCTCAAGAGAAAGAGGACAAGTTTTCCAAAACTGTATGAAGGGATTTTTATTGCCAGTAATTTATTCAAGAGATACAACCTAAAAGGGCAACAACACTAGATGATGTTGAAACTTTATTCTTCTATACTATTTTCCAAAGAGAAAGGAACATACATCAGCAGGTACAGGCTCTGCAGTGGCTGAAGTCTGGGAGGTTGCTGGGGGTTTTTAGAATCATAAAATAGTTTGGATCAGAAGGAATCTTCAGAGGCCATCTAGTCCAACCTCTGCTGCAACGACCAGAGACATCTTTAACTAGATCAGGTTGCTCAGAGCCATGGAACCTGACCTTGAACATTTCCAGGGATAGAAAATCTACCAACTTTCTGGGCAACCTGTTCCAGTGTTTCACCACCCTCATTAAAAAAAAAAATCTCCCTTATGTCTAGTCTCAATCTGTTTTTCAGTTTAAAACTGTTGCCCCTCGTCCTATTGCTACACTCCCTCATAACGAGTCCCTTTCCAGCTTTCCTGTAGGCCCTCTTTATGTACTGGAAGGCTGCTATGAAGTTTCCCTGGAGCCTTTTCATCTCCAGACTGAACAACCCCAACTCTCTCAGCCTGCCTTCATAGGAGAGATACTCCAGCCCTTTGATCATTTTTGTGGCCTCTTCTGGACTCACTCCAACAGGTCCATGTCTTTTCTGTGCTGAGGGCTCCAGAGCTGTGCTCAGTAATAACTAAGTTTTTAATAAAACATCAGTGTAACATCAGGTCTATGCAGTTGATCTGATTTTTTTTTTCTTCCTATTTTCTCTGTTTAAGGGAATGAGACATAGAATTACTAAATACAATCCCTCCAGACACTCACTTTGGGCAGGAGACACCCCCTGCCAGCCCCCTCCCAGGTGCCCTCAGCCAAGGCAGACCCTCCTGCTTCTCCAGAAAGAGACTAAACCCAAGTATTTTTCCTTTAAAAAAAAAAAAAAAAACAAAAAAAAAAAAAAAAAAAAAAAAAAAATTCCAGAAAATCAAGCATGTACTCACATCAGCTCCTGGCTCTCCAGGCAGGCCAGGGGATCCTGGTTTGCCTGCATCCCCATCTGGACCCTTCAGGGTTCAAATGGATAGTTAGATGTGTTTCAGAGTGGGAAGCAGAAAGAAAACTCAAAACCTCTTCTAGCGCAGGGGGAAATGCAAAGTAGCTGAGATCACTTACCGGTGGACCAGGGGGGCCATTTGGACCTCTCTCCCCCTAACAAGATATGTAAAGGAAGGTATTAGTCAGAGCTACGCTGAAATTTTATGGTCCCTTGTGAAAAACACTGATTTGCAGATTATCTGGAGTAATCCCAAATTGATTCTTATTGTAGGAAATTAATATTAAACCCACAGGATCTCAATTATAGACAGAAATAATCACAGAAACTTCTGACAGGAATTGGGGGAAAATACATATTTGCTCCTATCAGGAATAAAACCACAAATACTATGAGTGATACTACATAATCCCTTCTGAGATTAGCATTATAAATCCCCTACACCCCATTATAGGAAAATAAACCATAGCACATAATGCTGATTACATAAACTAATTTTATATTTTCCTTAACAGAAATAATCTGAAAGGCTATCTTCTCACCCCACCCCAGCCTTCTACAGAGTACAAGACCTATCGATTCCTGTATGGATCTGAAGCAAAATTCAAACTCCTCCATGTCAAATACTAACAGTGAGGACAATGCAAGTATACCTCGAAGTATTTTCTGTTCCTTAGGCAGTGTATGGGAAACACTTACATCAATGCCATCAATACCAGGAACTCCTGGTGGCCCTGGTGGACCCGGGAGGCCTGGTGGACCGGGGAGACCTCTCTGACAAAGAATAAAAAAAAAAAAAAAAAANAAAAAAAAAAAAAAAAAAAAGTGGGGAGAAATTAGATCCCAGCAAACCTGCCAGTGCCAGCTGGGAGGGACCAGTCCAGTGAGGGCTAGGCAGGGAGGGCTCAACTCCCTGACCCAGCAGGATCTGAACACCAAATGGCACTGACAGGGTGGTAGAAATTTTAAGTGACTTCTGCAAATCAAGCACTGAAATTTACTAAGCTATTAAAATTACTCATTCAGCCAACACAAAGGAGACAGTCTCTCTAAGAAGAAAATTTAAAACAGCCCTTTCCCAGCTTCACTGCCAAGCTCGGTGGTTTCCCCTGTTTCCTCAGGATTAAATTAGCTTTTACAGAGGCATATTCTCAAAGCACTGGACTCCCAAGGGGGAGGCGGGAGGTGCCACCAGCCTGTGGAAACAGACAGAAAGGCTTTTACAGGTCTCAGTCCTTATAATGGGGGTCTCTGTTCTCCTCAAAGCGAGCTCTGGCCGTGGCCCCACAATGGTGCTTTGTGAGCAGGAGGCTGGCCCAGGGCCCTCCAGGGGCCCTGAGCTTGGCCCCTTGCTGCTCATGCACTACTGCTCTGGACATCTTTCCTCTTCACACCAGCCTTCCCAGTAATAATCCACTAATCAGTAGTTGTAGATGGAGCTCAAATCCCACCATGCCACCAGGTGCCTGCTTAACACCCACCAGGTAGCACCATAGCATCATAGAATTATCTAGGTTGGAAGGGACCTTTAAGATCCTCAAGTGCTGTCGTTAACATAGCACTGCCAAGTCCACCAATAAACCATGTCCTAAGCAATACATCTACCTATTTTTTAAACACTTCCAGATATGATGATTCAGCTTCCCTGGGCAGCCTGTTCCAATGTTTGATAACCCTTTCTGTGAAGATATTTTTCCTAGTACCAATCTAAGCCTTCCCTGGCACAACTGGAGGCCATTTCCGCTTGTCCTATCTACACAGGCACACACACACAGCACTCTCTGCCTTCCATCAGCTCACCATTGCCAGCAGCACGTCAGGGTTAGCAACAGCTACTGCAAGGGAGAAAAGGGCCGAAAACCCTCCAGTGGGTCTGTGCCAGGACATGGCAGAGAGCGGCCTTCAGCTCCTCTTCACCCACACCCTTTCCCTGAGCACGGTGGTTACCCATTCCCTCACACTTACCTCGATTACCGTCTGGCTTATCTGCAAAGGAGAAAAACACAGTCAAAACTCGGGATAAACTTACTTGAGCCAGAGAGAGGCAAACAATCTGCAGGGAAAGCCCCGGCAGCAAGAGGCTCCGCAGAGCCGGGGCCATGGCGATGGAGGGACCGGCCCGCGGCTGCTGCGGCGGCGGCGGCCGAAAGCTGCGGCTGATTGCTGCAGTCACTCACGGCGGCTGGCGAACACCTCGGGGAGGGTCGCGGGGATTGGAGGAAGGCTGAAGGCTGGGAAGGGGAGGACTGAATGCCAGAAGGCAGCGCCTTAACCCTTTGCCCTGCTGCTGTTCCTTTGTGCACCGATCCTCACCTTCCCACCACCCCCGTAACGGGTTTCCCACTGTCAGGCTCCCCGGTAAGGTGGAGACTGCCAAAATCCCTCCCGTCTGCGAGGCAGAGCTTTCGAGCGACTCCCACCCAAGCATCGAGAAGAATGGGGGTGCGGGTGAAAAAGTAAGTCACGGAAGGGTTAAAATGCAGCTTTTGCTGCTGCTCTGGGGGTTGGATTTCTAAAGGGACCAAATTCCAGATAGGTATGGTACAAACAGGCGTCTTTGGCCAGAAAGAGAGAGTAAAAATCAGTCTCCCGGGGGCGATGTGACTCGGTGGCAGCAGGTGCAGGGCAGGACAGCCCGACATCGAGCAGGGCTCACCCGGGCCGGCAGCTCTCCGCAGCCTTCGCGCTGGGGTCGGAGGGGGTCGCAGTGAATCACCATCCACTGGATTTCGAACTGGCGAAGGAGACAAAAATCTCGTTAATTCGGGTCAGGGGGCTCACACTGGTCGAGGATGCAATAGGAGGAAAACCGGTCTGCTAACACCGTTTGGAACGGTAGGTATTTAATGATAATAGCTACGGCTGTGTCAGAGAGCTCAGTCCAGAGCACGGCTTCACCCTGCTCTTCCCCACACCCAACGGGATAATACATCTGTGACATTTCACATCTTCATCTTCTTTGAACATTTGTATTTGGCACTGGAAAACACAGGATTAAGGCAAACCTCAGAAGCTGCAATTGAAGCTCACGATATAGATTTAAAAATACTCTGCTGAAAATTACTGAATAGCTCAAACATACAGCTTCAGAGCTATCTCCGTTGATACATAATGCATCATGTGGAATTTTAAGTACCAGAAGCATATTACATTGTATTTAGGGTTTTAAGTCTTGGGTTGTTTTCCCTTCCCATCACACACAGCTTGGTTTACAAACCACTAATGAGTGGCCACTCTGAGATCCTTTCCCTTCCTGCCACTTAAAATTGACTTCGTTGCATATCAACTAATGAGCTATTAGCTCTAATGAGCTAAAAAATGCTTTGAGTCCGAAGTCCTTTAAGATCTCTGCAAGACACCCTCATATCCACAAGTTGCTGTTTCGTTTATTATTTTATTTCTTTCACCTTCACCACTTCAGTGCTGCCACTTCTGAAATCCTCACTATCACACCTCTAACTATTCTCTTTGCAGTCAGTTTCCAGAGTGTTGAGACCAGAGTACAGGAGGCAGTACCCTCATTTCTTTTACCTGTTGTCTAACCACTGGGAGTCAATTCTCTACTTCCTTTATCCAGTTCTCATTTTAAAACCTCTTCCAGTCTTTAATAATAGACAAGTGAATGTCATAATATATATATAAAATAACTGAATGTATCCTGGAATGTAATACTATGAGGTAGTAATACAAAAATAAAAATAAGAGACTAACTGGAATCTGAAGTTGAGGATTCGTAAAAAGTCATAAAAATGGGATCAAATGATAGTAAAGTGAACATTTTAGGTGATAAAATGCTAATTACTGGGTTGCATTAGACTTTGATGCATGACTATCCAAGTGCTAATATCTGTGTCTTAGGAGAATATTAATAGCAAAAGCACATACAATTTTTAGGTTTGAACCTAATTTTTCAACTTGGAACATAATCAATATTCAAATAGAGATACATTTATTAATGAGATTATAAGACATGATTGCTTGAGAACTTGTCTCACTGAGCCAGGAAATCCTTTTAGTGCTTCATGCATTTTCTTTCAATGCTCTTGAATGGCCAACCCATCACTTTGTTTTGTTCATGGTGGGATTTGAGTGGGGAGCATTCAGCTATACGTAGTAGTCTCAGGAGTTGAAAATGCACAAAAAACCATCTGAATAAATGAGGCAGGAATCCTATGCAGAAAAAATACCTAGATTTACTTACAAAACACTGTACTATAATGTGAATGTAAAAGGAGTTGAAGTATTTTGAACATCACCTTTAATTTAACATTTCCTAGTTCACAGTTGCTTAGTCATGCAGAATTATTTTTTAAAAAAAATAAACTGTTGTCGCTCCATAAATTTCTTGCTTAGAGCTTTTGTTACTGTTTTGAGGCTATATAAAGTAAAAATTGAGATGAGACTTTTTAAAAAACAAAAAATAAACCTCTTTTTTTTGACAAGATAGTAAAAAGTGCTACTGACCTCTCATTGATTTAGGAGACACGAGAAAGGGCAAATATATCCTAACCTTGCTGTCAAGATACCTTTTCCCTCACCAGTATTTCACAATGATCTTGTTGATTATGTTAAGCTGATTTAAAGGATGACACTATTTGGAAGATGTCTCATGTAGATGTTCTATAGCTATCAATACAATGTGTTACTAAGGATGAAGTACAGACACAAAGTTCCAAGAAATTAACCTCAGATAAATCAGGGGTAATCGTTAGCAGAAGTTATTAAAATGTAAACTTTTAAGACCTGTAGATGTTTAAGACCCATAGGTCAATAATTCTGACATCTGTTTTCCAAGATTCCTGAAGGATTTTTGTTTCATCTTAATTTCTGAGCACAGATATAATTGGATTAGCTGTGTCTGTCTGTTTGCTGTCTCCATGTGCCCCGCTGGGCTCTTGCTGTCTCAAGGATGATTCAAGGGAAGACATCCCTTTAGGGGAAGCCCAGTTCAACTAAGCAACCTTCAGGTGAAGTTTTTTCTGCAATTTTTCATCAATGATGTCTGTTTGTTCTAAGGCAAGTCTGCTATCAACTGTTTGTACAATTTTTAAGGGATCAAGAATAAGCTATACATATTTAAACATATCTAATTCTAGAACTATTTTAAACATGTTTTATACAATTTCCTACATCTCTGTAATGGGTTTCAAAAGCTTCATTTTTCTTCCATCTTTTTTTAAAGCTGAAGAACAGTCTTGCAAATTCTGGTGTTATTTGACTTTCCATAGGAAAAGATCAGCCTTCTGAATATGAGATTTCACAGGGTGAAAAAAACACTGAGATGTGACTTTTTTACAATACACAGACATAATCAGTTCTATGGTGCAAATTAATTCTTGTTCTGGAAATATTAACCAGCAGCTTTCTCTTAGTCAGGCTGCCCTGAAATAGTTAGCAGCATTAATTGTCAATCAAATGATTGACAGTCAGGCCTATCTCAGAGTCTCCAGAGGTAAAGGGAACCCAGAAAGCACAAATACAGCACTGCACATGTAGGCCACCTAAACAGCATCACGAAGGAAATGGATCCATTCCAGCTAAGAAG
>VZRU01011455.1:370-83975 GCA_013398155.1 Pedionomus torquatus
CTCTAACATTTCAATTATTCCGTGAAGCCTTCATATTTTTCTGGAGCATTTCAGATTTGATTCTTTGCCTTGAAAAGGTATACAGTTCAAGTTCAACCAGCTTTTGAATAGGAGGAGGCTATCTGGAAAAGTTTGAGGAATATGGAAATCAGTAACTTGTGGTGATTGTAGTGAGCTGAATTTGCACTTGTTATTTTTTTCCTGGAAAAGAAAGGTACCACCTCCAAGAAAGGTGGGATTTGGTTACTGTCTCTGCACAGACATAGCAAGCAAAAGGGTTGGACCACCAGCACCAATGGAAGAAGATTCCCAAATCCTGGTTTTCACCCTTGGTTGCAATTTCTCCTGGTCCTCCTGCTCCTACTGGTGCAAATGGTACTCATACAGACAGTAGCACAGATGATTACTCTTTGTGTTGGTCAATGTTCCCTTTCATTAACGTACTGCACCAATTTCCTCTCAAGCACCTTTCCTTTGGGGTGTGGTTTTAAGAAGAGCAGCAGCAGTTGGTGTAATAAACTCCTTCTCCCCTCAGCCCGCTGCATTAAGTTGCTACACCAGAGGAAGCGGTTCAGATGTTTTAAGGCTAGAGGGGACCATTACAATAATTTTACTTGCCATGCATTAGAGCAGAGTATGTAATTCAGAAATAGATCTGGCCTTGACTACATGGTTTCCCCTGGTTATTTGCTTAATACTTATTCTACTTNCCCTGAGAAGGTAATAGAGTGACTTGTTTTAGATGTCATCTCCAAACATCTTAAAGAACAGAAAATCACTGGAAGTGGGCAACATGGATTTACTAAAGGTAAATCATACTTGTCCAACCTGATAGCCTTCTATAATGTCATAAATGGATGGCTGGATGAGGGCAAAGCAACAGATGTCATCTACCTTGACTTCAGCAAGGCTTTTGACACTGTCTCCCATAACATCCTCATTAGGAAACTGAGGAAGTGTGAGCTAGATGAGGGGACAGTGAGGTGGATTGAGAAATGGCTGTGACAGGACTCACTGGTCTGCAATTAATGGAGCAGGGTCAAATTGGAGGCCTGTAAGCAGTGGTGTCCCCCATGGGTCAATACTTGGTCCATTCTTATTCAACATATTCATCAATGACCTGGACGACAGGACCAAGTGTATCCTCAGCAAATTCACTGATGATACCAAACTGGGAGGGCTGGCTGACACTCCAGAAAGCTGTGCTGTCATCTAGCATGACCTGGGTAGGCTTGAGATCTGGGCAGAGAGAACCTAATGAGGTTCAACAACAGTGAGTGTAGGATCCTGCACCTGGGGAAGAAAAATTCTGGACACTGATATAGCTTAGGGGTGGACCTGCTGAAAAGCTCTTCTGAGGAGAAGGGTCTGGGAGTCCTGGTAGATAATAAACTGTCCATGAGCCAGCAATGTACCATTGTTGCCAAGAGGGCCAATGGAATCCTGGGCTGCATAGGTAAGAGTGTGGCCATTAGGCTGACAGAGGTCAATCTCCCCCACTACTCTGCACTGGGGAGACCACAACTGGAATACTGGGCCTGGTTCTGGGCTCCTCAGTTCAAGAGAGATAGGGAACTACTGGAGACAGTTCAGCGTAGGGCAACAAAGATGACTGAGGGATCAGAGCACCGCCCTTATGAAGAAAGGCTGAGAGAGCTGGGACTTTTTAGCCAGAGAAGAGAAGGCTGAGGGGGGGGACCTAATTAATACTTACAAGTATCTGAAGAGGGGTTTGAAGGAGGATGGAACTGGACTCCTTTCAGTGGTTCCCAGTGACAAGACAAGGGGTAATGGGCACNCTAATTAATACTTACAAGTATCTGAAGAGTGGTTTGAAGGAGGATGGAACTGGACTCCTTTCAGTGGTTCCCAGTGACAAGACAAGGGGTAATGGGCACAAGCTGGATCATAGGAATTTTCATTCAAATATGAGAAAAAACTTCTTTAGGGTGAGGGTGACAGAGCCCTGGAACAAGCTGCCCAGGGAGGCTGTGGAGTCCCCTTCTCTGGAGACCTTCAAGACCAGCCTGGATGCAGCAATGAGTGATGTGCTCTAGCAATCTTACTTTAGCAAGGGAGCTGGACTAGATGATCTCTAGGGGTCCCTTCCAACTCTGACAATTCCATGATTCCGTGAAGCCTTCATATTTTTCTGGAGCATTTCAGATTTGATTCTTTGCCTTGAAAAGGTATACAGTTCAAGTTCAACCAGCTTTTGAATAGGAGGAGGCTATCTGGAAAAGTTTGAGGAATATGGAAATCAGTAACTTGTGGTGATTGTAGTGAGCTGAATTTGCACTTGTTATTTTTTTCCTGGAAAAGAAAGGTACCACCTCCAAGAAAGGTGGGATTTGGTTACTGTCTCTGCACAGACATAGCAAGCAAAAGGGTTGGACCACCAGCACCAATGGAAGAAGATTCCCAAATCCTGGTTTTCACCCTTGGTTGCAATTTCTCCTGGTCCTCCTGCTCCTACTGGTGCAAATGGTACTCATACAGACAGTAGCACAGATGATTACTCTTTGTGTTGGTCAATGTTCCCTTTCATTAACGTACTGCACCAATTTCCTCTCAAGCACCTTTCCTTTGGGGTGTGGTTTTAAGAAGAGCAGCAGCAGTTGGTGTAATAAACTCCTTCTCCCCTCAGCCCGCTGCATTAAGTTGCTACACCAGAGGAAGCGGTTCAGATGTTTTAAGGCTAGAGGGGACCATTACAATAATTTTACTTGCCATGCATTAGAGCAGAGTATGTAATTCAGAAATAGATCTGGCCTTGACTACATGGTTTCCCCTGGTTATTTGCTTAATACTTATTCTACTTCCCCCTGAAAAACTGGCACCACATTTGCAGCTTGTATTTCTCTAGTGTGCAGATTCCAGATTCCCAGTCTTGCTATGACTTAATTTACTGAAGTCAAAGAGCCCTCTAATGTCAAAATCTTCCACTCGTGAAGACATATATTCATAATTATGGCACATGAATATTTCTATGGACCTCTCTGCTCCCAGTCACAAGTGGTAACACCAGCAACATTCACAACTCCCTTTTCCTACTAGAAGAAGACATTGTGAGCTGCCTCAGTCTCTGTTTACAATAGCAATCTCCATCTTTTAATCAAGAGCTCCTTGCTTTCCTTCTCTTTGCATCTGAACTATGCAATTAGGTTTAAATATATAGATGGCTGATTGTACATCACCAACAGCAGACGCTGAGAGAAACGAGAAAGGTGGGCAACAGCCATTCAAAAACTCCTAGTAACTGGTTGTCATTGTAAGAGTGATTGCTGAGGGGGTCCAAACACTTGTGCCATTTTCTTTCTGATGACCAAAATTGCCCCGCAAACCAATCTGCTTTCCTCCGTATTCACTAGAAAAATGATCCCTCAGAGAGCTTCCTTTTCCCAGAAGGAAGTATCCAGAAAAGCAAGAAGTATATCTGAGGAGGAGAATGAGAATTTTTGTCTCTTTCCACTCCCTAAATTGGGTCCATCAGTAAGACTGGAAACTCCAGTTGTAGGAACATAAGACTTATGGCTAAATAGGAAAGGAGCTGAGTGCTCCCAAACCATTTCCAAAATCTTTGGGGTAAAGTCTTAGTGCAGTTGAAGATAATAATAAAAACCCTAGTTTCTTCTGTGAGAGAACAATTTCATGCCCAGTCTATATATGTCTTTATCATATATGGAAGGGAATATATAAATTTTAAATACAAATTCTGTGTAACTTGCTTTGCAGGTACGAAAAGGAAACAAGGAGGGAAGGATACACTGGAATTTCCCTGGCTATTCCACAGGAACCTTTTTTTTCATTTAACTTTATGCACCTAACTTGGGTAAATAAAATAGGAGCACAGTCTTCCTGTGCAGTCAATGGAGAGGAAGACACCTGTAGTAGGTGAATCAGAGCGTCCAAGATCTGAATTGCTTGCTGGAGATGCATATTTCCTTTCAGTGACTACAGAGGGAGCACAGGATGATGACATTAAACATGTGAGAGCAACAACTTGAGGCCTACAGAGAGCTGGCTTTCCACCCCTCTGAAGAAATCAGATATTTCTCCACATACAGAAGTTATTCCGCATGGTGTGACTACAGAAAGAATGTTGTATGACTTAGTTGAGGTGCATTGCAGGTCTAACGCTCAGCTTTGTCTTTTGGTTGTTTAAATGAATTCTTCAGCAGCTTTTGCAGTGGTCTTGCAACATCACATTGACATTTTGGCTAAATTCAAAGCAAATATATAAATCAATAAACTGCTCTTAACTCCTAAGTAGTTTGCAATATGAGCTTACTATTAGTTGGAAATTGATCACACCGTCATCTGCAGATTTTTGTGGACACTTGCACAAACCTAAAGCTGACTCCTGAAAAGAGAGAAGCATGATTTTGTGGTTAGAGTGTACATGTGGCTCATTTGCTCTCCTGTCACTCTTCCTCTGCGGCACAGGGTCAGGCACGAAGTCATGTTTCTGCATCAGTGCTGAAATTATCCATTAAATGTAAAACCCTGTCCTTTTCTGGTGCAGTTTTTATAAGTCATAGTGGAGTCAAGCACCATCTGGGTGCAATCTGTCCAGGTACAAGATCAACTGTTCTTTCCTGAAAGTACTTTCAATAAAATTTTGCTTGGTGAACTCCAACTTGCAAGCAGCCTGTTTAACTGCAGGGACTCTTACTCCTTTGCAGCTTCTTTCATCTTTTACTTTGTCACTTTGTAGCTGTAAGTCGTCAAGCAGGACATGTAAACTTCCAGAGATAAATGGATACCACACATTCCATCAGGATCATGTTCCACAGTTCTTTCAGTGCCTTAAACCTATGATAGTTTGACAACTGGCTGGAAAAGAAGCCTGAAGGCTTACACTGTGTTTAGATGTTACCAGCCCACTTCTGCACAGCTTGCAAAACAAGCTCCAGTGTGTATGCTGCAACTGTATTTACGAGAAATTCCACAGAAGTTTGAGAAGGTGAAAGAAAATTTGTCCTATCATTTTGCAGATTACAAACACAGCCAATTAGGAGGCATTTGTGCCTCTTAAACTCAGAAATTAACCATGCAATCCACACCAATGGCAGCTGAACTTTTTTTTTTTTTTTTTGGCCTACAAACCATATGTAAGCTGAAATATGCTGATTTTGAGCATGCCTGGGGACATGGGCATGAGAAGGATGAATCACCTCTGAGAGCTGGAATAATTCAAACCACCCTAGCCGGTGTCAGCAGTAGTCACTGAGCCTGAGGGACAGCTGAGCTCCGTGGTGAGGGGACAGGAATCTGCACAGCAATTTCGTAGTGGTATGCAAGGCAAAGGAAGTTTGAGAGAGCCGTGCCTACAGTTCCTGCGTGTCCGGTTGCCACAGTTACATCTCTCATAAAGTTATGCCAGTAGTCTGCAGACACCCTACAGACACACAGGTGATTGATGGTGCTGCATAGCACTGGAGTCCTCTGCTTGGGAGGTTATCTTTGCTAGGGACTGTAGACTGTCTGCATAAGAGACTTCCTCCGGGTTGCATTGTGGTTTAATATGGTAAGAGTTAAAACAATGTTCTCCTCTTCAAAATGCAATCCTGCTTTTCCTCCTCCTGTGAGTAGTCCCACTGAGCCAGAGGAACTAGCTGGGCTTGTAGGTTACATGTATAGCAGCCTTTGAACTAAATTCTACCTTCAGTTACACCTCTGTGAACTGCAGTAAGTCTTGCACTTCACTCCAACTAGCTGCAATGTTTCAATGCTGTTACGGAGGAAAGATGACAGCTCTAGACCTTTTCACTCATTTTGAAGTTCCAAGAGAAATTTCCTAGTCCAAGAGCAAAGGGCCAAGTAAAACATATAATTACTGTAATCATTTGTTCATTCATGCTTTCTGAAGCCAAATCTATTCAGAAAAATAAATATTTCTGACTAGGCTTGTACAATAAGGCATTAATTGAACTGAATTTAGCAACAGCTTTAAATAATCCTGAAATTCACAAGTCTAAGGAAGCTTAAAAAGCATGTAGCTGATGCACCGACCTTGTGGAAGCATGTTTTAATTTACATTTTAAAAAAGATAGCAGAACTTTTCTGCAAGAGGGAGGTACAATTTCTCTTCCAATTAGGAGAAACAGAAAATAATGAACATAAGAAGACAGGCCCAAGAGGCAAAGGAGTCTGCTGTGAACATTGTGATTTAGCTTGTTTTCCCTAAAGCAAAGGATTTTAGTGTCTTTCTAAAATAAATATCGGTAAAGAAAAAGCTTCACAGAGAAAAAATGCATTAGCAATAATTTTGGCTGAGCAGAAGAAACCTGTGAAGCAAGAAACAACAGTTCATGTAGAAACTTAGTTTTAATAAGATCAAGTTTTGCCCTGCCGTGTTTTGAAACTATCTGGAAGAGCCTGTTGTCTTCCACAAAGAACAAGCACAGCTAAAATTACTAACGCAATGACTACTTAACAAACAACTTAATACCTGCAGACTTTCTAACTGGGTGTGGAGGTGTAATTTGCTCTTTTGGATCTTTCTGCTTGGAGAGAAGCCAATGTAAACTCCCAAGCCAAGTCACCCTGATTAAAAAAACATTTTCTGAAGATCTCTGTTCCCATGAAATCCTGATAGCTATTTGGAATCTGGAGACTCAGATACAATTGAAACACTTGATTTTGAGCCTTTCTCTGATGAAAGTCTGTAAAAGCAGAAGCACAAACATGCTTTTGAAGACAAATCCTTATGCAGCACAGCTTGGTCCTTCTAGGTTAATAAAAAGAAACATTTACAAATTGAAAGTATCTGTTTACATGTATTAGATGATCAAGAACAGATGTGTGTATTAAACCATTTTTTTTTATATGAAGGCCTCATTGTACTTCTAAGATCTTTGCACATTAGGGATTGTGGTTTATAATTTTAACTGGAGAATATCTCTGCGTTGAATTCCAGACACTTTCACACTGTCACAAAATTATAGTGACTATTTCTTGGAGGCACAACTATAGTAAAACTATCTACTTATGACTAAGGCCATGTATCTTTCTGTTTACCTTTCTATAAAGCACCCTTGGACACCTTCGACCTGTGAATGCTGGGAAGAGGGCTCCAGGGCTCTCATTGTGAAATTACATTGACTTTTTTTTCTTCAAATACAGATTCATCTCCACTCATCAGAAGATGTGATATACTTTCATCTGGCATGTAAAACAAGCAAAACTTTAAATTAATTTAAAAATACAAGGTTGTTAATTAATCACTGGAAAAGCTTTTATGCAGCAACTAATTGGATGACCTTTCTTATCATTCAGTTGGATCTGAGTGGTCTGTAAAGTATTTATGGCCTCTCTAGCCATAGCCTGGGTGAAAGCTCAGGGTTGAAGTTAGGAGAATAGACTTCTGAAAGAATTGTTCTTTAGAGTAAAAGCAGTAAAAGGAGGAATAGAGAACTGGGATTCTTGCTTTCTTTGTGTAACAATCACCAGAGATGAGTGAATACAGAGATAGGAAACAGACAAACTTCCATGGCAAGAAGGGTGCACAGGAAGGACTGCGTTCAAGAGATGAACCCTGCCATGTCTGGGCTCAGTCTAGTTTATACACTCTGTTACACTCAGGGCTCTTCTAAAAGTCTACATTTATTTCAGAATCAGAAAGAAGTCACAGTCCTCATTTTCACTCAGTTTAACTTTTGTCCTTTCTTGTATACATTTTTTTTTTTTTAGTTCTGATTATTCAGTATGGCAGGCCAATAACACTTGCTATTAGCTGTGTTAATACCACTCAGCCATTCCAGTTTGCTTTGCGATACAGTCCGACATGTTATCTTTATGTCTCAGTCTACGAGTACATCTGGAGTGCAAAGTGGACCAGGTGAAAACAAACCCACAGCTGACAATAATGCAACCGCACCAGAGATGAGCTAATTCTGCCTTGGCAGAGCTGGGACCAGAGGCAATGCAGAGGATTTCTGACAGCTGTATTTTTGCCAGAGAGAACTGATAAAAATTTTTTTGAAGTGAAATTCTGAAGAAGCTGCATCAGGAACTCCCCAACACAAATAAAAGCCTGTCAGCATTGGTGTAATTTCATCTGTGTTAATATTGCAGATGTGATAGGAGCACAGAATATTCAATAGCAACTATCCTGACTTTACAGAGGTTATATACACTTTTTTACAGAGCTGTTAGTTGAAGTCTTCCTGGCTCATCTGTTAGCACAGGGAATGTTTGCTGCAGGAGCTAAAAATAATGAGGGTGAATTGTAATACTAAAATGAAGCGGAAAATAAGCCGTTTGAAGTATTGCCCCGCGGGACTAGCTTAGACTAGTTTGGTCAGATTTAGGAAGCATTAGAAGACAGAGGATCTGAAAATGCGGAGAATCTTGGTTTTGACATGAGAGAAAAGGCATTTTATCCACCTCATCACTGACAGATGTAAGACTGAGCAAGACAGACAAACCCTCTAAAGGATTGTTATGTGGAACAAAACGTGTGACAAGCAGGTAAGCTAAGTGATATTCAAGCTATTTCAACCTTTTTAAAGAATGTTTTCTCCTAAATGCTTTTTCTAATTAAATAGTCTGTGCTTTGTGGAGCTGGTTGGTTGCTGGGTGCCTCTGAGAGAGCAACACCCAGAAGAGGTGTGGGGAAAGCTTATGTCACTCTTGCCACCTGACCAAGACCCAGACGCAAGACATTGGTCTGGAGGTTTTCTGCTCCTGACAAGGGGCTTGCAATACAGAGGAGAGAGAGAGGCCTGTTGGACTTGAAAATGTGCTCTGCATACCAGAACATGGCTAAGGAAGAATGAAGAGCTAGTTTGCAATATTTAGGTGTCAGTATTATTAAGGAATGATGCAAATTCTTTCTTCTAGGAGGAAGCACTGGAGAACATGCCCACATATTGCTTTGCCTTCCTGTAGCGATGCCACCCTGCATGGGGTGGTTTGCACTGCGTATCCAAGTGGGAAAGGCTGGACTTGCCTTCTATGAGAAGTCTGTTTTTTTTCCAAGGAACTGTGGATGGAATAAAGCTTTAATTCCTCTGGGGGCAGAGTAAGATTCCCTCTGGCTGTCCCAGGAACGGAACTGTACAAGAACAACCTGTACCTCTTCTTTGCTTTTTTTGGATTTGTCTAGTTAAATGAAAGGTTTATTTCATAATCTTTCAGCTTAATGGAACTTTTTCACCCTGATTTCAGTATGATCTCAGGTGCTTGCTACAAAAGGCAATTTAAAAAGAATGTGCTTAAGTAAAAATGGGTGATTCGTGCCTCTGTATACATAGGGACAATGGTAGGTGAAACACTTATCCTCTCCTTTTTCTGTAATCAGCCAGCCTGCACAAACAGTAACTTCAAAGAATAAAGTAAGAAAGAGAATAAAAATATTTATAGGCTTCTACAGTGTTCACATTATGAAGAGGTCTTTAAAGTGGATAGAGAAGACAGTCCATGATGTGAGTGCTTTTACAATGTCTGTGCCATGCAAAATGATCTTTGTGGAATAAAAAATCAGGACAAAAATGTTCAAATTTCAGCATCTCTGGTATGTAATACTTCTAATAATTAATAAAGACTGGTAGCATGAAATACTAAAAAAGCATCTGAGGGAAAGAATGGTCTTTTAAAGTTTTACAGCTCAAGAGAAAAACATGGGAAGTACTCAGTGAAAACCTCCAACCAACTGCTAGCACAGAACTTACTCTCAGTTATATATGTTAAATGTTATGTGTGGCTCTGCTGTTAAATTAGCACATAATTGCACGGTCATGATCTGGGTTTTTGCATGCATTGAAAGCTGTATATTGATTCGCTTATGGTGCTGCCACCTTCAGGAATTCAGTTTTATGTAAATTTAAAGTAACTGTAGTTGCGAGATGAAATTACTCTTGTGGTAATCCAAGTTTATTTAATTTGCTACATATGTTAACCACCTAAGATCCACACTGTTCATCTGAGAGGTCATCTCTGAATTTAGCCTTCATAATCTAAGGCTAAGAAATTCAAAGGTAATCTAAGACTGGTTCCGTTAGTGTGCTAAGGGACTGGGTAAGGGTGTGCCATGTTAACCAGATAGCAAAAACCTATATGAATGTGTAAATTAAAGGAAATCAACTGCCCTTTTAAATTGCTCCCACTCTGTGTCTATATTCCATCACATGGATCAAAAAGGTGAGATGTTCAAACATTCCTTGGAGGCACAGACTAGTGAAAGAAGGTGTGGAACTGAAATGAGCAAAAGATATTTTTTCCATCCCATTGAACTATTAGAAATTTTCAAATGAGCCCTGTACTGCACTGGAATGAAAAGGGGATCCTCCAAAGTTTTAAATGCCATTCACAGCAGAGCAGTAACTATGGGGCAGTAGCCCCATAGTTAGTAGACTTTAATAGGATGTAAAATATAGTGATTTCCGTCCTTCCTTTGAATAATTAAGAACAAAAGCTTGTCCTGAGGTCTCTCCTATTTCAGGAAAGTCACCTAATCTGTTGGCTATTTTAAACTATGCCTTGCTCAGGCTCTCCTATCATATCTGTTTAACATATGACTGAATTTTTCAAAAACTATGTTCACAGAATCACAAGGGCAAATATTAATTTATCTGACTTTTTGGTGTCTACAATGTAGATGTCTACATCTGAGCTGGTCACACAGGTAACCTAGAGTTAGCTACTCACCACCTGTAGTCAGAAAATGGAGTAGTGGAGTGAAAATGACCAGTGCCACACAGGGCAAAATTAATCTAACTAAATGTAGGCATCGAGTTTAGGATGAGACATAGCCATCAACTATTGGCCAGACCACTGCTGACTGTAAAAAAAACTAAGCTCAGATGTTTATGTTGGTGTAGTAAACATTCATTTAGTCAGATGAGTCTCACACAATTCCCCGCAATAACTAAATTTAAGTAATTGGTTATGATACTTACCTTCGATGTTTAGGAATAAAGGTTAAAAGTTTCCTTTACTAATTTTCTCACATCCTCCTGGCCTACCAGACCTGGTCCATATTGTAGAAAAAAATATATACTTTTTGTTCAGGAAGCTTGATTATATGTTTGATCTGATTTTTTTGTAGGATATTGCTTCAGCTTGGGTTTGTAAGTAAGCATTGTCCCATTTCCTTTTCTGCCCTTTAAACCATGTTACAGGTGAAATAAAAAAATTACATACATACATCTCATTACTTAATTTTCCAACAAATTTTCTCAGAAAGTGAAAATTTCCTGCTTAAAACTGAGTGTCTGCCATTAAAGAAGACTTGCATCTTATGAAAAGTATTTTTTTCTTGTATCAGAAGTAAAATTTATCCTTCCTTAATTTCACTTTTTCAAAATTTCATGTCATGCACTATTATGGCATCCATGTATCATAATTTTAGAGTTATCATAAGTTATCATCATAAAAAAAGTAAATACCACAAAAATCATTATTATTCTTTGTTATCCAGTCCCTATCTTATGCCATCCATTTTCCAGATACTATAGTAAACAGATAGTTAGTTATCTTATAGGAAGAAAAAACACCCCAACAACTCTGTAATATCCTTGTGTACCCTGCAGATTCTATCTGCTGCTAACATCTGATGATCTCAGTTTTATAATTATATATAGGTACCTAAAATAAGACTTTGCTTTGAACTGCTTGAAATGCAACTTAAAAGAACTACACTCTCCAAATGCAGTATTAACTTGGCTTGCTATGATATTGGAAGGTAGCATGCAGATTAATTATGGGACAGAGGGTTTGTGTCTTGCCCAAGGCTATACCACAAACCCAAGAAAGTGCAATTTAATTTCTTGCTCAAGTCAGAGGGATTCTTTCTAGTGACTTCAATAGGAGTTCGCCTGGACCCGAAAAAAAACAGAGAGGATGCTATCAGCCATCAACTGCCTTCTGTTGATAGGAACATAAGACAGGTAAGTTTTTGGAGTGTTACTTTCAACAGCAAGGGAAAAGCCATGATGGTGTGAATACATGTTTGCAGTCTCATCCTCAAATACACCCTCTTCTGAACCTGAAACAAATAGGTTCCAGGATAAGTTTTCAAGTATTGCTCTGTCCTTTTTTATTTGTCTGCAACTTCTGTTGCAGCAGTATCATACATCAGGCATAGCAGCACTGGTGGGTTTTTTGATGTGTGAATTTAAGAAAAAAAGTGTGAATGGAGGTGAAAATGGCAGAGGAATCAAAACAGTTTTAAATCCTGTGGAATAATACCATTTTTCATTTTAGTATCTTCTAATAGAAAGAAATATTTTGTAGTTACAGGATGAAGTTTTGTCTTCTCTAAAACCAAGCAATAATTTTGGTTGATTGCATTTTTCTAAGTCCCTATAATTTGTACAGGAATTCATAGAAAAAGTAATAAATACAAATACAAACAAAGGACAAGGAGTTCAGAAAAACTTCCAATGCAAAAGTTATGTGCCCTTTCATAAATACATTTATTTTTCTGTTAACAATTTGAAAGTTGTGCAAAAAAGCTTGGATGTGAGTTAGCTCACAAAATGTGAGCTTTAATTTCACGATTATGTGCAACAATAATAATTTTTGCTATGGAAAAGCCTAATTTCTATGTCTAATACAAAAATCAAAGATCTCTGCAAGGTACTTTCCAGTGTAGTGGATTACCTCAACAAAATGTTTTCATCATCCCAATGTCATTGCTGTATACAAAAACTAACGCAGCAAAGGTCTGGTGAAAAGCTGTCTCCAGTCTATCATATTCAGGATAGAAATATTTCTGTTCTGCCTTTGCAAGAAAAGCAGTAATCAATTTCTCTATAAATAAAAAGATTAGAATGAAGAATAAAGAGCTTTGTCAGGGAGGATTTCACTTTTTAGAGCGATTTAAGTTTAAGGTACAGATGATTGCAGTCATAATTGAAATGTGTGCTTTATGCCAAATATAGAACGATATTCATTTTTGCATCCACTAAACATGCAAACAAAAAAGCAAGCAAAGAAACAAACAAAAACCCAGAAAAAAAAAACCAGCCACATTTCTTGTATTTTTGGTTTTTGACTGCAATACATGGAAGCTAACAAAGTGCATTCAGACTTTATATAAATAGGCGAGTATGCCTGGTGATTTAAAACAATTCAAAATTTACAACACAATATTACATGTAAGTGAAACAGTACTTTAAGTTTCTGGAACTCAGAAAGCATGAGGCTGAGATGTAGTTTAATGAGCACCTGATAAGAGAAGAATGTGGGGTCTGGTTTTTGAGCCTTTGAAAAACTTAGCAATGAGTTCACAAAGTAACAAACAAACCTGTTTTCCAGTAGGGAGAAAATAACTTACTATGAACAGGCAATTCAAATATAGCCAGAAATGAGACAGTTAACACTGAAATCAGTGTCCAAATATAGGAGCACTATGAGTAAGTTTTTTATATGCAGTTCAATTCCATTTTCAGATATATAAAGGTATGGACTGAGTGTAAGTCTACCAAATAATAAAATACTTCCTTTCTCTAGAAATTAGAGAGGATATGTTATATGTTATATATATAGGACACATAACATATGTTATATGTCTAGAGGACAAAGCCCAGGGCTCTGGAGTTCCCATCTTTTATTCTCTCCCTTGACGTCATTACTTTTGCAATCAAAGAGGAGTGGCAAGACACACCGCTTCCCAGGATCTCTTTTTCCCTTTGAAAAACAAACAAACCTTATAACAGTATTGAAAATCCATTGGGAGTGCTCAAGTAGTTACTGTTTCTGCAGTGCTTTAGGCTAGGCTTCTCCAACAACAAGTCTGTTGGAGCCATATAACTGGCAAGTTATGGTATACTATAAGTAATAGAGAACTTCACTATTTGGCAGTCATGAAATCCTTGAGAGCCTTTGCACAGAACTTGTTCCAAGCTCTTTGGAAATACGAGCTTAATTTGAGGGGTAAGGGTAGCCGAGTAATGCACAAGGGAAGCAAAAGGGACTAGCACTGGGAGGCTGTTTCTGCGTCAAGGGGCACTCTCAGAGAGCTCTACCTCCCTGGAGTTAGGGAGGGATGGGAGAGATGGTCCAGGAGGGTAAAAGTAAGGAAAGAAAGCAAGGTAGACACAATTCCAAGGCTGGGAGGTGCTCATAGGTGCTCTTTGGAAGAAGATAGGTTGGGAGATTTGGGAATGTTCAACCCGGAGAAAAGAAGGTTCAAAGGGCACCTTGTAGCAGTCTTCCAGTACAAGGAGGGGTACAGGAAAGATGAGAAGGGACTCTATCAGGAAGTGCAGTGATGGGACAAAGGCTAATGGTTTTAAATTGAAAGAGAGGAGATTTAGATTAAAAATTCTTCATTCTAATGGTGATGAAACACTGGAACAGGTTGCTCAGGAATGCTGTGGATGCCCCATCTCTAAAAGTATTCAAGGCCAGGCTGGATGGGGCTTTGAGCAACCTGGTCTAATGGAAGGTGTCCCTGGCCATGGCAGGGGATTTGTAACTGGATGATCTTTAAGGTTCTTTCCAACTCTAACCATTCTATGATTCTGTAAATGGCACAGAAAAGGCTCGTTTTTTTTTTTTCCTCAGACCACCTGTAGAGATCCTCCCACAGTTTTTCTTATCCTGAAATTGCCTCCATCCTCTTCTACTTTCTTCTTTCTGCAGCAGTTTTGAACAAGTCATCATGCTTTTTCTGGGTCTTTCAAACTGTTTTTGTAGGCCAATTTTCTCAGCCTTTTGATCAACCTTGTAGCTACCTTGTAGGTATCTTACACATGAAATAGGCCTTATCAGAGATTAGGAGGTCAAAAAGCTGGGTTGTATGTTTTATAAACAGTGCCTCTGTTTATATATCAGGGTTATCAGGATATTAATAATTTTGTCCTTCCTATAGCCTGCGAGTAGTAGTTGAAAACAGATCAGATTCAGCTAAGCATTTTAATGCAGAAGCAGTACATTTTTGACATAATCTACTGAAGAGGAGAGAAGTAAAAGACAGCATTTCTCATTTGTTTCAGTGGTCAGTCTGGCCCAAACCATGACATTCACACAGGTGGCTTTACTTCCTCCTTTAAAATTTAAAAAATACACGTGTTGCTGAAAGAGGTTAAAGCCAAACTTCCTGTTGTTACACTTTTCATTCCCATAGATAAACTTTTCTACTAGTAAAACTGTATGTGCATTTTGTGTTTGCATGTGTTGTTGTGAGCTGAATGGAATACTTGAGTATGAGGAAATAATGTTGATAAATCACTACTAGTATTTGTACATCAACATGCATGTTGCAGCTTGGTTTTCATAGCATTCCACTAACAAAGATCAGAGCATTCCTTGCTCTTTTCAGTACCTATGAGCCCTGTTTGGGAGTACAACACATCTGCATATCTCTGAAAAAAAAAAACAGAAGGAAAAGAAAGCCTAAACTGGTAAGCAAGCTTTCAGTCTTCATAGTTTTCTGAAGGTGGAATACATTTGCTGTTTAATGTTCATTTACAGAATATTGTTCTCATCTGGCTTTTTGCAAAAAGAGAGATAAACAGAGGTTGGCAAAATTGGCTGGAGGTAGAATTAGCTTGCTAAATCATTCCTCTTGGATTTCATTTAACCGCAAAAAGGACAACTGCGTTTTGGATTTTATATGATCTTTGAGGGAATGGTTATCATGAAAGTGATAAACACACCAGGAAAACATAAACAGTGAAAAGGAGAAGTTGTCTTCTTCAGTTTTGATGTGGTGTAAACATGCTAAATTGTGAAAAGTACCACTGAGCTCTGGAGAACTTCATGTTACACACATTTAAAACAGAGAACAAGACACAGCCTGTTGCTTAGTTTTGCCTGAATAACACAGTCCAAGAAAATACCAGAAAAATAGTCTTGACAAGTTACTCCACTTAACTGGCATGCAATCCAATGCATCGTATCATGCATATTAATATTTTTGAAGAATAGTTAGGAGGCTTGTTTCTCAGCTCACTTCATTGCTATCAATGCTATCAAGAGCTGCTCAAAAAAAATCAACAGTAAATGTGTAAATGTAAAAATGTGCAATCAATTCAGAAACAAGGCCCACTTGTGCTTACAGTTGTTCACAGAAGCTGTAATTAAGTACTTCCTCTCTTCTTCATTACTCTCTGCTACATCTTTCCTTGTACAGTCATTTATAAAGTGAGAAGTGGCAATTATACATTTCATATTACAAGTGATTATAACTGTAATTATTTTCTACACACTTTCCACAGGAAAAGATGACTACCTAGGATACAGTGCTTGTTTCTGAAGGTCATTTTAACTGAGTAAGGACTGTAGAATTTAAGTGTCAATCAAAATATTGTGTAGAACTGCA
This sequence comes from Pedionomus torquatus, assembly GCA_013398155.1. Taxonomy (NCBI): domain Eukaryota; kingdom Metazoa; phylum Chordata; class Aves; order Charadriiformes; family Pedionomidae; genus Pedionomus; species Pedionomus torquatus. Next base: position 16,647 of record VZRU01011455.1, read on the forward strand.
AAGGGCATTAAAATGTTCTGGAGACATCTTCCTTTTTATTCTTGAAAGCATGTTCTGTTTGAAAAACTACTGTGGCCAATGACATACAACAAGGTCATACTTATAAAGTAGGTGTGAAAGACAGTTCTCTTGGTTGGGTCAAAATTTTTCATTATGCATCATGTTGACTAATGATACTAAAAGTAAGGACAAAAGTAGCTAATATTTCTCAGATAGAACATGTTACTTAGATCTTAGATGTAATCAACTGCTTCCTAAAAGTAATTTTGGGATGGAAATAAACTATCTGTTTGGACCATAATTAAATGAAATATTAGATTTGTAATACAACACTTTAACGGTTTATTATCTCCTAAGACAATATTCAAAGCAGCACCAGGGGAGGTTTACACTGGATATTAGGAAGCATTTCTTTACCAAAAGCATGCTCAAACACTGGTAAAGAGGTTATTGATACCCCAAGCGTGTCAGTGTTGAAGAGACATTTGGACAATGCACCTAATAACATGTTTCAGCTTTTGGTCAGCCCTCATTCATTCAGGCTGTTGGACTAGATGATCATTGCAGGTCCTTTTCAACTGAACTAGTCTATTTTGTTCTGTTCTAGTCTGAAGATCAGTCATATCTTCTTCTTAAATCATGTTTGTGCCATCAGCCATTTTTGGCTTCAGTTTGTAGAGAACGTGCTGTCACACTTGGAGAAAAACCTTTTGTTTATTAATATGACTGGAACTGTAAGAGAGAGAACCTTGAGCCTTGGCACCGTCCCAGGACACTCAGCTAAAGAAAAAAAATTACTTAAAGTGTGGCAAAGATTAATCAAACAGCAGATAAGGACTGAAATACCATTGGGTGGTAACAAGACAAACACTAAAATCAATTTTTGACAAACATATTTATATTTTCAATACCTGGTAAGAAGAAATTATTAAGCATAAAAGAAAGTGACAGATATTCTGCTGGAAATGCAGGCTTAATGAATTGCCTTGAAGATTTTGTATAAATACATTGATTATTGATCTCTCATACAACAAAATATTTTTTAGAAATGGTGCTATATATCAATGAAGAAATATCGACTCTAAATCATCAAATATGAGGATTAACTATACCATAGGACAGTGTATGAAGTAGTGAAATGTCTACACAAAAGACTGCAACTGTGAGCTTGTTTCTACTTTCATTATTTATTGAGCAACAGAATGAGAAACAATTATTTTGTCTGGTGTTTTTATTACCAATAATAAATTTAATTTGTATTAATTTTTCTTTAGAAGAAGAAAGTACATAGAATTTGATGGGCTTACACATCAGATATATTGAGAAAACAGAACATTTGTGAACTACATGTGCAATCCAAAATGCTGTAAAAAAGTTTCTGTATTACAATTTTTGCATTTGTAGAAACACTGAATTTTCATTTGCTGACTGGAGAAATGTGGGTTTTTTTTGTTACCTGTGTTACTGATTCTTCCCCTTTGCTTATTATTTTTGTGGACTTTAATTTTTACCAACCCTGGTATTATACTGATAAGAGAAGCACCCTACCATCTTGGTGTGTTTTGTTGGGTGCTCTAATGTCTCCTAGCTCTCACTCCAGCATATCTTGCCCTCTGCACATTTGATGCAGAGCTGTAGTCCTCTGTCCTCCTGGTACTATGCAACACCCTAAGTGATAGAGCACATGACGTGCCCAAAGCCCTGCTCTGGCACCTCAGGTGGGCTAGGACAAGCCCAGCATTGCCAGCAGCTAGCCATGGATCCAGGTGCTTCACTAGTGTAAACGTGGAAATTGAGTCCTGAGGAATGGTGTGGGAGGTGCGTTAGTCTGTTCTACTTACACTATCAATCCTAAATAGCTGAATAAAATGGTATTAACAACAAAGACCTTTTGTTTGCTTGACTATATAGAAATACTTTCTGAATAAATCATTCCTGTTCATGAAAATTGCTTAGAAATACTTCTGGAATAAATCATTCTTTTGCACTAATCAAAGCAGACATTTTTTTTTTCTAAATGGACATGTGATTACCAATGCAGGAAACTTTTTACTTATAATGATAGTTGTGATTTTTATATTTATTCACATATGTATTGCATGTACATTGCATATATATTTTAGATACGCAGACAATATCCATGTGAGAGACGCATTTTCAAACAAATTGAAAAAAATATTTCTTATTCTAACTAATTCAGGCAACCAGTGTGCTGTATTTGCTGTCTGAAGGTGATAACCATGTAAGGACAGAAAACATTGCACAGTCCTAAAATATTTCACCCCTGGGAAGCCTGAACTGTTTTCAACACCAGAGGTGAAACACAAGCCTCCTGTGAGTGTGAAAAATCCTGCATCTCAACTGTCAGCACAGCCTGGAATTCAGCTCTGCCTCCTTCTTTAAAGAGGTAATCACGGCATGAAGCAAAAGAGAATGTATAAGGAAAGCCCATGGAGCGTGGCTTAGCTAACCACAGCAAGTTAGGTACAGTCTCACCTTTCTAAAGTGAATGTTGTTTCAGACTCTTACAGACAAACCAGCTGGGATAAAACAACAGCTTAACTCGTTTAACTATATCCATTCCATTTAGAGTGAAAGGAACAGTTAACACTCAAGTATGAAAGCTTAATATTTTTTTTCTATTTTCCCGGTCCTATTATGCTCTGTACTTTTTTGCAGGTTGTAGAGTTACAAGCACCTCATACTAAAAGAAATACTGAGACATTTTAAAAAGATAGCACCGGGGATGTCTGCCCCACCTCTCTGCTGGTGGTTGCCTCCCCACAGCCGGGTCACACAAGTGGATGTGAACCGGTTCCTCAAGCACGGCAGCTCACTGCCCAGCGTGTTAACGTCAGCCAATGTTGATGTTGGTTAATGCACCCAACTGTGAATTACAGCAGCCAAATGCTGGCCCAATCTTGCTGACTCTGTGAGAAATCTGAGGGGGGGGAAGAAATTCTTACTCCTGTTATCTCATGCCTTATAGGACATAGAGGTTCCTCATCTTTTCCCACCATGATTTTTTGCTGATGGGCACCATCATTCTCAAACCTGTAACAGAGTAGGAGTTGCGTGATGTCCCAGATTCATGCTGGTGCATTTGCTATCCTAACACAGGATATGTGTTGGAATGTGTTGGAATGTAGGAACAGGTTTACCAAAACAGGGCAAATGAGAGAGAAACAACAAAAAATAAATAGTGATTCTTAAGCAAGCAAGTGCAGAGTTCATGCTAGAGTCACAGCTTTTAAAAATCATACTTGAGAAACAGAGGAGCACACCACACCCACAGCAGGGACAGAAGACCATGGAAAGAGCTGTGTGGTGTGGTGGGAAATAAGGGTAAGAAGGGGAGCGGGCAACACTACCTCTGGACGAATTGTTCCGGTTTTGTTACCACCAACCCTTTTGGCCAAATTTTTAGAGTGCTTGAAAATAGGAGTCCTGAACTAAAATGCTAACTGGAGTGAATTTTAGTCCTTACCAAAAACATTTTGGGTAGGTATTAAAAAGCAACCGCACACTGAACATGTTACTTGGTACCTCTGCATGAGAGACAGCATGTAGCTAAGCAAAACCACATTCCCCTACTTTTCAAGTCTCTTAAAAGTTTTATTGCCCATTAAATATTTGTTTTCTCAGCCTGAAGTTGAAACCACAGCACTATAAACATTATTAACAAATGCTATTTGAGGTTTTGACTGAAACCTCACTCAGTTGTGAGATTTGTTGGACTTTCTCAGAGAATCAACCATGACCCTGAGCAAAAAAACAAGCCTGGATGATGACAGAGTGCAAGTATCGTGCTGCTGGAGTTGAAACGCTGTGCAGGCTTCTCCCTCGTGGAGAGAGGTAGGGAATGCCCCCAGTATTGGATGTTGTTTTGGTTCCAGTTTTCCCAGGTAAATCCCACACCTGGGACTTTGCATGGTGGAGCCATTGTTACCAAGCAGAGGGTACAAGAAGAAAGGCTCACTGCCTTTTTTGCAGTCTTCTACTCAGAGCCTCCTGGTATCCATGGGATAGGAAAATCAGATTTTTTCCCCCTCCTTAGAAATGTGCTATTTGTTTTTTTTTTTTTTTTTGACATACAAATGGACAAACCAATTGAATTAATTTAAAAATGTTCCATTAAACAAAGGTGAAATTAAATATGCTAAAGCAGCTGTACTTTTTTTAATCACTTTTTAAACATTTTGTCCAAGCCTAGTATGGAATTCTCTAAAGCTGACATTAGAGAATAAAACATGCTCTGTTTCTGATACAGCTGTATGAAAGCTTAAGTGCAGAGAAATACATGCATAATCATGTCTTATATCTGGAAATTATATATATATATATAAATTGCCACTATATTTTTTTTTGTATAAGGAAAACTATTAGTGCATTTTTATCAGATGCAGTATAAGGTGCTCATTACATTATGATCAGAAAATTGCTAAAAGACTGTTTCTACTTGCTTATAAAGCACTCATTTCACTGAAAGTCCTGCATAATATAGAATGGAATGGATATTTGTTATTCTAAATTAATCTAGTTCATAAACACTTTATTTTTGAATTATTTTAATGTCAAAAAATATCAGAAAGTGTAAAAAAATGCTACTCTTTGAATATGCCAATATTGAGAAAATAATGAAATTGAAGTGCCCTCATCTTCAATTTCTCTTTGGGTCTACAAGTTAACCTGACTTCTTCAGCACTCTAAAAATATGAAAGAATTACAATTCACAGGTACGTGCCTGATGATTTATTCACCAGTTGGATGGTTACATCTTAGTTCTATCAACAGTATCAGTTCAGTAAATCTGAATATTTATGTGAGGAGTGTGACTGAACCAAATGAAACAGCCCAGCCATACAAATACATGTTAATGTTATTGAAGAACTGCAGATAGGAAAAAGGTAGCACTCACAACAATGTATTGGGTCTATTTTATTAACTGAATAGACAACAGTCTGGTGAAGGTTTCAGTTCAGTGGGTAAGGAGACCAAGTTCCTAATAATTTAGTATGAGAATAATTTTCTAATTGTCCTAGAGCTTTAATACAAAGTATGGAATGCTTTCTGTTCTTCTCTCTCTTTTTTTTTTTTTTTTTAAACACACTGGGTACAAGAATCAAAGTCTTATTTTTTCGTAACCTTGGCCTTTCCCATTTATATTTGCAGAACTTAATGAAGGAAGAGAACTACAACATTAAGTATGAGGGTAGAAACTGTGTTTCAATTTTTCTAAATTGCACAATCACAAATGCGTTTACTTGGGATTTTACATTAGCATAAACAAGAGAAGAATGTGGCTAAATCTACAAAATGGCAAGCAAATAACCAATTAATTCTCTACCATTGTAATTCTTATTGCATGTATATGATAGATAGAGAGGTTCAGGGATTTACCTAAGGCCACAGGAAGGGCTGGAAATGCATCAAGGATTAAAATGGAAGACAATCGGATTATTATTCAGTCCACAGTTCTTGTAGACTGTCCAGGAAAGACCATAGAATAGCCAGAGAATAGATGAGAACACTCGAGCCTTTCTTTTATTTAATAAAACCCATCTAAAAAAGGAATTATGTGTAAAAAAAATAATAAAGACAGATACCATGAATGATTAATTTGTTTTATTTTACAGTCTTTGACAAACATGCCTACTAAATAGGTCAGGTAAAGATTCTGCCCTGTCAGCACACTGACTGTTGTACATATTGTTCTGATGGCATCAAGAAAGAATGTGTCATTGAGTTTCATCGTTTATGTGAAAGAAAGAAAAAATAACAAAACCTAAAAGTGATTAAACCCCACCAGAATGAACAATGGAGAAAGATAATCGAATGGTGAGCCTTAACATCTATTGTTTCTATATATATACGAAAAATAGACACATGTATACACACATACATGTATATTTGTTGTAGTATGTATGCAAGACTGAGGATTTTATCGCCTGCAACATCAGGATAATGCATAAACTCTATAACGTGGTTCTAGCTCTATAAAGACAGATCAAAGATTCAGCCCAGGTGTGGCTCTGGAGTTTCATTGCTCAAGGCTAATTATTCACAAAAAGTCCCCACCCTAGAGAGTCGTCTAGCAGGTTTATCTTTTGGCTGGTAGACATTTTAGAGAAGACACTACCTAAGCTCAGCTATTTAGTATGACACGCTGAAGCATCCAAAACTATTTCACAGATTTTATGAGATATTTACGAAGTGTAGATTACACGTGAATGTAGTTTTCTCTCCCAGAAGCAGAGAGGAATTTCCAAAACTTTCAGCTCATGCTGAGCTCTAATTAAAACCAGTTTCAGAGAACAGACAAAAGCACATACCATAAAGACTGCTGAAACTTTTGACTTCATAAAGGGCAAACCTACTGAAACCACTTATTCTGAACATGACCAAAATATGTAAAACATTACACTACACACAACAAAATAACTCAATTAAGAATAATACTGCTATCATGATAGTTTAAAAAATGACTGTTAGAGACCATTTTTAAAGGCAGCCTCTACTTTACTTGCTTAGGAGCCATCAACTGTAATCAAGACTGCTCTGGTCTGTCTCAAGAAAAAAAAGAAAAAGGAGATTGATCACAGTCATCTGTCCTTGTCATAGCTACAAGGAGGATTAGCAAAGAAAAACAATAACACTTTTACAGAGACAATAACTCTATCCTGGGCACCAAGTCAAAGCTAAAGAAGAAGAGACAAAGCTGTTTCTTGTTGCAGTGCTCTGAATCTGTCAAATGTTTTCTTCTGGATTTGATTTTGATGGTGCACCTGGACAGTTCAGGAGCCTCACTCAGTTATCTGAGCAAGAACTCTATAGAAAGCATTAACCATAGCAGCTGTTTTATTAAAATGGTTACCAATATTTTATCCAAACAAATTACTTTTCCCTAACAGCTGAATTGTGGGGACACTGGTTCTGCCTGCCTCTGCTCTCTTTTGAATGAGTTTTTTTTTCCCTCCTCTCTGCCTTGGCATTTCTATATCTAACTGTTAAAAATGTCCTGGTAGCACTGAAAAGTACCAGCATCTGTCATATACAGAGTTTTCAAGAGGTAAGGAAGCTAAGCAGTCTATTGGCATGAATATTTGAATTTAACAATAAAAACTGAGATTACCCAGGAAGTTACTCAGAAATGAGTAACTATTTCACACATCTGAAGAACGTTTTGTATTCTAATAATATTACAAACATCAACAAATCCATAAAATATATTTCTAAGGAAGGTGTCATTAAATATGTTTTGGGATGCAAACACTTTATTTGAGGAATGAGAAAGATACATGAGCTCTTACTGGTATCAGGAACACTGAATTTTCAGAGCCTTGCTTATCTGACTATATTACACCTGCCATAAAATATTGCATCCACTTATTAAGGGCTATCCTTGCACGGAGAGAGACTGACTGGGTCACTGGACAGGATGCTCTGGTATGGCCACAGGCCACCAAGAACTGGCTTCCTTTTCCAGGTTGGTAGGCAAGTACCGTCTTTCCTTCTGTAAAAACAGTATTTTAGTCAATTAACTTTATTAGGTGGTTATAACTCCTATGAATAGGTAAACAGAAACCGTTTCTCTGTTTTGTGGCTTCACAGGATTCAACCTTTCAGGAAGACGGAACCTGTGCATTTAATACTTTTGATACCAATGAGGAAGCTTTGTATGACTTTTTTAGCAGAATAAAAATAAAGCTGTAGTAAGTTAAATAACAGTTTTCCACGAAATTCTGATTCCAGGTGTGATTCTCCTCTTTGCTTAATTGTGCTTGTTTTTGGCTATTTGGCTATTAGAAGATCACAAAGATCATTTACTTCATTTAAACCAATGAACTAATTTCTCCCTTAGGTATCATCTATGAGCTGTGTAGTCAGAAAAATATTATATTACTGTATTTTGGGCAGCACTTTCTAAGCAGACTAATGTATCCTTTTGTTGTTGTTTTTTTTTTTTTTTTTTTCCAGTTCAACTGTACAATGCATAAGAATTTAAACAATAATATTTTAAGTAGCTTAATCTTCCTGCTCTTTTTACATATGTGATTATCTAATATATGTACGTGCTCTCCTCATTATGTTACAGCTGGACTTTTGGCAAAAGTATCATTTCCTTCTCCTACAGAAACAGTAAGTTCAACAAAATTCTTCCTGATGCAATCAGGACAACTTTTATAAGTGACAGCAACTTGGAGGAGGAAGCAGAAGTTACCTGGGATCTTAGGAATAGGTGCAGGAGATCCTAACAAATACAGTCTTGGCATAGATGGAGAAATTATGTTATTTGAAATAAGTAACATATTTAAATACTTTAAACATCTGATTGTGACATCAGTTGCTTGATTTTAAGTGTTTGGGTCTAATAGCTTAAGATGCTATTAGAGAAATCAGGAGGTCTCCTAGCAACAATGTAGTCTGTTAATACGGATTTTGATGACCACCTGCAATCCCCAGCGGGTAAAATGCAAAGTCTTGTGAAGAAAGCTTGTGGATAGTGGTCTGAAATTTGATCACAGACTATTAGTTATTCTATATTAAATACCAGTACTTTTCTGTTCAGTAAAACCACGTCACTGAAAAAAAGTGCATAGGAGTAGTCTCTGTCACTTGATGTCATACCATTAGGGAAGCCTTTTTTGCAATTATCTAGTAGCAAAAGGCTGGTCTAATTTGTAGCACATGCTGTGTAAGGAGGTTAGGTACAAGCTATGTTACCTTGAACTCAAATACATATGGACATTCATAGATTGCATGCCTGGTAACTCAGATGGGTGGGGATTAAGTACTGTTTATAATAGTTTATGCATTATTTAATGTAAATAACTCCAAATAAACAGCAAATAAAACAGCATAAAAAGATGAGACCATTTGCTAGTGATGTTGTTACAGCACGTGCATCACTTCATCCTCTGGGAAAAGGGAGAGGAGGGAGAGGAAGACGGCAGCAGAGAGCTCTTTCAGGGACACAGTGGCTCCTGAGGGTACCCGGAGGTGAGCTGGAGCTCACTGGCCATGCTTGGCTCAGAGATCTGACCTGAAATGTTTGTAACACCAGTATGGAAATAGCAATAAGGAGCTGATGTCATGCATAAACGCATGAACATATGTAGTTCACCTGTGCACACATGGAATTGGAGGCAGAAAATTAGAACGTGAGGGTTTTTCTAGAATAAATGTGACTGGAGATTTCTAATTTTCTTTTAAATTTGTGTATTTTGGAGGGGAGAGGAGGGAAAAAAATCACTTCTGAAAGAAACTGATTTATATGAACATGCAGTCAGTTTTTTTCAGGAAATTGGCAGGTATTTAAGAAGTTAAAGCTGCTAAATAAGAAACAGAAGATTATTTTTTTCATAAGCTTCTGCAGATGACACACCTTATTTTAACTGATTATTATACAAATCATGAACTACGAAGATAATCGCTTCCCTGGCCAAATGACAAAGGAATTCTTATTTCCAGTATATGCTCTGTTGAATGCCGAAGGCATTGTACATGCTAAGGCTAATGCTTTGTTGTATAATAGGCACCTACTGATTAGTAGTTCTCAAGCTTAATTTGGTTATGGTATGATAAATTAGGGAGTGTCATTCTAAGTAAAACTGACATAATGCTTTTTTTTCCACTGGAACTAAAACAAGTCTGTCCTTCCAATACAGCACCTCCAGAAAAGTTAATTAGATTAAAATTAAAGCAACTTTTGCATTCGATGTATTTGACAATTTTAAAAATGATCCCATCCTTCTCATGTTTAAGTGCTATGCCTGTCTAGTTGTTTTCTAAAGTTACGTTAAGCAACACGACCACCGGGCTCATGTGTAGCTTCTCTGTATATATTTCTCCTCAGGGAAATTATGTTTTTTTCTTTTTTTTTTTTTTTAATCTTAACATTCTACTAATGTTTTTATTTGTAAGAAGCCAAAGAAGCCTGCCTTAAATGATTTGGCTTTCGTCTGGGATACGCACATTTCCCTAGTTTGAACCCTAGCAAAGGGGAGGAAACAAATCAATTTACCTGAGGGAGTTTTCTGAGATGACTGGTGTTGGAGTGTGACTGTAAAGGGAATAGATGATGATTATACTGGTAGTGTCTCACTGGTAACTGAAGGTGAGAGAGAACATAATGTCTGCTGCTGGAATGAGGGTGGGCTCTGTGTTTTGGGAAAAGTTTATAACAGAGAGAGAGGGAAGTGTTTTTATATCCTTTGGACCAATGTGACTGCCCAGCAATCAGATAAGGCAGGAAAGAACTTGCTGGCTGTTATTTTGTCTGGCTATGTAGCTCTTTCTTATGTTTTGTAAAGATCATAAAGGGGTTCTGAATCTTTATGAAGGATCATAATACTTCATAAAGAGGTTTTGAACTCTTGCGAAAAAATTACCTCTGTGACTCAAATCAAGTTTTTCCTTGGAAAAATAAGCTATACAGTTTAGGACCCTTTGAGATTGAGGCTGTGAGAAAGGCCAAGAATTTGGGAACTGGGTGCAGCTTAATTTGATGGGTTTGCGCATTCCTATGCCCCTAAATCTCCAGCAGGAAGGAGTCTGTGCTAAGTGGGTAACGACAGTAAGACCCAGAGGTCTGCTCAGCTGAGCAGATGCCCAGTGGATCCTTGGACCACACACAGCAACTTGGTATAAAATGTTTTGAGGTTAGTGGTTTTACACTTGTTCACATGCCCTAAATAAGCTCTGAATAGCCTCACTAAAGCATAAGGACAGAGCCAAATTGCCACTAGAGATATGCAAAATGCATGCCAGAGCAAATACATGAAACATGTCAAAAATATTTGTGCAGGCAAACAAGGAGCTTTTTAGGCATCAAAACAGTAGGAGAGAGAAACTTTACTCCATCCTTTGTGATAGGTTTGCACTGTGCTGTTCATGTGGGAGTAGTTACCAAAGATCAAAGGTCACATCCTTACTATTCCCATTTAGCTAGAAGATAAACATAACTGTTACTTATGTACTTACTGATTCTGTCTTTCTATTTGTGAAACCCTGCAGTTTGGCTGACAGACTCCACCTTAAATTTAATATCCCCATGAGGACAGTATGTTCAGAGGATGAGGAGAAGGGGACTCTTATGTGTTCCCACCATTACTAGCCTAATATTATAAGATTATAAAAATAAAATTGAGTCAGTACTTAAGTCAATTATATTCCTGCAACGGAGGTCGTAAATCCTGTCATATAACTAGCACATATGTCTACATATTTCAGCTAGACTTCTCTAAATGACAAACATCGTCTCAGGGAATATATTAAAGAATTATTTAAATGCCATGAATAACTATTTTTTAGTTATTAATAAGTGAGTTATTAAAAGTATGAATGAAAAAGAAAAGGGAAGGAAAGAGACAAGTGCCCAAGTGATAACAACATGAAAAGAAGAATCCTTTTCTAGTTACAGAAGCACAAAGTGGTTGAGATAGCAAAGGACTTCTGGAGATTGCCTGGTCCAACAGTGCTCAGGCAGGGTCACAGCACATTCCCTAGGACCTAGTCTTATTCTAGCTACTTTAATATATCAAGAAAACGCCCCCTAGTATTGGATCTACTATCTATTTAACTTTCTGTAAGACTGGGAGTTATAGGGAGATGTTAGGAAGGATGCATCATCTACCCTCTCCAAGTTCACAGCAAATACCATTTGTCACCATTTTTGGATTCAAAAGTACCATTACAAATGCTTAGAAAACTATCCAGATTTATCCATTAGACAGTAAGATTCAGATTCTACTTCTGACTTCTGAAACTTGGCATCTGGCTAAAAAACAGAGAACATGCATAATGAAGCTTAAGGAGCTTAAAGGCAATCTGATTCCTTCATCCTTCACTTTCAGGACCAAAGTTAATGGAAGCCATTAAAGAATTGTAGTGATTCAAGTATTTATTAGTGTTTGAAGAAGGAATGGATGGACCAGGAAAGGTTGCAGTGAAGAGCAAGGGCAGAGACCTTTTTATTGTTTCAAAACAACAAAAACCCTGTGTAGAAAATAAACAAACAAAACTTTGCAGCTATATAGCATCTTTCCTAGTTGGAGAGATGTGAGTAGCACATGGGGTCATAAGCATGTAATAGCATCATGGAGAAGCTCTTGGTAGGATTTTGAAATTGCATGGCTGCTTTTCTGCCAATTAATCTGAATAGAATGTCATACTGATGCAGTTAGCAGTGCTAGCTCAGTACTAGTCCAGGGATTTCAGCTCCATTGCACAGTGCAGATTTCCCTGTAATGTTCTGTATGTTACATTGTTTAGGTATTTTTGTGAGTTTCCTGGTTGTACATTCAATTTTGTATGCCTCAAGCAGACACACATGGAATAAATGTAAAAATAGGGTTTGTGTAAAGCGTCCGGAATATGTGCAAAATAAATTGGTTACTTCTACATCTGTTTCTTGGTCTAAGAAAGGTTGCTTGCAGAAACCAAGGGGTAACCTCAGAGAATTAATATTTTGTACCCATTCTTCTTCCTTCATTGGAAGTTGAGCTGGAAGGTGGAATAAATAAGAGAAAACAAATTTCCTGTTACTATTCATGGTTTGAGTGCAGGCAGGCTCAGCATGCTCTCTTGTGACTTGAAGTGAGACCCTGGATATCAAACTTTTCTTTCCCAGTTTCCCTTGTCAGAGGTGACCCCAGAGCTCAGTAGGGACTCAAGTTCTCATAGCCAGCTTTCCTGGCCCTGCAAACTACCAAATCCATGAGGCTTTGAATGTGTGAGAGAAGTGAAGGATCAAGGTGCTCTGACAGGCTCCTGGCAGAGAGTCCAGTGGTTTTCTAAAAGCCGTATTACCCCATCATTAGATAAGGCAGGACTCAATGTGCAGCTGGGCCCAAGGGGGAGCTGCCCCAGTAGGAATGGTTCATTTGCTTTTTCCCTTTACCAGGGCTTTTGGGCACACAGCAACTGCCACAGCAACATTACTTTGCTGGCAGTCTTTTTGTAGAGCAACCCTGGTAATTGAACTGCAATCCAACCACAAAAGAGACATACCTGGCCATCCTTGAGACAGAAAACCCAAGAGAAGGAACAGCATTTCCTGAAATGACAGCAGTGCATACCAGAGGTGGAGAAGTAAGCCATGAAAGGGATGCTTACTATAAAACTGTACTACTATTTCCTTGATGCTGGCTTTTAAAATGCTTTCCTCAGTAACCTACCTAATGCTCCGGATCCCCAGCAGACTCTGCACTGGGACTTCTATCTGCTTCACCCTCTGAAAAATAAGTTTTAATGACGACTGGCTTGAGTTTGAATTAGGCTTGAGTTAATCTTGATCCAATACTCCAAGAAAGACAAATCATCCAGGAGTAGAAGGCTATACTAGGACCCAGCTGATGTGAATCTTCACCTAGACTCTTCCAGTGGAGTCTGTGTGTTTGGACAAACCACTTCACAACTCTGTACCTTGGTTTCCCTTCCTGTAGAACTGGCTACAGACATTCCTACTCTGTGAATTCTTTCAAGGAATTTCAGAAGGATGCTATTTATGAACGAACAGCCACAGTAAGTAACCTTGTATTGAATTTAATGGCTGCCCATCAATCACTATCACAATTTTCAGTGTGACTATGTGCAGTGATATCTGTCTTTAGGACTGCTTTCACTCTTCTTTCATGAACAATGCATCAACCTGCCTGTTTTAAGTATTCTTTTGTTGTTCAAAACAATTACCTGCTTGGATATAAAAATGAAACAAAAGACCCCCAACCTGATCTAGCGATAATTCATTTGGGGTCTGGGAACACACCAGTGAGAAAACATGCAGTATTTCTTGATGTTTATCACCACTGGGCCCTCTGCTTCTTTTCCAATAAAGCCCGCTATGATAGGCATGCATCTGACTGTGCACACCGCTTCTTTTGCTTATGCTATTCTATGCCTATCTGCCCCTCCCATGTATACATTTATCACATAAATAGCTATGTTAGTGACACTCTGTGATCTACCCATAAGCTTTAATAGTAAGCTGTTCAAGTTCAAAAGTAACTTAATGATATTAGAAACAACAACAAAACTCTCCCAAAACAAGAGAGCACAAACATTTAACCAGTGCTTGACCTTGATGTGGTGCAAAAGCTCATGAGTTCCCATGGTTTACAGCTACTCCAATGGCAGTGGTGGTGCCAGCATGACACTGTGATCACCCAAACTGGACAGATAAGGTCCAGACCAAGTGCTGTGGCACTGACCTTTCACTTTGCCTGTAAAAAATCCAGGAAACTCAAATAAGCCTTGGAAAGAACAAAAATAACAGGGTCATCTCATAAGGTTGTATGACCTTGACCATTATAAAGCACTAGCTGTTTTCAGCATTCACATGTCTTCAAACAGGAGCTAGAAGACTGTTCCATGTGCTTCAAAGCCTTGTAAGTGATATAGTGGCTGGTAAAAGTTAGTGAACTTACTCTGTTAAACAACTATGGAGAGACTACAAAACATTAAATGGGAAGAGACATTTTAGAGGTGTGCTGCTGTATTATTAGTAGTTATTACCATAAAGTTACCAGCAAAATTATAAAAAGTGTGCTCTTTCCAGAGAAACACATGAAGTAAATGTTACCCTAATGAACATACAATAATATTCCAAAAGGATCTTGGACTGAAACCAGCAATGAATGAAAGAGAAGAAGTGTAAAAATCAGGTATGTAGAATGAAAATTTTCATGGTATAAACCATGGCAAAGGAATTGGATTAATTGCTATTGCTCCATTTACAGATAATATTGGGACAAACACGTTGTTTTCTCATAAATAGGTTCACAGGCGTACGTGGTTTTGACTATCAAGGAGAGTGGCCCAAGGACAACTAATCACAAATTGGACTATTATCTGCAAGTCAGTGATACAATTTCTTTAGCATATTGACCTCAACTATTCATTTTCAATTAAGCTGTTTTAATAATTTGTTCTATTTTTTAAATAAATGTAGTGAGTTCTCACTTCAGATTTTTAAAAAAATCATTGCATTAATCCATCCTACTGTAAAAGGGACTACCACTTTTCCATGTAAGAAACAAAACCAAGCTCATTCTCTGTGAAAAGAATGTCTTAATATTAATATCAAAATTCTGTTTGGAATTCAGGAGTTAAAGCTTCATGGCTCTCCTGGAAAAGAGACAGGCAATTGTTCTCCTTTTGAGCTATCATCAGAACCTCTGGAAAAGCTGATGACCTTCCCCCGGCGCCCACACAAAGCTGCTGCTGGCAGTGGTGCCTCCACCAGCACTGTGATTACTTGTCAGCCTACTGACCTAGACGGTTTCCTGTTTTGCCTAAGCCTAAAGCTATCCCTGGATACACGTTCCCAGTTTGGCAAACAGCGGGAGGCACAGGGATGACAAAAGCTCAGTGGCATTACAAGCAGTCCTCACATCAGACTTGTAGGTGCCAGTGGGTCTTTGCTGGTGGTAATGTAATGATGAAGGAATGCAGCTACCATCAGTGGAGACACCAAGTGACAGAGAGGTGGAGAGGCTTTGGAGATCCTGGATATATACCTACAGTGTCAATTATTTCCCTACATCCTTTGCTGGCTGAAGGTGTAA
Source organism: Pedionomus torquatus (assembly GCA_013398155.1). Taxonomy (NCBI): domain Eukaryota; kingdom Metazoa; phylum Chordata; class Aves; order Charadriiformes; family Pedionomidae; genus Pedionomus; species Pedionomus torquatus. Next base: position 32,213 of record VZRU01011455.1, read on the forward strand.
GTAACTTGCCAGTGTATCTCAGATTAAATTTTCTCTATCTAAAAGTATTAATTCTGAGCACACTTCCAGAATGAAATGAATGAAAACTGACTATAAAAGTTTACTAAATGGTACTTAATATTTCTATATGTGTGAAAGTTATTTATGAATAGCTGATAAACAGACAGAAAGAAGAGAGGATAGAAAATAAAGTCTTCCTAAGGAATCCCATATTTCATGAAAAAAAAAAAAGTTTTACCAATTCTTCTGATCAATTCTCAAACACAGGCTTGCTCTAGATATCCATATTAATAAAAACTTGTTCTCTACCCCTCTCACTCTAATATCCATCCAGTCCATGCTTAGAAACACCAGTGAATTTTTGTGTCTTTTCCTTGCTCAGGTGTATTTTGCAGGTCTCGTAGAAAACACTGCAAGGACCCACCTAGAACATAGGAAATTAACAGCAATCCATCACGTTCTTTCCCAGACTTCTTCACTCCCTTCCCTTCTGCACGTACACCCGTTTCTGCTTCTATTTTCTATGAGAAGCAAAATTGAGGAGAGGAGATGAGACTACTTCTAGATAAGACAGAGACAATAAAAGGCAATTCCTGTGACTTGGCCTAAGTGCAACCTGGCCTTCAGCGTCAATTTCCAGCTTCAATGTAGACAAATCCATCCTTCTCATAGCATTCATTACACTGTGGTCTGGAGGGCAAAAGGTTAAAAAGGCATGCATTTCCATATATCTTGTTTATATGGATTGCTAAGGTCAGGCCTGAGTTCTTCCAGAGGTATGGAAAGACACACTGAAGGAATCTTCTCTCTAAAGGAAGCTTCCTAGGGTTTAGACAGTAATCTCAGAAGTCCTGGACAGTACCTCAGCTGATACATGAGCTGTAATCAGTGCAGGGTTTAGCTCCAGGGATAGAACTACATGATGATAAAGACATGATGGAATAGAAAACAAAAGAAGATGTAGAGATTTCACATCACTTAGAAGTAGTGGGTCACGCTGAGCTGGGTGATAGCCAGCAAAACAGCAACAGGACTACATTATTCTTATCATCATCGTCCTTCCCCTTCTCTTGTTCATTGCCTTCCAGCAGGCCCAATATGATAACTTGAACAGCAGAAACAGCATAGCTGTGCTATTGTTTTCTTTCCCCCCTATTGTTTAGCTGCACCTTGGTTCAGTTTACACTGTAAGAACTCCTGCTGAGGTCTGTGTTCAGCTGGCAGTCTGTGAAGCAGCAGCAACAGAGCAAGAGCCTTGATAGCCACAGGGCACTGGAAATGACTTAATAAAAACAAATGTTCATACATAGGTCAATATTTTCAAAGTATTTGGCCTACAGTGCTTCAAATCTAGCAATAAATATGCTGAAAAGTTGTTTGCACTCCTGACATTGTCATTTGGTTTTGAGTAAAGCTGTCTGAATATGGAAAGACACATTATTAGAACAAGATCCAGCACTGAAAATCTCTGAGATGGCTCTGTGAGAGATCGCTGTAAGAGATTTCTTAGCACAAATCCCACAGGTTTGGAGGAGGGGTGGAGTGGGTAGTCTCCATTTACCAATAAACTTTAAATATCTTACACTGTTTTCTTTGGAACAGAGATACAAAGCTAAGCCTCCCAACTCCCAGCCTAGCGGGAAAACCAACAGGTTCCTGGGGAATCATGTTTAACTTCTCTCCACAGAAGGTTAATACCTAATAACCTTGGGCACTCCTATTAGTAGTGCAGAAATAAAACAGAAGATGTATTTAAATACATACACCCCACAGACAGAGAAAGTACTACAACCTAAGTACTACAGACTGCTGGATTAAACTCTATCTTCCCATGTTTTATGAAGAAGGACTGACTTAAGAATCCAACTCGAACAGAAGATTCAACTAGTGAACAGAGAGTTTCTTAATCCTCTTGGATTATTTTCGGATTATCTGCTAAATTTCCCTCCTGAATATTGCTGAGTAGTCAGTTTAGGATGCTCCCTGGTATTTCAGGATCCTCACATAAATTCTTGAGCTTTGTACCTAAATGCTGCAGGAAGATTTGGCATTGAATTTAAAGACTGTGTTGTGTATTGCTGGTGAAATGGCTAAAATTGAACATTAGCATGCTTTACACAATTTGTGTTACATGAGAGTATTTCTCCTAGTGTTTAGTCAGCTGTCGAACCCACACTGAGTGAAGTGGTGTGAAGTCCCAGCATCAGGCTGGCCAGAGTTCTCCACTGATGGAGCACATCCTGAGGTGGGAGGTACCTTCATGGAGTCTGTTAATAATAGAGGGCTCAGGGGCTGAGGAGTCTTGAGGATAAAGCCAAAACAGATCACAAAGTAAAGAAAGAGCAAATGAACTTCAGTCACCAAGTGCTTCTTTCTAATGAGAAGGCTAGCTGAGCCTCATTTGACTGAAAGCCTTATTACAGATTGCGCACTAGCTATATCAGCCAGAAGGCAGGAAAGATTCTTCTACTTAGTTTCATATAAATTTCTGTGATTGCTGACTATAGGAATCTTTGCTGTTACCTGAAATGATCCCTTCTTGAATGTCCTGGTTTGAGGTAAAATGAACCAATTTTCTGTTTTACAGTTTTGCTTTCTTAGCTAGGCCTCTCCTAGCTGGCTGGGCTCTGAAATTAACAGCACATTGTGCGGAGCTGTTCCATCTCGCAGTGATAAGACCTGACTGTACCGGGGGATGGTCTGCAGAGAGGCCCTTGTTTAGACTTACTGCTGGAAGAACCAAGGTCAGATAATTTTCGTCGTTCGCCCGTCGGAGGGTCCCGCCTTCAAGGAGGAGCGGACAGGACAGGTGACCCAGGACTGACCAACAGGGGTATTCCATCCCATCAGCATCATGCCCCCCTATAAAAGCTGAAGGATCAACAGGTCAAGCCTCTTCTTCTTTCCGGCTCTTCTTTCTGCCTCTTCTTTCCCCTTCGTCTTTGATGGCTGACGNGCGCTGCGCTGTGTGCAGAAAGGGGAGGGAAAGGGGGGGGGGTGGGGGGCATCTGTCGCTCAGGGTTTGGTGGGTTTGGCTGAAACCGCGACATTGAAGAAGTAATAGCAGAGAAGACAGGTGATCATCATTCACTATAGTGTAATAGTTAGAGGAAAACAAAAAGGCACACAATAAAGTTAAATATTTAATGGAGCAATGTTTTAATTTTATAATTAAAAGGCATCATTAAATCATTAACTCTTGATAAAAAGAATCAGTTTCCCACAGGCCAGCTTCACAAGGTAGAACAATTCACAGGCCTGATCAGCTCTGGTTTACTTCCAGTAGACACCGCGGTGCTGCCGCCTCAGCTCTGACACAGAACAAGGATCGGTAAAAGTGGGGGCTATACTGCAGGCTGCAGACCTTTGAAGAAGTTTTTTTTATTGCATTCACTTTGGCTTATCTCTTATATTCTTCTGGCATAGTGTTGGCACCGCTCATGTTTGTGCCTTTGGAAGATCCATAGCCGGATGGTGTGAAACGTAACTTTGGCATCGGGCACCATGTGCAGTATCAGTATATCATATAATTATTGCTGTGCTTCTGTGCTACAAATTTAATTTTAAATATCCTCATGGCCCTCATGCTATACACAGCTGGGTAACTTCAAGGGATGATGTCTTAGTCATTCTCTAGATAAAACTGGATTGTAAGCCATTTCCTGGGTCACACAGCAGCAAAATGATTGCAGGTTTGATTTCAGCATGGTATCTTCCATACATACATTATCGTTTGTACATTCCTTAACAAGGAATTATAGTTTCGAAGGATTCATCTACAGCCAGTCCAGCCCTGTCAAGTCACATATGGTGAGTAAAGGCTTGCTCACTCTTTTGGTCCCCCTCTTGGCCTGTGACCTCATGGTGATGTCTCAGGTTTTATAGCACATCAAGGCAGCCTCTCTCTTTGTTGACCCATGTGTCACGTGCAGCTGACAACTGTTACCAGCTCTTCCCTGGGAAGAATCCTCTGTGTAGGTCCTGTTTTATCACAGCCTTTTCCAGCATGATGCCTATATCTTGCAAAATCTACTTGCAATACATTCAGCAGCTCCTTTTACCTCAGTGTTATTTATCTTCTTTTAAACAGATGCAACTTGTATGTGAGTTGGGAAGTAAACATAATCCTGACTCCATTTAGTCAAATTTATGTCTATCTTGGAAAGCCAGACATGCCTGAGGAGTGTAATGTGACTACTGAACTCTGTATAACACTAGCCCCATGGCTCAAAGTGCAGAGGAAAAATGCAGTATTTTTTGCTGATTCAGTGCAGAGTATTTTGCATTGTTTCCTCCCAAAGCAAAGTGGACTTGTATGACAGACACTTATGAATTCATTAGTAGCTTTTATTTTTCAACAATTCTTTTCATTGCTAATCTTTCATATATGCATGGGTGGAGTACTCATGGCAAACCTGTTCAGCAAGAAACTACTACGTAGATGTATAAATCCCCCTACGCATTTAAAAATTGTAAGTGATGATGCTTTCTGGAGTTTCAGAGCGATTTCAAGAGTAATTTTTCATTAAATTTTTATTTGGAGAAAAGTTTTTCCATTGACTCTAAATATTTTTGAAGAAATGTCCCAATTTGGTAAAATTTTCTCAGGCACAGCATAGAGCATTATAACATCTCTGTTATAAAGAGCGTGTTGTGTCTGGTTAATTCACTGGTCTGAAATAAGCAAGTGCAAGCTTTTGTTGCATTGTTTAATTAATTTATTTCTTGCTGGATGCACAGGTTACGAGAAATGTTTTAGTAGCATCAGGAGTGTGATAAAAGAGATGAATACTTCAAAACAGAAATTCATATGATTGGAATTGTGAATCTGAAGCATCTTTACATGGAGTTATTAAAATTTTCAGTCATAATGGTGAACCAGCAATATTTTTCATTGTTACTTTAATTTTCTAGGTAATGTATAGAAATAAATGAGGGCTCATTAAAATACATATTCTCTGAATGAACTTTTAAGCTTTTTGTGGAACTATAATTTATGCAAAACTAAAAAGAAAATAGCAAAATTATTGCTATAGCTTTAATTTTGTAAAACAATCATGTAATAAATCCAAGAAACACCTAAAGGAAAAACACTCTTGTAAAATATAAATGGCAACTGGTTTTATTCAAGAAAGACATGCCTATCATGTGGGCTGCATCAAAAGCAGCATGCCCAGAAGGTCAAGGGAAGGGATTCTACCCCTTTTCTCCACTCTTGTGTGACTCTGCCGGGAGTACTGTATGCAACTCTGGAGTCCCCAGCACAGGAAGGACATGGACGTGTTGGAATGGGTCCAGTGGAGAGCCACAAAGATGATCAGAAGGCTGGAGCCCTTCTCCTATGAGGACAGACTGATTGTTGGAGTTGTTTAGCCTGGAGAAGGGAAGGCTCCAGGGAAACCTCACAGTGGGCTTCCAGTACCTAGGGGACCTATAGAAAAGGAGGAAGGGACTTTTTGTCAGGAAGTATAATGATAGGATGAGGGCTAAGGATTTTAAATTGAAAGAGAGGAGATTTTGATTAGGTATTAGGAAGAAAGTCTTTAAGGGTGGTGAGGCACTGGAACAGGTTGCTCAGAGAAGTTGTGTTGTGCCCCATCCCTGGAATTGTTCAAGACCAGGCTAGATGGTACTTCTAGCAACTTGCTCTAGTGGGAGGTGTCCCTAGCCATGGCAGGGGGGTTGGAACTCAGTGATCTTTAAGGTCCCTTCCAACCCAAACCATTCTATGATCTGTTGACACTTCTCTTTACTGCTAAGTACTGATACTATGATCAAGAATGAATAGATTAAATTCTTTAAAGTACTTTGTTTAGAATAACCTGATAGAGTATCTAATTTCAAAAGAATATTGTAACTTATAGGAGAAATCTCTGTTCCTTAAAGAAAAAGTGGAAATAAAATCGTAATTATAGCATCTAAAAAGGCTAAACTATGCCTCTAAGTTACAATTCTAAGAGAACTACAGCAAGTTAGATAAAAAACAGAGTCAAATTCTCCCATAGACGTACAGAAGGAGCTGATTAAGGACAGTTTATCACCTGTCTACATTCCTAAATGACTTTTCAGGTGTCTGGGATGAAATTCCACTAAATACCTTTTTTAATGACTGTAGCAGAATATGAGAGAGGGAAAGGGCTGGTGTGCCTTTTCAGGGTGTGCTCTGTATACTTTGCACTCTATACCATAGGACAAGTGGTTGTGGCTGGGCTGTCACCAGAACATGGACACTTTTAGGAAGCCATTGCATTGCTTGTTAGTACGTTGGGCTGCCCTGGTCTATTAACATCTATGACTCACCTTTGCTTATGCCCCTGTTTAATATATTTTATAATAAATTTCTTCCTGAGCTGGAATTGAACTGTTCTAGACAGCCTATATTAGCATGACTCATTATTATCTAAACATTCAAAGGTAGAACTGGATCTATGTTGTCTGGTTTCAGCATAGTCAAACTCAGCTTGCAAACATATACTTGCCTGGAGCTGTATCACTTGAAAACAAACTTGAATTTGCTATGCCAAGATCAGTGTTCATTAGTTAATCTGGAACTTCAAATCCTGATTTGTAATAGGAAATTGAGAGAATTTTTTTAACAAATGTAAACAATAAAATTATCTGAGAAATAGTTCTTCTGCTTATTGGGGTGCTGTTTTGTCCCTACGTAATGAATATTCCATGCAGTAGTCCTTATCCTCCTACCTCAGGAAAGGATATGGAAGACCGTAGGAGATCCAGAGAACAGCAATAAAGATGATCAAAGGTATGAATGACTTCCATGGGAGGAGCAATTACACAGGCTAGAAAAACAGACAATTGAGGGGATACATGATAAAGTCATAAAAAATGGGGAGTGGCATGGGAAGGGTGAATAGGCATCACTTGTACATTGTCTCAAGCAGAAAGTAGTGACTTCAGATGAATCTAAAGGTGGTTAGTTCAAAACAAACAAAATGACGAGGTTTTTTAATTCAGCATGTATTAAAGCTAAGCGCTACTTGCAAAAGGGTTTTGTGAAAGTTAATGTTTACGCAGGTTGAAGGAGAAACTGGCAGAGCTCATGGAAGAAAAATCTGTAGGGTCACAAAATATGTAGTGCTCATGAACTCCCCATATTTCAAATAATCAGTCTGTTGCTATGTTTGGGAGAAGAGTCATTATTCACTTGTCCTGTTTTTATAATTTTTCACTAGGCATCCTGTTTTGTCCATCATTTTGGTCTGATCCAGTACAGTTATTGTCATGTTTTTTGTTTATTAACAGTCTCTAGTGGCCAAGATTGTAGGGAGTGGGTTGTGCTTTTGTGCATGCATCTCAGAGGTCCTTTCCAACCATAACATTTCTGTGATTCTGTGATTTATTTGGTTCTGGTGGATTTGCTTTACTTCTTTGGTGGGTGAAAAAACCTTTCGGTTGTAAGCAGAAAACTGGAGTGCTCAGACAGACCACAAAGTCAATAGTAGTTTTAAACTCATGGCTAATGTCATCTCTCTGATTTGATGATTTCATGTTTTTTCAGATTTGGGATGGAAAAGGGGACAAATTACATGGACATTTCCTAAGTAATGTAAGTGTGTTGTCAGTGTGGGCTCACTGTCGCACTAAGCAGGTTTGTAAAGGACATGTGAATGCAGCCAGCAAACAGACAGATGTCAACAGGAAATTTATGACACTTCTGCATAAAAAAACCCCAAAGGGCTAATGCTTCCTTTGCTTCTTACTTTCTTTGAGGAAGAGGAAGTATTTTTCTCAATAACGGTGACAAAAAGCCAACAGCAACAGCCAGGAAAGGACATTTCTTCAATAGTAATGGAATACATGGGACTAGAGGTCAGCTGAGCATTCCAACATTTTGTCATGCAATCAACAGCAGTACCTTTCCTGGCACTTCTGTCATTGGGCAAGATAGCATGGCTCCCAGAATGACCCAAGGGGAAGTATAAAAGAAATTTGACTGGACAATCAGAGATCCCCAAGTGCTCCAGAGAGCAACAAGTGGGCCAAGACTGTGTATCAAGCTCTTTGGGAGGTTCTGGAGAGAATGGGCTGTTTACTGTCCAAAGAATAGTCACCTTGGTACAGAGTCATTTCCCTTCTTCTTTTCCAGTCGCTTGCTCATACTCTCTGATGATAAAGAAAACATAAGTTAAGATCCAACTTTGCAACAAAATAAAATAAAAAAAAAAAAAAAAGAAGAGGATCAAAAAGTAACAACTAGCTTCCCAGTATCTTTAGGTAGGCTATGGTAGGTTGCAACTTACTTCAGCTTACAGGCAGAGTTGTACACCAGCAGCTCTAATGATAGCATAAAACCCCAAAATGCACCAAAGAACCTGAGATGCAGGTGGTTGGCTTTGCTATTAGTACATGTATCCAGCAACAGTTTTATTTTTTTATTTGAATCCTAGAGTGAGTGTCCTGTGCAACTCAAAAAACATCCTCTATTTTAGTCTCACCAATAATATTTTATAATTTTATGATATTTTTATATTTATAATTTTAAAATATTTTAAAATTGACACAGAGTGATGAATTTATGCATAGTTCTACCTGACAGCAATATTCCACTCTTTACAAAAAAGGAATGTTTAAACACCAGAAATCTAATTAGCAACTTTTTCTAATAAAATTAGTTTTTCCTACATTACCTCACCATTTGCTGTGTTTTGCTGTCATGTCAAAACTGAAGGAAACAAAAAAATCAACCAGGTGTAATGTAGCACTCGGCCTCAAACTATCAGGCAGAAAAAACTGCTGCCATCAAAATAAACCCCAGCGACAAAACAATCAATTATTTTGTGTGAAGTACATTGACCATCAAAAAAAAAAAAAAAAACAAAAAAAAAATCTCCCACCAAAAATTATAACGTCAAACCCTCTTTTTCCCTCAAGAAAGATGTTTCATTATTCTGAAAAAGTCACAGATCAGACCAGTGAAAACGTTAGTTTATGAGAAATAGGGATATAGGGGGAAAAGAGAAGGTGAAAGATTCATTTGAAGGCAAAGATAGGCCTTGCTCTCTGTGGGGGAAGTCTGGTGGAAAAGAATAAGAGATGTTGCCAGTAGCAAGTGGCATGAAGAGATGAAGTGATCAGTTAGGAGACAGGTGATTAACTGAGGCAGAGCAGGTGTGCAGAATAGGCGTGAAGGGAACCAGACCTGCAAACAGATAGGTAATTATGTTAGCACTGAAGGAGCCTGAGTTTAACATACTGTGGAAAAGGATGCCATAAAATTATGTTGAGAGAAAGGAAACCAACAACAAAAACTTAAGAAGAGGACTTTGGAAAGTAGGGAGATAGGTGACCAAACCTGCCTAAAAGTTTGAAATAAGGCATAAATGTGGTTGATTATGCTAATTCTGGGATGGAAACTCACAGTCTGTCTCAGATTCAGCTAATGAATAAAGAGAAAAGGAAGGTGGAAATTCAAAACAAAGTTATAATGACTAGAAAACAAGCCAGATCATTGAATTTCTATTTAAGAAGGATCCCTGAAATAGCACCAAATCATGGAAGTCAGAAGTGGGAGATCTTTACTTCTGTCTTCTGGTCACTTTGATGCACCTCAGTTGTCAGGCTTTATGTCATTTCTATCACACTGTTGAAGACTGCTACTCCAGGCTAGTCAAGTCCTTGGGATGTAACATGCTTACCAAGCCAGCCTCATTGAAATCAGAAACAGCTGTTTTTTCCTTCACTCTGATTTCTTAAATTCAAACCCCTATTTACCCTCACAGTCAGAAACCACATTTTTAGAGGAAAATCAAATGGACAAACAAAAATTAGTTGACTACCATAAATCTAATGTTAGCCCAGGAGGACTGAAGTTCTTCAAGGACTGTCATGCCTATATATATGTGACAGAGGTCCTCCGAACAACACCTTCCCTCTTGCCTGGAAAGACTGTCTCCCTTTTAAAGATCATTATTTTATATCTGGGGTCAAGGACAATTTTCTTGTAAAAGGCTTCAGTGATTTGTGAAGAAAATATTTAATATTAAGAATAAGAAGTCATTCTTTTGTCTTCTTGTTTATATTCCTTTATAAAGCTGTATTACAATGAATCAGTATCCTATTACTAAAATATTCTAATTGCTGTGCATACACCTTTCCCACAAATTATAACAGAAGTCCTATGGTCTTTTAATACACGCTTTAACTACGTCTTATTACAGTAAGTAATAGGAGAGGTTTATTACAGTAACTAAAGAGAGAAACCTGTGTATGTTCCACCCAAATGTGTACTACTTTTCAATGAATTAAAGCAATGTAAACAATGAGGGGATCAGTTTTCTGTAGTGTCACTGAGGCTATAATTAAAGGACATTGAACAACACATCTAATTATTAGGAGATGGGAACTTGATAACTTTGGGAAAAGGACATCTCTGACGTTTTGCTTACAACAACAAGGAACTGGACTCAATGACCCTGTAAAGGTCTTCTACAGCTTAATATTATGAAAGTCAACTCCAGGCTGATCATTTTATCGCTATTTAGTTAGACTGGAGACAATGAGGACAAAGATTTGCTTAAATGTGTCAGCCTTTTAAATGTCAAACAGATGTTAAGTGCTTATTAAATCCCTGGCATTCTTTGGCTCTTATGAAAAGAATTCAATAGTTTCATCAGCTTATTTAATCACTGAAAATATATCACTATTATCTTGTACTACCTTAAATTTATTGTGCTCTCCTTTTCCCACATTGTTGTTCATTTCCAGGCCTACTAATACATTTTCAAAACAGTCAAGTTTGTATGATCTGAAATCTACATTTCTTACATGTGGAAGGAGTACAACTGGTACTCCACTGGACTGAGCCAACAGTCTAGCTAGTGTAGGATGGTTTAGAAGACTAAGGTTCCTATTATGGGTGTTTTAAAACTAAAAACATTGAAGTATGAGGCAATACAAGTATAATTCCTTATCAGGATACGTCTCTGAGACATCATTACATAGTCTTGCAAACCAATAAAATATTCAAGCCAGCACAGCCTTGGATACATTGTTGGATACAGAAATTGAATGTACGTGATTGACATTGGCCAGTTAATGTGTTTTGTGGAATGAGACTGTCTGAAGAAAGACGGCATTACAAATATTGACAGAAGGAGAAAGGTGCTACATGAAGGGATGGTTAACTACAATTAACTTAAAAATCCTGCTGTGCTGAAGAAGGCTGGTAAAGTATTTATGCTGAGTGACAAGCCAGTCACAGTGCAATTCACTTCAGAGATGCCTGCCAATAGAAGCTAGCTGAAGAAATTGCATTTGATGGGCTGTATTTGCCTTCTGTAGTTTACAGGTGAACAGAGTCTATGAAAGGAACAGCTCCCAAATTTTATTATCAACAAAGAAAAAAACTATAGGACCTTTTTTTTTTTTCCTTCTTTTTCTTTTTTTCCCAAAACCATCATATGAACATCAGAGCTGAGACATTTGGTAGGCAGGGAGCCTGTCTCACCATAGCAGTTTTACATATACTTTTTCATTTTTATTTCTGCCTACACCAGTTAATCTGTATGAATTGACACTAAATGTTATTTGCTGCTATTAGCTCTCTGTCTTTATGAATTATCTGTATTATTTTAAAATGGCAAAACCCCCTTTCAGACATGATATGCAAAAGGAAAATCCACAGTTTGATTAATAACAACATGTAGTCTTTGGAGAAAAAAAAAAAAAAGCTTTTGACTAATAAAATTACTGGTTGGAACAGATATTAGAATATGCCTGCTGACATTTGATTCTCATGAACACTTGGAGGTTTTTTTTGTATTATGGAAGCATCAATGATGCAGAAAATGCTGTAAAACCATTAAAAAAAAACAAAAACAAAAATGGAGCATGTTGCTAAACAAATTAATGACAGCAAGATGGTCAGAGGAAAATCTGTCTGGAGTTTCTTCAGAATGTTATTAATTTCCTTAGGAAAATAGGTTTTTTATGCTTAACTTAAGTAAGAGGGCAAGAATGACAGCGACAGTGAACACATGGAAAGTGTTCATCTCAGAAAGTTTCTGACTTTTACTGCTTGTTGCTTTGAAAAGGGAAAACGTAAATGAATCAAGTTTCATCTTGTACAGAAGATAAGGCCCTTGAAACTATCACAAAGAGTGGGAGGTGTTGACAAGCGATATCTACATGAGTGCCACTGGGAGAACTTGTTTGATTTGGAGAGTGATAGGGAAATATAATTTTCTTCATTATTATTCAGACTAATTCCGAATATTAGTACAGACCAAAGGTAATTGTTGCAATTGTTTACAATAATCACGCTCTGTTTTCTGATTATCCAAAGGTTTTCGTGTTTATTACATGGGGAAGTCAAGAAGGTAACCTCTTATTTTGCAACATCTCATGTCTTACTGTGTAAATACTTAACCCAAATATCAGACACAATATGTGTAAATGACAGACATCTAATTTGTATTCACAGTTGTCACAATTATTTGCACAAATTGAATAATGTCACATACATATGTATAACCACTCAATAACCAATTTGTTTCCAGATTGAAGTGTGCATTTTCCATATGCAACACCACATCTGAAGAATTTATATTCCAGATATTTTCATGTTTTTGATCTCCAAGATAAGCATTTTCCTCTCAAAAACCCCTCCCTCCACAGGTACATTTCTGAAGACAAACAACTGTTGTCACCTAGAGGAAAGACATCTTTGCGGCACCTTCTCTCTCAGTATAAAATTTATATAATTAGAACTGTAAATCCCCTTTCTTGCACTCTACATTCATCAAATTGCACATACATATGGTTTTCCTCTTACAGTGGAAACAACGTGTAATTAGGCTATGCCCAGAGTAATTATTTTAAAGAATTTAAGCTGATGAGAGAAATTATTTTTTTCTGAAACCATCGTATGTAGTAGAGTATGCCAAAGTAATGCAGTAATACTGAGGATGTGAAAAAAGACACAGTAAATAAAGAAGAGGCACTGGGCAAAGTTGCAGCCACTCGCTGGATGGAAGTCAGGCTCCTGTCTCACAGTGGTGCTCTTGCCCCTGGCTGTGATCCAGGGAAAAGGGCTGAAGGGAGCAAGTGCTCCAGCCGAGGCCACGCCAGCTCCCTGGCGAGTCATGGCGTCTCTCTCCAAGCAGGCATGACATCTCCTACAAAATCAGACTTGGCCTCACCCTGCCTGAAAGCAACTCTCTGCCCAAGCTAGGAGTATCTAAGTCAACTTCTAAACTCAGTACCAAGCCCATTTTTAATTGGCAAGTTAATCGTGTGAAAATGCTGACTGAACGTCACTCATAAGTACTAGCCTTTTAGTCAAGCACATTTGTAGGTGGGGCATCTATAAGCATAAAAAGCCTCAGGACAAATTGGAAATTGGGCTCTGGCAGTCACATTGTCCCCAGATTACAGCTCACAGCAGGTGTTCACCAAAGCTACATAAACTTTGCCAAACTCTATAATCTGTTAAATCCCATGAAATGAGCACTGTGCCTTTTAACAGCACTCAAAAAGCTTGGCTTTCCCTCTGTATGTTAGAAGTAAGAATAAGAGGCTAAATTCTGAATAATGTCAAGCTGAAATCTCAAGTGAAGTCAATAAAGTTCCCTTTACCTTCACGTTTAGGTCATAGAGAGCTTCTTGAAGTCAGTTGTGTTACAATCCTCTGAAATAGTGTTATTGGCCCAATTCTAATTTAGAATCCAGTTTTATGACATTCCATTCATTTCCCTGAAGTTTGCTTCTCATTTGCAAAGTGAGATTGGAATCGAATCCAATGAGGTTTGCTGCAGAGGGTCAGATAAGGCTGAAAAGGTATCTCCAGGCTTTTGATAATATAAACAAGCCATCTAAATCATGTTGGTTCTTGCAAAAGTATCATGAACAATTATTCTACAACAGTTGCAGTGCCTTAATTTTACTTGTTTGGTCTGCTTCTTATAGTGCAAGTCCTCCAGAGACATCCAAGGCTATAAAACCAGCTGTAGCAAATCCAACCACAGCTGGCCCAGTTTCCTCTCACTGATAGTGGCCAATAATGGATCCAGGGAAGTGTATATGAACAAGACAGGTATATAGTAGCACGTTCCTAGCGATCTCACACAGCCTACGGCAATCTTGTGCAGCAATTTCCTGTGGAAAAACGTGACATGCTTGTTTCTTAAAGCAGAGTGCAAATCAAGAGTAATTGCATTGAAATTTTGTGTAGTAATAAGGGTATACAACCTACAATGGTAGGTGCATATGTTTTTTTTTTTGTAGGCCCAGGCAAAACACTTGATTTAAATATCTTCCTGTCCTTGTGAAGTTCACATTATGTTTAAAAAGATGACATTTTTATGACAATACCGCCTTACTTTATGGTAGTAGTAACACAACCAGAAAAATAAATACTTTCAAAAGACAAATGGTAATTATAGTGAAGTCTGTTTGCAGTTATTAAATTTGAATTCTATTTATTATTGATAGAAGAAATAGCATTTAAATATCCTTATTATCAGGAATATTTTTATTCCAATCATGACTTCTACTGTAAACTTTGACAGCTGAGTTGTTTTTTTTTCAAATAGGTACACTGAAAAAGAGTTTTAGACACATCTGTTATTCATGAAGAAGATTCGTGATCATTCACCATCCATATAGTGCCTCAGGTGCTGAGTGTGTAGATAGTGTTTTACAAATACAAATTTAGACAAGGTTCCCGCCCTGAGAAATTTGCAGCCTGTTTTGTACAACCACAACACTAACAATTTAAGGATTAGGCACTGGAATAGATGCAGAGACAGAGGAGGTCAAAAAGGTGAACTGAAGGAGGTGGGATTTAATAGGAGTATTAAAGATCATTTGGCTCACAGATAGAGCAAACTTGTTCCAAGAAGAAATACTGTTATGCAAAACTTATTCAAAATCTTATTCTGAAACAACTTTGAATTCTCCGTGTTTGAGAGGTCTGGGGAGGCCAGACCCATTGACCTTCAAAAAATAAGGGAGACAAGGAGTGACTTGCATATGCGCAGTTCCTATGTTTCTGTGATTCTATATCTAAACCTGATCATATCCTGTGATCTAAATTTCTTTCATTTTCACTTGCAACTAGGCTGGAAAAGTAGTTCCTGAGTTTATAGCTTTTACCATGCTAAAACCCAGTAAGGACTGCATGATTAGAGTTTTAATTTACTCTAACCATTTCTATTTACAGCCTGCAGGCCAGACTTGGGTAATTGCAGAGAAACCATGTTTTTCCATCCCTTTTTCTCAGAAATGAAAGACTAAAATTGCAGAGCAATCCTAAACCAGCTCTTTACTCAACAAGCACGCAATGGGGCTTGCGTGCTCCCTAGCCCTTGTTGTAGACTCTCTTTACTCTGTGAATTAATTCTCTGTGGCACACTGGGGAGCATACTGGGAAGCATCAAGGGCCATGTGATGCTTCAGGTGTCATTAGGTTTTGTCAGAGAGGATCTGCTGAGCAGCTTGGACAAGGGACTCTGCAAACCTGTACGTGCTCCCAAGGCCGCCCAGCTGCAGGTGGGACACGCGCAGTCACCCGTTGTCAGCTAAAACTTGTTCCTAAACACTTAAAGCTTATACAACATCTATAAATCACCTTTTCACCTGAAAATATAATGATGACCACAATTCTTGGTTTTTATGTTTTGTTGTTTTACTTTACAGTATTGTTTTCAAGCTTTGTTTTGTAATTCCGTATAATAAATCTATTAAAAAAAAATCTAAACCTGTGATTTTTCTTTTCTGTTTACAATCTACTACCTTCTCAGCATTGATTGATTTTCATTAGTTTTATTAGACAATCTGCAAGGTAGGTGCAGTAGCAGCAATGAACATGTCAAGTGAATCAGTGCCAACAAAGTTGTGTAACATCGGAAAGAAAATATACAGCTTGCTAGTTTGACAGTGTCATTTCACTTTTTATATTTTTGTTAGCAAACTAATTTTACATGATGAACCGAGTCATTTAGGTTAATTTTAAATGTGTACAGAGATATGCAGAAAGGAAATCCCTTTGTTAAGAGAAATGATGAACTATAATAATCAGTCCCCTGAAACGTAGTTTGTCAGAAACATATGAGAAGTGGAACAAATGTCTGCAGAAGCACAACCTATCATGTTAATGAGTTACAAGTTGGGTGAAGACTATGCTACTTTGAACAGTGCACTAGGCTAGAAGATACACTTGTAGTCTTTGCTTTCGATTTTTAGTATTGTTTACTTTAAATACTTTGAAAGAAATACATTATGAAACAGCATAACTGTAAATCATGTCTGGACATCAGTATAAAGCTTAACCCTTACAAAAAGCTGTCATGACTGAAAGGCGGTGTCAAGAAAGCAAGTAAGAACCTGTTAAATTAAACATTTTAACACAGCCGTCTTCAAAAGGACATAGATGAAAAGGAAACAATCCATGAAAACAGAAGAAGGGAAAAAAAAGTATAAACTACAAAGAAGTTTTATAAATTGTGCTTCTCTGATGCAACTCAGACTACATGGAAAAAGCTGGTATTTCAGCTAATAGTTATAGAGATTTATTCTTTGTTATAGTTCGGTATTCATGTGAAAACCAAAACAACAAAGAAATAGTTTAAGATGACCAACAGCACATCGCTCAGTCTATATACTTCAGAGGGTATACAAAGACACACATGAAATATGTTTACTTCTCACTGCAGCCAATGAAAAAAAGGGAATTTAACCTTGTAAACATTAACATTTCCCACAATATACCATGTCTATCGGAAAAAATGAATTGTGGAGTGGAACTTACTAGTTTATTTTTTTTTTCCAGGTGTTTCAAATGAACTGTGTTGGTATTTCAAATCAGACCAGAAAAAAAAAATAAAAAGAGGATGAAAAGTGAAGAAAAAATGCTGAAAAATATACAGGATTCAATCAATAGCTCTGGAAAAAAAGACAAACAAGCCCCATGTTGCCAAATGACAAGTACAGTCACTACTCCTGAGCAAAACGAAACAAGCCAAGACAGCCCCAGAGCGCAATCCTGTGAAGCTATGGACCTGGCAGAGATGGTGCTTCAAACACAGGGCTAAGGAGGAGCAAGCACAGCTGTAGCATACGCCTCAGTTCTGACAAGTGGCCTTAAACATTCTGACTGCGCTCCGACCCAGCCTAGCTCTCTCCCTTAAGAACCAAAGCTGTTTCTGCAAGTGTGCAGTAGAGAAGCAAGAGCAAATGGACTAATACCACTCATTGGCAAAGTAGGCATAAAAGCAGATAACCAAGCATTATCTATATTTAGTTCAACTGCACAAACTGTTTTTAAAACAAAGTTAAATGGGCTCAAACCTATTTTCCATGTATGCAATTAGGAAAAATGAAAACCGCCAATGGAAGCATCCCCTTCTGTGCTGAGCTCAGCTCCCACACCAAGAAGCACAGCGCTTGCTTGCCCACATGTTCAGTTCCTCCCAGTCGCTTTGTAACCCAGTCTGAACTCTGATTTTATACTTACGTATAAATAATATGCTTTGTGTGATCCTGCAAAGACTCTCTCTTCTAGTTACCCAAAGCTGGAAGAGGATCTGTTTCTTAGACAACAAAAAGGTGCCAGACCTCCATAGTTGAGGTCCATCCCTACAGGCCTGAATAAGGCATGCAATGCTGGGCTCCCTCCAGTAAAGCAAATAGCTAAGCATGGTGAACCCTCACATTTCCAGGAGTTTTCCATTACCCATGTTGCTCTCTGGTTTTTCCCATGCTGAGCCTTTGTTTTTTAGCACCCAGCAAGCAGGGAGAGAGATGCACAATTTTCAACTCGGTGACCCAGGGAACAGGGATAATTGGTGTAGGCAAAATCCAGGAGATGCCATCATTTTCTGTCACCTCTTTTCTGAGGGAAGCCTGATTCCAGTCAAAACAAGGATCTCAGGGCTGACTTCCAGGGGAGCTGGGGGCCCAGGGGGCTGGGTTAGCAGATGATCACAAAACCCTGGAATCTGGAAGATGAGGGACAGAGAGGCAGTGGACTGTTGCCAGTGAAGAAACTGAGATTTCTGTTACTACGTTTTTCTCCATACGGTTTTGTGACAACGTGGGAAAGCTGAATTTAGGTTTGGGAGTGATGTGTGTTTCTGTGAATGTAAATTTGGAAAGCAACCTATACCTGGAATGTGTGTCATATATGGTAATAGCATAACACATAACAGAAGGCTTTTTTAGGAAAGTTGTCTTACTATGTCTTCTTAAGGCTACCTATGAAATGGATTGAATTTATGACTCATTCTGAAGCTAACTGAAGCTTCAGTTAGCTTTAGATTTCACAAAGCCAAAGGAATAAAGGCATGGCTTAATGTCTGATAGCTGTGGAATTAGGCCTCTAAACTCTGATATTGAAGCAGTAAGACAATAGGAGATAGAAGTTAGCAAACATCTTAAAAGGAAATATTTTAATATTTTAGAAAATTTCCCTTGAAAATGGCTAAGACCATGTGAATTAGAAGAAAACTTGTGTTATTTTCAAACTATGGTACTTTAATGTGCATGACTTAAAGATGCATTAAGAGTCTTACAACTAGTCTAGAAAGTCTAGAAAACATATAATCAAGATTTTAAAAAAATATTTCTATCTTAAAGAAGCAGTTACCAGAAGTTATGTTTTCTTGCGAATAAGCTGTTTACATAGACTATTTACCAGGTTGTTTACTTCCACTGATTAATGAGAAGTGACTTCACAGTTAGCAACTGAGAAATAAGATTGCTATTTAAATAGGAATTTCATGATAGTTTTTCCAAAGCTTGGATCTGTCTTGATCTCATGCATATATTGTAAAAGATTTGTAGTTAGTCCAAAATTGTTAATCATAATTAACAAGAAAACATATATTGGCAGTTCTGTGTGAGTAGGTCTAGGTAGACCCACCTGAGCTGTGAAAAAAATTGCATCTGTGAGAGAAAAATAAAGTAATTCAGGAGTCACTCAACTTGGTTTGTCTGTTGTTCCTTTTAGTAGAGATATGTGAGAGCTTTCAGATCTAGTATTTAAAACCATACAGGAGTTTACTAATTATTTTTTCCGAACTTTGATACAAAATAAAAAGATCAAAAGCATTAAAGTATTAAACACAATCAGGAAATACTACAACAGATGAAATTTCCTCATGAATCTGAAATATCTGATAAAATATTTCTGGCATGTACATACTACTATTACCATTTCAAAATCTGGTCTTGCAGAAGTGAGAGGCAAGGCAAGCTTCTGTATAGCGACTACACCTACAATGAATAATTCAATTGCAAGAGCACGTGAGTCATGTTAAGATTTCACCTGACTACCTGTTCCCGGAGATTAAGGCTTTAGGAGATGCACTGCTGCCCAGGGGAAGGTGTGGCTGCTGTCTTCATTTTTCACAAAATAAAAGCATTGATGTGGTCTGATTTAATTAATGAGCTTGGTTATAACTAGATCAGACTTCTGTTAGGGAGCCTTCATTTGGTGGAATGGAACAGAATTGTGTTCTGAGATATCACAAGAGCATTCCCCAACAGCTTATTGGAGCTATAATTATTCTCATTGAATATGTGGCACGATTGCACTGCTGGTACACAGCGAGGTCCTGCACTAGGGAAAGTAGCTGAGGACAGAACAGCTGCAGAAGTGGCACCCCAGTTTTCCAGAGAAAGGAAAATTCACATCTGCTGTCATGCAGAAGAACAACTTGAATGTCCCCGCTCCTGACAAAGCAAAGAGAATGCCACTAAGCTTCAACAAAGAGAGGACTGACTCACTGCTAACCTCTGAGAGATCCCCACAAAGTAGCTTCTGGACAAAGCACAAGTCCGATGACATATTCTGAAGTGGGAGAAGAAATCTTACCCCACCAATCTAGAGGTTCAAATTGTTTGCTAGAATAGTTTAGCCTTTAAATTGTCTTAGCCTTGTATCTGCTTTCCATTTGTGTCAGGTTAAATTTATTTAAAAAAGAGAGTGGCTACAAATCTACTGCTTAGACATCCAAGGGGACCAATCACTGAGCATACTAGGCTTTATAGGGAAAAGTAAGAAGTGTAACAAAATCGATTTGGAAATGGCGTAAGAGAGAGAAGAGGGGGAAAGGGGACCAGGAATTGTATAATTTCAAAGAGATGAGGTGATAATTTTTTTAAATCTAAAACTTTAATAGCCATTCTTGGTATGATTGGAAGAATGGACTAAGCTTTCTGAATTTAATGTCACAATACTATTTACTTTGAAAAATCCCAGTTACAGACAAGATAGTAGATTTGCACACTTAACTACAGCTAAATGTATGACTGGGAGAAGCAGTCATATATGGTTTCCATATATGAACCATATCATGGAAAGCAAACACTAACCACAAAGTCAAGAAGCATGGCAAATCCTGAAATTTTGCATTTATATCTTTCTTAGGCAAAATTCTTGTTGAATATTTACCAGATTTGGCCCACAGAACAAAAGCAAAAGAACACCTGTATTTATTGTCTTTGAGTTAAAATCCAAAAGATTGTTTTTCTGGCAATCTGATGTAATTGCTACCCAACATTTACCCAAAACCATTGTGCACTTACAAGGATTTTGTAACACTTTGGATAAAACGGTCATTTAGAAATCCTGGTGGGTGAGCTGCAAACTCCACCTGCATTTTGAAAAGTTCTAATAAACACACTGATGTATAATGTAACAGGCATACCTTCATATAACTGTTTGCAACTGGTGTTGCATATGTGCAAGTAAGTTCAGTGTGCATGGGTATGTTGATGTGCATATGTGACTGTTAATGTAAATGGACTAAGGTAGACTACTGCTACCATACTTTTTTACTAAACAGTAACAGTTAGAATGCACAATAAAATGTATTTTTTTTGTTGTTCATAAGGGTCACATATCATCTTGAAGGTTGTCTTTTTCAAGTACAGGCCACTTTTCTCAAAGGCGCTATTTTTAAACATAGCCAGTTTCTGTCCACCTGCTGAAACGGACAATAATCTGACCCTGGAATACAGCTATATAATATGATGACATAAATTTAAATGTTTAATATGTAACAGGGATTAATAAGAAATAACTTCTTCAATATTGTTTAAAGATGGAACACAATTCACATTTTCCCAGAGGACAGGATATATGTTCCTGTGTGGCTCTGTCTCATACCTGGGATCACCATCTCCCAAAAATTGTTATGACAGAAATTTTTAACATATTATATATAGTCACATGATTTCAGTACTGGACACATGCATTTCTTCCCTTCCCTTCCCTTCCCTTCCCTTCCCTGTGAAGAACCCAAAGGTCATTTTTAGTTCCTGTCATGCAGGGATCAGGGAGCATGTGAGACTGCTTTTGTATAAGACTACATTTGTCCATTTTGGAAAAAGGTACAAATTTAAGTATACTAATAAGTGCTTACTTACAACCAAGTATATAAACAGATACGTGATATACAGAGCAAAATTATAACTGTAATCTGACTTCAATTTCTGAACTTCAGTGCTTCAACTAAATGCAATGCAAGTGTGGGTTAGTAAGGTAGAAAAAGATAATATTCCCATTACAAATTTTCCCATTTATCCTTAGATAAAAGGAAGTTCTGAGTTTTGCACTGTGCATAACATCTCCAATGACCTGGTTTACATTAGCAGTAAAACTATCTGCTTAATTTACAATACTCAGATAATGTTACACTAGTTTTCTAAAAAGAAAGCTCTTGCCTATTTGATGTCAGCTACATTATTGATCAAATAATCCTGCCAGTATTACACTGAAATTGTAGCCGCTTGCCTTTTTTTTAAATGGAAAATCTATTAAAGCATGTAACTTACCTGTAGTCTCTAATTAACAAGTGACTGTGGCATGGCAGATACCCATAAACTTCTTAACATATTCATATTTCTCTATCAGTGAGAAGAGAAATATAAAGAGGCAGAGCCTAGAATTCTATGTGCCTAAAATCAAGGCCCTTCAGGATGTTTCTGATTTCTTAATTTTTATCATCAATTGTATGATGATACATGTATGTTTTCAAAATTTCTTAGTCCCTTTGTGACTTTCAGATACTCTGAAAGTTGTGTGTTCCAAAAAATTATTCAAGTTTTCATCACCAGCACTCATTTTTTGGTTCAGGGGACGATGAGAACGGGAGATATTTCAGCATGGATTCTTTCTGTCACTCAGTACACATGTTCTGCTAATATCTTATGCAGCTTTGTATGTTCTGCAATATAGAAATATTTGTTAAGTATATGTAAATAATCTTTTGGAATTCCCTAACCCAAAAATTGTCCTAATCTTGAAAACATGTAATGGTGTGGATAACATCTACCAGAAATCTCAATGATTTACAGTTCAGCAAGTGAAGAAATGGTTTTAAACCTAGAGGACAAGACTGTGCTTGAATTTAAATTAATATTCATGGCTTGTAATAGATAAAAAGTATAAATTATAAAATGGACTATGTGCAGGCTTGCAGCCTATGTGAAACATCAGTAACAAACTTATTCCCATACCATATGGCCGAATCCTTGTGATAAAACAGCTTCAACTTTGGTTCTTGTAACTATACACCTGACACTGGAAAAGACTTACAAAGCAAGAAGATAATATGTACATGCATGTAATTATAGAATGTAGCTTTTTACTAGCCAATAAAATGCATAATTTTTCAATCAGGTCTTTTACATAAAGTCTACACATCTGCCTCTCAACAGTAAATGCACTGAAGGAATCTCAGTTCTCCAAAATTTTAATGAACTTCTTTTATACTTTATGAGAAAAAAAACTAACCTCTTATAAGATTTCTTTTTACTCTATGAAATCTTTAACATAAATATTAGTTAAAAATATCTTACAATGGTAACTCACTACCTAAACAAAGTTGTTGTGCATGTCTTTACAAAAGGGAATATATTAGAATAGGGCTTTTGCTGACTACACACATAAAAAAAAATTCTAAAATTCCTTCACAATTTCAGTTTATTTACATTCCACTTTAAAAATCCAAATAAATAGCAAGAGAATTGCAATCTGTCTTTTATTGCAGACCCACTTAAATGAAGAACAGTCCCTGCAACATGGGTTGTTAATTAAAACTTGAATTATCACTCTGTATTTAGGAGTATGACTCTCATTCAAAGGCATCAACCTATCATAGATTTTAACGTCAGAAGAGACCATTATCTCACAAAGGTCAAACTCTGTAATCTGCATCGAGCTCATAACTACTATTTGAAACATGTCAATGTCAAATAATCCTTAAATTAAAAGCACAGGAGGTATTGGTTATTAGGACTAGGTCAGTCTGAGTGCTTTAACTGCTAAGCTCCTTCTTGATTCCCTACATTGCCCATTCCTGCCCAAGCAGGACCTAGTGTCAATTAAAATGTGGTACCACCCCAATTAACCCGATATTTAGGGCAGCTGCAGATGGAATAAAAAGAAAGTGGCTTTAATTCTGCTAAGGTATTGCTTCTGGGCAATGTATTGATTTAGGATGTTCTACTACTATTTTTGTTAAGAACACGCCTGCTTGTCTTGGCCTTCTGCTGTGGGGCCCTGGGTGCAGTTAGCCCTGTTCGGGTCTTCCATGGAGCAATTAATGTGCCTGCTCCCAAGTTCAGCTTGGCATAGTGGACTTAGGCACCTCATAAAAAGAAGCAGCTCAGTGTTCACCTACCAAATCTAGACTGGCAAAAATTGACATTTTGGAAGTCCTTTGTCTTTAGATATGTTAAAGGTCAATCTTAATTGTTCAAACACTCCATGGCAAATTCTTCTTAAAATTTTTGATATAAAGTTGAAAAGCACAACCTTGTAAAAAGCAAAGACATATATTGCCTTTGAAAGCTAGAGTATGACTTCAGAAGGTGTATACTTCTTGAAATTTATTGCATAGCAACTTTAGCTATGGCTTGTTATCAGTGTTTTGAACTGGTGACTGAGGGTCCAATGTTTCAGAAAATATTAAATATAAGAAATACTATTTTTAAAATTTTATTTTATATTGTATAAATAGAAAGCACTCTTAAAAGCATGTGGAAGTAATAATTCAGTACTCTACTCATAAATTATTTTCAAGAATATTTTCAGAATGTTAAAGGTAAGCCAATTTACAGACATAAACAAAAGGAATTTGGAGAAAGCTGGTACAGAAGTACTTCTTAATGTAATAAAAAATAATTTGAAATCTTGGATTATGTGTTGAAATATAGAGAAACTCATGCTTTTTGCCATCACCCTTTTTACCCATGAAATATTAAAGCACATAGATTTCTCCACAAGTAAGCAAGCCTTAGTACCATAATTACAACATAAGCAATTTAAAAGTATGTAGAAATCACAATAGATAGTAGTAAGAATAATAATTGACTTTTCTTTTTTTGGGAAAAGATTTACCAAATGTATTTAATATGGTTTTCTGCTTTATCACTCTATTGACAGTATAAAAATGCTCTTTTAGTATTGAAAAATACATTTTTCTTACAAATAATATTTGTATAGAGGGTTTTTTTGGGGGAAGGTAAAGTTTATGTATTTTGCCAGTTAAATTTTTTTCTGAAACTTTTTTTGCAGTGAAGTAAGAGTTGATATGAAGGAAGCTGATGAAGACGTGGTTGAAAGACAAGTGGTTATGTTATATCTGATGTGAATATATATAATAAGATTATTTTCTATTCAATGACAGATTTTAACTGTTCCCTTTCTATACATATACTAACATGAATATATAATGTTCCTTTCACTGAAAGTTCATTTATAATTAAATACAAGAAGAAATTGTATTTAAACCTAAGTGTCAAAAATTGCATAAATATTGTAATTATACTTAATGGAACATTTCTGTTTTAGGAAGTCTAGCTTTTGCACTGAAGCATATTGCTGCTATGTAATATTGTATAACAGCAGCACTTTGTAATAATAGCACTGGTGGAAAAAAAATAAAACCTCTTTTCAAAGGGGGCCTTTGGTACAATACTGACCTTTAAGCATTTACATTGACCTCCTTCTTGCAACTAAAACCATGGAAATAGTCTATTATTTTGAGGTGGCATTTGAGACTTTTACATATAACCGGAGTCTACCAATTGTGATTTTCTCTCATTTCTGATAATACGAGGATAGTTGATATTCCTCTCTTTAGTAAGGCATTCAAACGAACCTACACTGAGCAGTTCCACATTTCCTAGAAATTTGACTTACTTTAAATCTTAATGAATGTTTCTTATTACAGATATATGGAGTTGATTTTCAGACAGGTATGTCCGAATATTAGCTTTTGACACAGAAAACAAGGAAGAAAATAATCATCCAAAGATGTGGAAGAGGACCCAAAGAAGTGAAAGTTAGGAGAGTTTTGGAAATGAAGTAAGCATTGGGCCAGGATTTTTTTTTCAGTTCTGTCCACCATAATTTTGCCCACCGTTAGCTCTGTCAAAAGCATAACTACTTACCTCTTATTTTTCTTATTACCATTATTTGATTACTTTGGTGATGCTGAACTATAAACATTTTTCTTATGTACCTACATGATTGCTTTGGCAAAGAGCCAAGCATATTACAAGTGTTTGGGAATTTCCCACAAATATTTTAGCTGCACCTTGAAGGAAGGACTTAACTGGTTGTGGTAGGTAATCACTCAATTGAAATCATTAATCACTGGAAATGTGGCAGCCCTCAAAGATCTGCTTTTGTCACATTACTCTGCATTTGCAGGAAGTCTCTTCTAAATGTAACTTCTAAGTGCCGTAAACACCAGCAATGGAAGTTTCATCTTTTTTCTGGAGGAATACTGTACCACTGAACCACATCAGAGTCAGCCTTGAAAACAGGGAAACTTGGCAGCTCTGCCGCCTTACTGCTTTTGTAGAAGGCTAGCTCTCAAAACTGTTAGTGGTGCAGACTGTGTTTACATGCAAGCAGGATCTCTTGAAAGCAGACAGTGCTGTTCTTGCACCACAGTTGTGTTTGCCTCTATCGCCGCAAGCTGTGCTGTCCCTCCACTGCCTCCCCAGGCAGGGCCAGCCAGGGTGGCTCTCCAGTGGGAGAGCAACCCCCATAACCTCTTGTAAACCCATGGAAAGACTGGGTGTGTTTCACATAGACAGAAATCACTTGCTCGGGGAAAAAAAAAAAGCTCAACCGCAACACTTAAGCTAACTTTACGTAGATTGTTTTTCACTCATACCAAGTATTTTGTTATTTTAACTATAATCATTGCCCACATTCAAATTTAATTGCTCACAGTCCTTTGAGGCTGAAGCACAAAATCTCACAGCTGGGTGAGGTTCAGCTTTCTCACCAAACTAGCGTGACTGAGCTTGCCTTGCTGAACTCATCAGAAACCATATCACTTGCTGCAACTTTCTTAAATTGGTTCACAAAATCTCTTCAACAATTGAATGTATTTGTACACACTATATCCTAGTTTTAAAATTACATATGTTAGAATTCATTTGAATAAATGTTACTGTACACTTATAAAATTTTGTCAAGGTGTTCTGCTGTTGAAGAGCAGAATACTTAGATGTGGTATAGCACATTCAAAAACAAGGTAAGCCTATGGGAACTAACAACATATATTGGCCCAGTTCTAGTGTGAGATGAGTTTTACTTGCATCTGTCTACCTGAGGTGCTTGGGGAGTTTGGTGCTGTCATGTGACTAAAGATGTTCACATGAAGATCAAGCATGAAAACCCATCTAGTATCATGTTTACTTTCTCTTTTTCTTTTTTTTTTTTTTTAAGTTTTTGTTTTGTTTGGTTTGGTTTTTTTACCTAGCCAAATTCATAAAAAGATCTGCACATACTAGATCAGGGTACAGACCCTTGAATTTCTCTTCTGTAGACGAGCCAACAGGTATAGCCTGAACTTTGTTTTCCTCAGGGTCTACTTACCTGCCTACAGACTGGAAACTACTTGAGTCTAAATCAGTTGGACTGCTGCATAATGCACAACCACTGTGTTGGCCTAATTCCACAGTGCCCCGTTAGCCCACAGAGAAACTCAATTCAATGAGGCTAAAAGGCAGTTGCTGCCATGAAGCCAGTAGTTTTCTATCACTTGAAAATAGCACACCCAATGAAGAAAACTGGGCCTCCCAATTCCAGTTATAAGAAAACTCCAGGAGCCTGTATTAAATACACACAGGAGAAAAGGGCTGAGAGCTTTTTGAGATGTACCACCAACACTAAGCTACCATTTTTTTTCTTGTTTGGAAGAGGGAAGGGGCATGAATTTTGGTATGGAGTTCTCCACCCTTTTTCTTTGCTGGACATGTACTGGGATTGTCTTGGAGCCTCTCTCCAGCCTGTGAATACCACTCCCAATATGGGGAGAGGTGCTGGCTACCAGGTGAGGTGAGGCGCTCCTCTCTGCCCCAGGGCTGAGGCTGTGTTAGCCAAACACTCCCTGCTTGGGGAGTGACAGATCATTACTAAGGAAAGTCGGCAAGAACAAACTATTCTTCCTTCTCTACCTTCCATTTTACCATCTTTTTTTTTTTAATTTGTACCCCTTGCAACTTTCCTTCTTGTTTTCGTATCTCTCTTTTTGTGAATCATCCCCCTAGTTTATGCAGTGACATTTCTCAAAGTAGTATTTATTTCTTGTCCAGTACTGAAAAGAAAAAAAAAATTTTTTTAAAACCTGGTATTACAATATATCTGTAATTTATCTTTGGCTCATTTTTCCTGCTTCCTAATTATTTTCATATTTCCATATTCTGTGCTGATTTTTTAATTAATTTTCTTTTACTTCTTAACCAATCTTGTTTCTTTATTTCCTCTACTCATTAATTCCTCTTCATCTCCTATCTGAATTTCATTCCTGTCTGTTCATTCAGTTCTTCCCTTGTGTTCTTCTTTTACCCTTGTTATCCCTCCTCTAACTCCTCCATAGTTGGTTTGTTTTTTTTTTTTCTATAATTTTCAGGCAGTGCCCTGCATGGCTTGCTCAGCCTTTCAAGGCCTAGGGATGGGAAGGGAGAGGACTGGGAGGAGAGAAAATGAGGAAGGAGACTGACTTGAACACACTGTTGTCCTACAGGAAAAAAAATGCTATCTTTGCAAAGTCCGTAAACACGGTTTGACTGACTCACTCTACACCATACTGAGTAGCAACCTCCTTTTCTAGGATAATGAGAGCCTCGAAGGGATGGTGGTTCCCTGAAGAATGAAAACATGAAAGAGGACTTCCCCAAAGCCATTGGGTGGAGCACAAAGGATGTGGAAAGACTGGAGGGCTGGAGAGTAAAGAGGATGATAGATAAAGGCAAGGAATTCAAGCACCATGAATATCAACAACTGAATAAGTTGACATTTCAAACATTTTGGCCTCTATTTGCCATCAGCTGGCAAGGCTGGTGGAGTCCTATGTTTTGTTTCTCTGAGTCTGAATAAGTTTAATGTTATGAATTCTATAATTAATGTCAGTTTCAAGGCATTTAATGACATTTTAAAATATTCATGAATTAATTTAACTGACAGGTTAGAAAGAATTTCTACTCTTTAAAAAGGTAGTGACAATGAGATTTCAATTTCAGTGTCAGTACAGGTGCCTCAGCAGATTTTATTGCGGCTATTTTCATGCAGAACACCTGTAAACCAGTATACAGTAGCCAGACAAAACATGTATATTAGAAACACTGTTCATGCAACCTTCACTGGAAGAAGGAAGTTTTTAATCTTAAGTGTCTAAGATATAAATTTATTTCTGCAGATACAGACTTAGTTTTTACTATACAAAATATCTTAGTAGTGCTGGTAAGTTGCTTCAGGGATATCTACTTGCATATTTGAACTCTACCATTTATGTCACTAATGTCTGACTTCTGTTTTGTCACTTATATTTCTTTTTCCCTTTTCTAATACCAGTTGTTTGGGTGGTTTAATAAATCCAACTGCATATTATTGATTACTCACCTATATTTTCTTTCCTTTCTTCCTTCATGCATTATGATCAGCATATTGCAGCTCCTTATAATGGAAAATTATGAAAAACATGTCTGTTTAAGTTGTTTTCTCATTTTATCATGAGAGAGAAACGTGTGACAGGATTATACACTTCTCCAGCTGTCTTCCTCTTTTATTTTGTCTTCCAAAAGGTGCGCACAAAGTTATAAAAAAAGTTCAAAGTCTAATTTGCATTTACTTTGCAAAGATTTAAATTTCTATAAAAATCTTCAAGCAGAGCAAAATCACCAACTCACCAAATCTGAGTTTGGTGCAATTCAGAACCAGAAATATGGCCATGACAGTCCTGCTTATGGGCCTAAATCTGCTGAAGGACCAGCTCTTTGTTCTAGTGTGTAGTTTAATTCTTCACACAGGAACTCAAGAACAGGTTTCAAAGTGGAGGAAAACCCTGTCAATGCAGTTGTGCACCTTCATAATGCAGGTCTCTGTCTTTTGGATCTGTGTATGTCAATGATAGATGTATAAATTGGAAATATTATAGATAGTGTATGATCTTCTGATATAGTCTAAACTCAGATATGCTTAATCTACACATAACTAAAGCTGTGGTTTTAGTCTGTGACAGTCAACAATGCAATAATGATAAAAGCTTCTTGATGTCATTTGCTCATAGCAACACAAAGATGGAAATTAAAACTGTTTTATTTTTTTAAATAAGTAAGTTGTTCATTCCTTTGAAATCAGACAAAAGAGAGAAAAGATACATAAACTGAACTGATTACACAAAGGGTTTAAATTAATTACGCAGGAAAGTATTTTGGTTTTTCAGCCACCTTCCTTTACAATCTCAAAAAAGCATCTGAAGTAATAAATGTTAAACGTGTGCCGAAACTCCCCTACATGTATCAACTTGTCCATGCTTACAAATGGAATAATTTAAACAGAACATGGCAAGGGAATTAGAAAAATAAAGAACCACACCTATCTTTGTAAAGCATGTAAAACTGGGTAACATGAAAGAGCATGAGTGAGTGAAAGAAAATTTTATGTGCGTGTGTATAAACTACTTAAGGTGGTGATATTAAATGAGTGTATCACCAACACAGGGTGGATGAGGTGGACCTGGTCAGCTTCCTCTTCCCATGACAGAATAAGATCTGATCAACGTAATAATTAAACAAGCGTTTCATCTGTTAATTGATCTGTTATTGTCAAAGTTTAACATTCCTTCTGAATGCAAGTCACAATGTTGAGATTTTACAGGAAAAATCCTTACAGCACTGTACTGCTATAATGTCATAAAATTGCAGTCAGCAATGCAGTCAGGATGAAGACATTCTAAATGAATACTCAGGGGATCATCAATTTATCCAAAATATACTCTACAAATTGTAGAAATCACAAAGGGTTTTCTTTTGTGATTTCTGTAGCCACCAAAACAGTACATCATAGCAAAATTCTATGGAACTTGAAATTTTTCTCAGCAGGAACAATGTGTCTTTGTCAGTTTAAAAACATCAACTGGGGACTGGGGTACCTATTTCCAAATCCTAGTTTTTGCTGTAGTAATACTAGGTTTGGTTGGTTGGTTGATTGGTTTGTTTGTTTTCAAGTTGGACACATATTAGCAGAATTTTTTGTGTGTAAATGGAAAAAAATTACTAAACGTAAGCACTTTGGAAGTAATATGCAACGGGAAATATATGAAATTATTTAAAATATCCTTTTACTCTACTATCTATCAGTAAATAAAAACTTATTTTGTAATTTGAAGCCAGCTTTTGGTAGTTTAACAATTCTATGTATATTCTAGTATATATAGTGAAACTTCGAAGGGCGTCATCATCAAGCAGAGAACACCAACCATGTCATAACAGAAATCAAAATCATCCCACCTTCCCACCATCTCTTCTCCTCTGTGTCCTGATTTCCACTGGATGGGAACTTGAGGATGCTGACAGCCCGAATGTCAATATGCTGCTACATATTTCTCTGTTGGGCAAGTACAGGGCCAAGACTGCAGGAAGCACTGAGGCCACCAAAGGCCACCAGCTAAATGCAGCCATAACCATCAGCAATGCCTACAGAATTGCATGAGGTGTTATATTCAACAACACAGAGAACATGCTTTTACATATTATTAAAATTATGCAAAACACAGAAATATTTCTTCTTGCCTCAAACTTCATTAAAAGTTTTAGTTGGGGTTTGCTTCTTTCATGTCATATAGTATGCAGAAAGTAACAGTTAATCTCCATTGAATATTCAGAGAATTTTAACAGAAAGAACTGTTACAGCATCTGATCTTTTGACCTTTTTTTACACCATAGGTCAACTCCTTTACCAGGAGGCCCGATAATTTATTCTTGATGAATACTTAAGCATCCTTTTTCGTTTTAAGAAGTAATTATTTTGAATAGTCTCTGGTCTTGGTTAAAGACGTTCAGGAGCATGATCGTCGAACTCCCCCACCTCTTTTTTTTCAACATGCTGAGCTTTTAAAATCTCTTAGTGTAGAGTACCTACTAATTTTCAAATTATAATTGCAGCTTTTTATCTTTTGACTAAATCCTGTGATTCTGTGATGATTCTGTGATGGTCCTGCCATGGCGGACTGAGAGAGCAGGATCCAAGAGCTGCCATGACTGCTGGGATGTAAGTACTGTGTCCAGTTTTGGGCTCCCTGGTTCAAAAAGAACAGGGAGCCACTGGAGAGGGTACAGCAGAGGCTCACAAAGATGATTAGGGGACTAGAACATCTCCCTTATGAGCAAAGGTTGAGGGATTTGTTTTTTTTTTATTCTGGAGAAGACTGAGGGGAGATCTTAGAAATGCTTATACTTTACTTCAAGGGTGGGTGTGAAGAGGATGGGTCCAGTCTTTTTTCAGTGGTGCCCAGAGACAGGACAAGAAGTAATGGGCACAAACTTGAATATAGGAATTTCTACCTAAACATGAGGAGGAACTTCTTCACTTTGAGGGTGGCAGAGCACTGGAACAGGCTGCCCAGAGAGGTGGTCTCTGGAGACAGTCAAAACCGACTGGTGCATGTCGCTGTGCAACCTGCTCTAAGTGGACCTGCTCTGGCAGGGTGGTTGGACTAGATGATCTCCAGAGGTCCCTTCCAACCCCATATCATCCTGTGATTCTGTGAAACTCTTTACCATAAGAATCGAGTACTTTGTTCTAGTGCTGTTTTCACTGGTATTGGATACAGACTTAAAACTTTTGGTCTTCCCCCCAACCTCTGTATATCTGAAAGTCATATTAACTCTGCTTTGTTGACTCCTTGCATTGGAATCCTGTCTTCATTTTCTGCTTCTGGTATAATTCCTCTACTACGACATGAAAAGGCCAGGGTACACAACATCTTTGTCATCACCTTTATTGGTAAGACCTGCCTTAAGCAATCCCACATCCCTGAGACCAGAGGGAAAGACTGGAGCCAGGAATATTTACCCTCAATGGAGAAGGATCAGGTCAGGAAACATTTAAATGCAGGGAAGATTTAAACACAGTGAACATACACAGATCCATGGGACTGAGTGCTGAGGGGAATAGCTGATGACATCGCAAAGCCTCTCTTGATTATCTTTGAAAGGTTGTGGCTGTTGTGGGAGGTTCCTGAGACTTGAAAGAAAGCAGATGTCACTCCTATCTTCACGAAAGCCAAGAAGGAGGATCCAGAGAACTACAGGCTGGTCAGACTCACCTCAGTCCCATGGAAGGTGATTGTCCATGTAATCCTGGAAGCCATTTCCAAACATATTAAAGATTAAAAGGTGACTGGGAGTAGTCAGTGTGGATTTATGAGCGACCTGCTGTCTGACCAATCTGAAGAAGTGACTAGCTTGCTGGACTAGGAAAAAATCCCCTAGAGCGGATGTTGCTTCCTGTGACTTTAGCAACGCTTTTGACACTCTTTCTCATAACATCCTCAGATGAAATATTGATGTAGATAAGTAGATAGTGAGGTAGACTAAAAACTGCTTCCACTGCTGGACGCAAAGGGTTGCAAACAAATGCACAAAGTCCAGCTGGAGGCTGGGCACTACTGGAGAATCTCAGAGGCTGACAGTGAGTCTGATACTGCTAAGCATCTTCATTACTGACCTGGATAGTGGGACAGAATGTATCCTCAGAATGTTTGCTGATGACACAAAACTGGAAGGAGTAGTCGCTACACATGGAGGTCATGTCACCATCCAAAGGGACCTTAACAAGAATGGAGAAATGAGTCAAGGGGAAAATAGTCC
The DNA here is from genome assembly GCA_013398155.1 of Pedionomus torquatus. NCBI lineage: Eukaryota > Metazoa > Chordata > Aves > Charadriiformes > Pedionomidae > Pedionomus > Pedionomus torquatus. The sequence goes on from VZRU01011455.1 coordinate 65,354, forward strand.
AGCAAAAGGCCACAGAGATGATCAGTGACTGTGCATCCAAAAAAGCAATCAGAGGGTAAGAGCTGTGCCTTTTGGGCCTGGAGAAGTGTAAGGTGGGATCTTGTCCATGTGCATAAATACCCGATGGGAGGTAGAAAGAAAGTAGAGCCTGGCTGCTCTCAGCTAAAAGTCAAGGGACAATGAGAAACTGAAACAAAGGAAACCTCACTTAAACAACAGAAAACACTTTTTAACTATGGGTTGTCAGACACTGGCACAGTTTTCCCAGAGAATTTGTGAAGTCTCCACCCTTGGAGGTATTAAAAATCAGAACACGGTCCTGAGCAACCTGCTCCAGCTGACCCTGCTCTCAATAGAGCCATTGGATAAAATAATCTCAAGAGGTGCCTTCCAATCTCAGTCATTCTGTGATTTTGTGGTTCTGTAAATCACCACTTGACAGGATATAATATTACATCATTAGGTGAAGCTTAGGCATGTTCTTTCAACAAATAAGTGTCTTTTATTTTAATGTAATTTATTTTCTTATAATCAAGACATGGTACAAGTTGAAGAAAACTTTAAAAGTCTCCAGGGATGATTTCCCTAGTCTTTTTAGTTGTCAATTCCCTTCAGACATCACAACTAATTTTATAACGGTCTTCCAGCCCTGGAAGAAATTGTTATGGAAATGCACCGAACAGTGCAAAAAGGTTGTAATACGGCCAGAACAAATAAGACATCAATAATGACAGAAGTAGAAGTTTGAAAGAGCTTTAAAGCTGGGTACAAGATGCTTCCATGTAAAGTAATAGGGAAAGTAGAGTGATAAGTGACTAAAAAAAAAAAAAAGAAAAAGAGTCAATTTATCATTTTATGACCTGTTTGGTTTTTTTTTTTGCCCAAATAAGCAAAGACTAGGTTACCCAGTTTTATATCATCTAATATAGGACAATAAGCTGACACCCCCAGGTGAGGCCAGCAGCCAGCAGTCACTGAGAACAGAGGGAGCATCTCCCAAAGGTGAATACCCTCACCAGAAAACCTTCTTGTAGGTGGCCCATCTTACCCTACAGAGCAGTGAGGGAACTTGGAAGACTGTGTTCCCCACTTAATGTGATTTCAGTATCTGAAGTGCAGAAGAAAGACTTTTGGTCAGTCTTCAAACCAACAAGCACCAGAGTTAAAAGCTTCTAGTAATTTCAGGTGACTGAGAACAAAATGAATGCTGTGAATGCTGTTCTGACATAATGATTTATCTGTATTATGGTAGGCTAAAGACTGGGTATTAACATGTTTCAGGGCTTGTATATCTCAAAACTAATCTCAGAACTGGCTTGAGGCACCTCATGTGCCTCATGTAGGTAAAACTAGGTGGTGGCAAAGGGCATTTCACATGCAAGTGGGTTAGGGTTGGGGAAACCGGGAGTTTGGTCAGACACTGGAGATCTGGAAGGGTAGAAAGGGTGTCAGAGAGGTCCAGAAAATTATTTTTCTCTTCACACTTTTTTCCTTGAAAAATCCCACATTAACCAGCTGATTTGATTTAAAAATCTGGAACAGCTGCCCCACAGAGAGCAGCAAACTTAATATCCCATCTGGAATTACACATGTTATCCTACCGTACTGGGTGCTGTGGTCTGTGTGGGATAGGACTGCTCTTGCTCTGGGAAACAGGAAGGGCTGTGAGGCAGGGCTGGAGGGACAGGGGCACAGCTTGGCTGCTGACCCTCAAGCAAAGCCTGAGAGGACCAAGACACAACTGCTGTGACAAGAAGGAACCAAATCCAGCTGCTGGCCACTGGTTTGGACTGGTTCTTTGGAGGTGACTGTGAGACCACCAAGCTCAGTGTGCATACATAGGGCTGTACAGTCATCTGTTTTCTTTGTTTCTTACAAAGGCTGTTTTAAAAAGTCCCAGGAGCTTGCTACCATATGTAGCTGCTTATTTGGCTCTTTCCTAAAGTGCAATAAGATTTTGTAAAACTCAGGAATAGATGCAATTTAAAAAGAGTAAGAAATGGAACAAGAATATCACACATTTCTGTGTGTAGCAAAATTTGGTAAGAGATCCAGATGGCCTACACACCAGTGAAATCACCTTTACAACTGTATGTCAGTTAGAATATTACATGGCCTGCAGTGGAAGCTACACACCATAATACAACACATCTTTACATACTTCTCTAAGAATTTATGCAGGTTTCAAGACTCTGCTTAATTGGATCTGAATACCTATGCCAGACTTCTGATAATTTCCACATTTTCTTAAATAGCTTTTCAGAGATATGCAGGATAATAAGAAATTATACATTTTGATACAATACAATTTCAATTAAAAATACGGGTGGTGGGGCACTGGAACAGGTTGCCCAGAGAAGCTGTGGCTGCCCCATCCCTGGAAGTGTTGAAGGCCAGCCTGGATGGGACTTACAGGAACCTGCTCTAGTGGGAGGTGTCCCAACCCTTGGCAGGGGCATTTGAACCAGGTGATCTTTAAGATCTCTTCCAACTCTAGCCATTCTAGATTCAGTGATTCAACTAGAGCAGCTGTCATTTCCTGTCTTCCCATAGGATGATTCTTAATGGTCTTGATCAAGGTCATAGCTGGCCTTGCAGAATGGGGATGGATGGTATATAGAAGAACTCCATCTCACATTTTCAGACTAGTGTTGATCATGTATAAATGACTAGTATTAATTTGGGCAAACCCTACTTTGTAGTGCTAAAGCCATCTAAAAAGTCAGGTAAACATACAGAGAAATAATCCTAATGACTTGCATTATTTCTAAAATTACAGATTTTACTGATTATACCCCACATCAAAGCATTCAAATCAAGATTAGGAACCCCAAAAGGAAATATTATCTGTTTGTTTTTCTTAAATCAACAATGCAAACCATTTCTTATATTTGGCATTAAGTAGTCTCTCTAAGTATTTTAGTTGCTTTTATTCTTTGCTGACCACAGAAAACTGAGAATAATCCAAATGTAAACAATGCTAAATAGGAATCTTTCATTTAGAAACATCAGCTGGTCATGTATAAAATTTCTGTATATGTTGTGGAGAGTATGCTATCCCTAGTGAGATCACAGAGACTAGACTTACTTTTAAAATGTTCGCTTCAGAACACAGAATGAAACATTGCATAGTACATATTAAAGAAAACCTATTTTTCTTAATTTCATTAAATTATATTGAGAAGGTATAAAAATAAACACTTGCTGAAACACTTTCCTCTAAAATTTGTGAAACTGATACATAAGAACTTGATTACGAATGTACAGTTTTGAACAGAGATAAAGAGTGTTCATCTTAGTCATCATCTAATCTATGTTCTAAGAAATCCCTAATAATTTAATTTCATGTTTACTGAAACAGTGGTTTGTTTGCAAACCTTTTCCATATTTTCTTGGTAAAAATTCTTGATGCACACAGGAATCATAGTAAGACAGCCAAAGTACTGGCAGCATTTCAAGCTGCCACCTGCATTGGTACGATTGTATCATTTAATTGTACTCACAGTAGCTCCAGTTGACATTTGATTAAAACAAATTGGCTGTTGGCATTTTACCTACATTCCTTTTTATGCTAATTGAATTTGCCTAATGATAGTAACACTAACACATTTATGGAAGTTGATACGAGCTAAAAGAAAAAAATGGTTAGAGAGAAAGGAACATTCTTTTATTTGTCAAAACTGTATTTGTGAAATTAAAGTTGTATCTACAACTTTATATTGTATTTCAGTAGCACAGGTTTGGAATTTGAGTTTCAAATTTTTCTGTTCCCTCCCTTTTCTTCTCCTTTAGCTCAACAGTTATCCATTTCCTCACCTGCAGGAAATATTGCTCTTCTTGCACAACAACCAGTCCTCTGCAGAGACTTTTGCAGCTGTTGTACTTCTCAAAAATCCTTCATATCTGCATATGAAAAGAGAGGTAAGCTCTTGTGGTTTACATTATTCCTAACAGGAGGGAATATTCAAGGACACTTTGGAGACATGTCCTAGAAAAGTGTTTTAAATGCAAATATTTATGAGAGAGGAAAATGAAGATGTTAGAGTTATACAGATTTCTGAGTACTAGTCAAGAAAAGCCATAGGAACCTTGTGACTTCTTTTCTTCTAACAGAAGATGAAATGCTGTACTGCCAACTGCTATCTTCACCTATAGATGAGAAAGCAAGACAGAAATAGGATCAAAATAGAATCAAAACATCTATGAACAGTTGCCAAGGAAAAGGCCTTCTTTAGTTACCAATACAAATAACTATTTTTAGATTCTCAAGGCTAGTTAATCCATGTCATTCATTACCTGAAGCATTACACTTCTTTAACACACTTTTCATTTTCTTTATGCTATTTGCATACCTCTCTCTAACAAACCTATAGATACTATTCCCTAGGATATTTGTATCCAGCAGAGTAAGGAAACAGACTAGACGTAGCAGTACTAGATGTAGTAATAGAATTACAAAACAATACAGCTACAAAACTAGTACCAGGTGTGGCAATATTTTCAAAGCTTGTTTAGTCATTCTACCTTTTTCCTTGCCTTTGTAATACTATTTCATTTTTCTTGTGTGCCACAGTTCATAAATACCACCAAATGACTATTTTGTCTACAGTATTAAATAGTTTTTCTTCTTGGTTATAAGAAAATTTAGGTTTGAAAACATACTTGGATTTGTTAAATTCGTACTTCCAACTGTTAAATTAACTTTGTGCTTTTGTTTAAATAATTGGATGACCTAAATAACCAATGTACAAAGAAAAAAAAAGGAGAGAAAAACATTCTTGGGCAATTCTATGTTTGCACATAGAGTCCCAAATGGTTATGATTAATTTCTGTTCTGGCTTTCGTTCTCACTGTCAATTGTCAAGTTTTTCATTATATTACTGATGCACATAAAAATACTGAAATTTCTCTTAGAGTTCCTCTTCCAGGAAGGTTCACTTTCCAGAATTTTTTTTCATGAGATGCTATAGGAAAAAGAACAGAGGAACATGTCTACAGTTCAGTGATAGATGACAGCTCTGTCTTGCACAGAAACCAGTCTGAAAGATAGCCTGACGTATTAGGAACTTTGACAAATCTTTTACAAGAAAAATAATAACATGCATCTTTGAACTAGAGTCCCTCATTTGCCTGAACAAATTGTACTTGATTCATTAATTATAGTTAAACAATAGCTGTTCTGGCAAGCTTTCAATGTCAGACTGCCATTTTTGCCTTTTGTTATGTTCCAGCGAGGTTCTGTCATTACTTTTACAGTAGTTGTCTCAGGTATTCTGATCAGAACCCTGTATCATTAAAATAGATTTCTAAATTTAGGTCATTCATATTCAGTCCTCCTACCCTTTGTACTATCCTGTCCACATCACAATTTTGCTATTCTATCTTCCTCTTATCACTACTGTGTCAGTTACTACATTGTTACATAGAGTATAATGACTGCAAAAGCATTATAAAAAAAAAAAATCTCTTCGTGAATCAGTATTTCCTGTTAAAAATGATGCCCTAATATTTACTGTAATGGTTCATTTGGAAATTATTCTATGGTAATCCACATTCTAAAAGCATCCTTAATAACACAGTTAAGTGTATATTCCATGTCTAAATATTTGCCCAATATTTGTTAATCATAAAGGAAAATTTTAATGTTCCCATGTCCATGTGCATAAGATTAGCCCCTAAAAAGTATTCTCTATTTTTGCAGAATAAATCTTACATTAGATTATCTTAAATATATCTTAAATATCTTAAAATTCACCAGAGCAAAAATTAAGGTCTAGAAAATTGTACCAGACTAATTGATGGAAGAATACAGTCCTTATTTTTTATGCTGGGGAATTTAGTGAAGTTTCAAGCATAGTCCAGAATGCATCTAGTGTCATGAGTGTACAATAAATAACAAATTAAATTTCATTAGTGAGTTGAGAAGATACAAAGCCTGTTATTGTACCATCAGCAAATCAGCAAGAATATGAAGTCAAAAGGGAAGGAAAGGGAAGGGAAGAGAGTCAAAGGGAAAGAAAGGACAGAAGGCAGGAGTAAGACTTAATCAGTATAGAATATTTGTGAAGGACAATCAGCAGTACTATTTCACAGTTCCCTATGTCAGTTGGCTTCTAAATCTGATCTATTACAGCTAGACTTCCTATAGCTTTGGGATCTAAGGAAACTCAGAGTTGCTCCATCATAACACTGTGTTTTACCAAATGAATGCTACAGTTAAAGTCTGGGAGTGAAATCCTGGGATTTTTGCCGATGACTTCAGCAGGGACAGGTTTTCATACCTGAAGCTATGCAGAGTCCTAACCATTGAGACCTGCACAGTCAGAATTCAAAGTGCAGAGAACTTAAAGAGCCACCCCTTTGCATTGCACCACCGAGTACCACTAAAAAGCACCCATCTCAGTTCCCTTTGCACCTTCCTTTTTGATGCTTACATACAATGATGAGGAGCCTCTTTGAGTCTTCTCCAGGCTCAGCAGTTCCAGCCCTCTCATCCTTTCCTTGTATGTTCATCACCTCTGTGATGAACATATCCTTTTACTCCCTCCAGTATGTCTCTCTTGTACAGGGGAGCCCAGAACTGGACACAGTTCTCCAGGTGTGGCCGCACCAGTGCTAAGTAGAAGAGAATGATCTCCTCCTTTGACTTGCTGGCAACACTCCTCCTGATGCAGCCCAGGATACCATTCATCTTCTTTGCAGCAGGGGCATGTTGCTGGCCCATGTTCAACCAGGTGTCCACCAGACTCCCAGGTCCTTTTCTGCCAAGATGCTTTCCAGCTGGGTTGCCCCCAGCATGTATTCCTGCATGGGGTTATTCTTTCCCAGGTGCAGGATGTTACAATCCTCCTGGTTGAACTTCATGAGGTTCCTGTTGTCCCATTTCTCCAGCCTGTCAAGGTCCCACTGGTTGGCAGCATCATCCTCTGGCATATCAGCCATTCCACCATGTGGATGACGATATTTCCAAGACCCTGAAACTTCAACAATAAATAGGAACAGGAATTTACACATTAAAGTGGAAAAATATCGATATCAGATGCTATATGGATTAATTATTGTTACAATTATCTGGCATACATAATACATACTTGGCCAATTCAATATGAAAGTAATCAAAATGACACAAAGTCTCCCTGGTGTCCAGAGCGAAGCTGGATATTCTTCAAAGTTGTTTTGTTCTCTGTGTGTAACACTTCAGTCATTATTCACTTGCTTCTTCATGATCGAGAGAAGAAATTGGTGTCAATGAGGTCCTTTATTTTAATAGCAAGGTGGCTTTCCTTGTATCACTGTTCTCCCATGCTCAAAAATTTCAGTTATAGAAACCAGTAAGGTCAAAATTGTCTATTTGTTTGGGTGGGGTTTTTTTCTTTCTTTTTTGATTTTTTTTTGGTTTTTTTTTTTTTTTGTTTTTTTTTTAGTTTTGCCTCTGCCCAAAGGTGTTGCTTTCTTTCTCACTTGACTTTTGTTTTGAAAGTTGCAGCACTTTTATTTTGATCTTTGTTCAGTTACCAAAGAAAAAAATCAGGGGTTTATTTCATTATTAATGAAAATGTAACCACATGTTCTCAAACAATGCCACAGCAAAAATTGCATAGCAAGTGTCTTGGCATCCCAAAATTAATTCTGCTAAAGTTAAGAGGAGTTTTAAAGCAAATATTCATGAGGGGGTTTGCAGTATAGCATTGCAGAGGTTCATTTATATTGTGTACTCTAGCCAGCTCTCCAGCATCACAGTGGAGAATGGTATTAAAGTCTGTAATTAATGTTGTTTCCAGAAGAATCCATTAGAAACTGTAGTTCATTTACCCATCCTTGCACATCCACGGGAGAACATCATAAAGAATTCCCGGTATTTGTTACAAAAACATAAGTTTTTTAATAAAAGGCTGTGTTTTGGGGCGTGTTTGCTCTACCTGGAGAGAGAAGAAATGATGCTTTGGTCTCTGACACAAGAAAGCTTCAGAGCATTAAATATTCTTAAATGATCCCATCCAAACAAATAAAATATCAGGAATTCTAGAAAAGCAGAGAGAAATAAAGGAGGAATTCCAAAATAAGGGCTTATGATACTGGGATCTGAGGGAAAATTACTTTCTGAACCTAACTGTAATGATTGACAATACCTTATCTGTTGCCAGTTTTTTTTGTCTTTCAAACTTTAAATTTAGGGAATAAAACTTCCCCTAGAGTCTAAGCTATGCATTAAAACTTGCAAAAATTTGTTTCTGTTTCATGTGCAAATTAAGTGAATCCATGACACATGGAATAAACTGGATTCAATAAAAGATACTGCAACAAAGATTTCCACCATATTAAAAGCAAGTATGAGTCTGTAAAACACCTCATAAACTTTATAAGCATCATATATAAACAATGAATGTTTCTTGCCTATTTTACCTCATTTGAAAAGCACCTGTGGAGTTTCGCTTTTTTAATGGTTACAGACCTTATACATCTAACCCCTTTTGTAAGATTATTATGCCTAAAAATCTCTCCAGCTCTGATGATTAACCGGATAAATTTTAAAGAATAATCATTTAACCATATCTCCTCTAAAACTTCCACCTTGGTAGTTTAAATAGACTTTTTAACTTTCTACAATACCTTCTCCTACTATTATTAGCCTATTTTTATCTCTGTTGAAATTTAGATTATTTTATAAGCATGGATGATAAAAACTTGAAATACCATTTTAGAGAACACCTTGCTAATACTATGCACTGTAACACTAAAATTCCTCAGTCTTTATTGAAAATTATTGTTGTGATCTTAAAATGACTCCCTGTCATTCAAGAGAGGATATTCCTCCCATGATCTTCTAATAAACCCCATTCCCTCTCTTGTAAGTGCCAACTCTAGCTGATAAACCTTCAATTTAGAAAAAAACATCTGGATTTAGTCACTGTGTGCATTACTTTCTACTAGGCTATTTTATCCTACTTCTGCAATTCCAGTCCGCAATATGTGACCTCTCTGTTCCTGTCAACACTGGCAGGATTTTTCATGTCTTTCATAATCCAAACCATGGATTATTAATGTGAACATTAATCTAAATTTTTTAATGCAGTATCATGAATAATGACATTACGCACAGCTTGTTCCAAGAGTAGTTCTTGGAAAATATAATTTCTAGCCTCCATCCATCTGGACAACTCTCTTTTCAATGTATCTCATTGTAGTCTTCCCTTCAGCTATCATGTTAATCATTCCATAGTCCTTGTTTCAGTTTCCACTTTCATTTCATTTCCTTTGATATTCATTTTAATTCCTTTGAATCGATGATTTATTTAAATCTAGATTATTAAATTGACTGCATTCATCCATTCTAATGAACATCAAAGAAAGTTATAACATGATACATTCTATTTTTGCCAAAATCATAATGTATTTATCTTATTTAAACTCCACATTCTTGGCTACTCTTCATTTCAAAATCTGTTATAGCATATTGAATTAAGGATAAAAGAAGAATTCTTTTGGATATCCCACGTTTCTTTTTCAGATACATCTATCATATTTAATGTTTTCTAGTGGGAATAAATAAGGTATCACTCCACAAATTGCAGTTTTTTTAAAAATCACTGTTACTGGACATTATTCAGGCCGTTCAGGTTTCACACAATACATGCTTATTTTTCTATCCACTGTGGAGTGACCATTTCTGCTTCCTATCATTGTTGGATAATCTTTCCTTAATTGTATACATAAATTCTTCTGTTAAAATTGGGTCAAAGTATTAAGTTCTGTGACATCTCATGTCCCTTAATCTCCATCTGATCCTCAAAATATGGCTCCACTTGTCCCCTTCATATTATGTCTTCACTCTTGTGGACTTAAGTTGGAGAAGGGTAGATTTAAGTTGAATATTATAAAAAAATTCTTTACACTGAGGGTGGTTGAGCACTGGAACAGGTTGCCCAGGGAGATGGTTGAGGCCCCTTCCTTGGAGATATTCAAGGGGAGGCTGGATGAAGCCCTGGGCAACCTGGTCTAGTTGAGGCTGTTCCTGCGACTGCAGGGAGGTCGGACTAGATGGCCTTTGGAGGTCCCTTCCGGCCTGGAGGATTCTATTATTCTATGATTCTATTGTGCTTCTTATAATTTCCTTTAGTTTCTCTGAAGGATCTAGCTCAGATAGATATTTTGGCATTCTCACTATATTTTTGGTACTTTCTGACTTACAGATCCACAACATTTTCATAGAATCATCTAGGTTGGAAAAGACCCTTGGCATCATCGAGTCTAACCATCTACCCTACTCTCAAAGTTCTGCCCTACATCATATCCCCCAACACCACATCTAAACGACTCCTAAACATGTCCAGAGATGGTGACTCAACCACCTCCCTGGGCAGCCTATTCCAATGCCCGACCACTCTTTCTGTGAAAAATTCTTTCCTAACATTCAGTCTAAACCTATCCTGCTGGAGCTTGAAGCCATTCCCTCTTGTTCTATCACTAATTACCTGTGAGGAGAGACCAGCACCAACCTCTCTACAGTGTCCTTTCAAGTAGTTGTAGAGGGTGATGAGGTCTCCCCTTGGCCTCCTCTTCCTCAAACTAAACAATCCCAGGTCCTTCAACCGCTCTTCATATGATTTGTTTTTTGCAGGCCCTTCACCAGCTTCTTTGCCCTCCTCTGCACTCTCTCCAGCACCTCAATATCTCTCTTGTATTGAAGTGCCCAGAACTGGACACAATACTCAAGTTGTGGCCTCACCAGTGCTGAGTACAGTGGGACAATCTGCTGGCCATGCTATTTCTAATACAAGCCAGGATGCGATAGGCTTTCTTGGCACCTGGGCTCATATTCAGCTGCTTGTCAATTAGAACCTGCAGGTCTCTTTCTGCCAGACAGCTTTCCAGACACACTTCCCCAAGCCTGTAGCTCTGCATGGGGTTATTGTGACTCAAGTGCAGAATCTGGCACTTGCCCTTGCTGAAACTCATACCATTAATGTTGGCCCAATGATCCAACCTATCTAAGTCTTTCTGTAGAGCTTCCCTATCCTCACAACACTCCTGCTTACCTTGGTGTCATCTGTGAACTTGCTGATGATACACACTATGTCCTTATCAAGATCATTAATAAAGACGTTAATCAGAAATGGTCCTAACACTGAGCCCTGAGGCACAACACTTGTGACTGGCTGCCAGCTGGATTTAAATCCATTGAGCACCACTCTTTGGGACCTTCCAGTCAGCTAGTGCTTGATCCAGCGGATCATATGCTCATCCAGGCCATGTGAAGTCAGTTTTTCCACAAGAATTCTATGTGGGACAGACTAGTGAAATTTTATCTTCATGTGATTCCATGTCTCTTTCAGTCCATGGATGCTTCTTAGTTGCTTTTACAGCCTCAAAATTTGGTCTCCTGAAATCTAAAGCTCTAATTATTACCAACTTATTGGCCTACCCTGCATTTGAACCCATTATGGTAGTTTTGAATTTATCTGTGCTCATTCATTCCAAGATTACTTTCCTCATCAACTTTTCTCATTGCTCAGTCACCATGCTTTAAATTAAGATTCATAGCTTTTAAGGTAAATGTAACATGGCAGTATTTATAGTTCAGTGATACTTCAGTACAGAAATTTGCCTAGTATTGTCTCCAAGAATACCTGAGCTGCTATCGTAGTATGATTGATTAATACTGTAACATCTTAGAATTTTTTGTCAAAATTGCCTAGAAAATTTAAAATTTCCCGTAACTCAGATTACTATGTACTTTTCTCATAGTTTAAAAGTTTTCTAACCTATATCCAACTCTGTTTTGCAGACTATAAAACCTCTCCAATATGTTAGGGGAGAGATCTTGTTCTTTTTAAAATAATCTCTTCTTTGAGTGATTTCTACCTAATTGCTCTCTTACATGCAAGGAACATGGATATAGAAGATTTTAGTTTTCATACCTGACGTGAGTAAAAAGGAGTAATAGGATTAGTAAAGATAGTATATGAAAAAAATGTTTGATGAATAATACTCAAGCAAATCCCACATCAGCCCCTCCTATGTAATTTTATTATGCATCTTTGATGAAAGACAAAACAAAGCTCTGCAGAACAAATATTTCCTGTTTAAAATTATTCAACAAGCTATTTTAATTCTGTTACAATTTTTTTTTTATTTAGATACTACTTTCTTAAATAAATTTCTTAGTATGTAACTAGGAAAAGAGAGAAGAAAGCATAATAGAGAACTAAATCCAGACTTCCTCTCTCTCAAAGCAGGTAGTAGCTGATGTTCAGGGTTAAAGTATAAGAAGCAAAGCATGTGTAGTACACTCTTTTCCCTGAATAAAAGGTGTTTTCCAACTCTGCCAATCAGTATTTAGGGACTTTCAAAGACCTGTACCTCTAGCAACCACTGATGGGCACACTCTGTGTTATTTTTTCCTTATCCTTTTTCTGATACATTAATGATTTTCTCCTCCATAATATGACAGCCCTGAGTTGCACCATTTGATTATTTACTATACAAATAAAAATGCCTGCTTTTATTTGTTTTACCTCTATTGCCTGATCTTTTCCTCTGATACCTTCTAAATTCTTTGCTTTCAAGAAACTGTGCCTCAACATTCCCTATTTTTGCCTATATGTCACTTGTTATATTGTAAATCTCTCTCACAGTCTTTTCCCTCACACACTTCCACCCATTGCTTTCCATTGCTGATACTATGTTTAAGTTCATTGTATTTTTTTTTTCCATTCTTGATAGTTTCTCTGCCTCCCATAGGTGTTTTCTGAGATGGCTGGACGAGCATGCAGCATTCAAAGCGTAAATCCATGGAATTACACAGTGGAATGATTGTGTTTTCTATTTTGCATCCTTACTTCCTTTCCTAATCATTTTTGAGATTCCACTTGCTTTTCAAATGCCCCTGAGTAAAGACTTAAAGTTTTCTGAGAACCAGCAGTAGCCTTTACTGTAAGGGGTTTCTGCACTGAAAGCTGGTTATGCTCTTTCCTGTAATTCAGGATTGAGTGTGTACACTTCTAGAAAACAAATACTTTGGTAATAGTAAAGATCAGGTGGTTATAAATACCTTTAGTTCTTAACACTGCTACCCCTTGACTGTCTAGATCATATCACCTATGGTAGATCTTTCCCTGTCATTTCTTATATCAAAAGAGAAGAGGAAGCAGCAGCAGCTAGAGGAACTTGTTAACACACTAAAAAGCTGCATTGTATTTCTTATTTACAAGATATATTTGACTCCTGCTGTTGAATTTTCTACATTAGGTTAGTTTATGGCAATTCACCCATCTCCTAAATTGTTTTATTTTGGACCAAATTTTTTATCTAATTTTGAAGGAGCTTCTTTTCATGTGAGCTCTTTTGTTTCCTTTTCTTATTGGTTTTGGCCTGAACATGGCAAGAAAAACTTTATTATTTCCTTCATTGTCACCAGGAGGTAAAATATTCTGGTTCCTCATTTCCAAATAAACTTGTTGTTTTGTTTTGTTTCTTTTTGTTGTTGTTGTTCTTTTTTTTTTTTTTTTTTTCCCATTGGTTGGACTAGATGATCTTAAAAGGTCCCTTCCAACCTAGGTGATTCTGTGATTCTGTGACCAAATAACTGACCACTATTTTCCTGGCATTTTACCTGAACACAGTTTTTTATCCAAGTGTTAAATATGCCCATGCAATTTTAAATAAATTATTTCAATTTAATTTAAACATTATTATCTGTATTTGAACAGATTTTATTAAAACAAAAAGCATTTAATAAAATGTACCAATTTAAAAAATATCTTTCTATACAAAGATTTGGAGGTGTATATATGTTTAAATGGCAAAGAATGAAATTATCCAGCATTAGTTTGAAATAGCACAATGAAATACCGATTATTTCCCAATTCCCAAAATGTACATGAAAATTGAGATCAGCTGTGACAACCGGTACACTCAGATCATTAAAAGTGTACCTTTTGTTAGGGAAATAGTGGTTTGCATATAAGAATAATAATGGAAATTACTAAACACAAACAAGAAAAACTAGCTTAAGTACAGAAGGTGCATTTTATCATTCTGAGAAGTGAAACTGATATAACTTAAATTTAGGCAAACATTTAAATGAACACAATTCCAAACTTGGAGATTTCATCTTCAATTTCTGAGTATGCTTACATTTTACTGTGAGAAAAAGGGAAGTGCAAAATCACAAGGCTATAAGCTCCAGACTCTTATTCAATCCAGCCCTCGTGTGGGAATGAGTAATGTGTAAAGCTTCATACCACTGATAATAATTATTCCCTAAATTAAAGATGAGCTTTATCCCATCTTCTTTGATGATTAAGAAAGCCAAAATTTCAAAGCTAATTAGTTTCTCAGTTAGGGTCACTGTTGTTTATTGTTCAGGCACCCTTAAAGTAATTAGTATGTCTAACTTAAATTAAGAACATTTAGCACATTTTATTAACAATGCACAGTAACAGAAACCCCTGACCAAAATATGTGCTGGGCCTGTGTCTTCTGAGGTGGCCTACCAAGGAAGTAAATTTCACATCCAAGGATGCTTCCAACATAAACATCTGGCTACAGGTTCTTGGTTACTCGACTGTCAAAGGTTGCACCATCCTGCTGCACAGGGAAAAGTGGCATCCATGTTTTCCCAATCCTTTGTCAGTGTTATATTGCTTCATGTGGTGTGAAGAGTTGAGCACAGCCAGACAGGAAAGTACTCTGAACTATGTAGGGAAGCAGTAAAAAGTGGTTTGTTCTTCTAGCTCGATAGTGTGCTGCCCTCAGCAGCAGCAAGTAACTGATTTTTAGAGAAAAAGAGTAGAAATCAGAAAATACTGAATTTTCCTTGCTGTCATATAGCTTGCCAGTTTCCAACAATAAGCATTTTACAGCTTTCTGAACCAAAGGTGTCTCTGACACCTTATATCTGATATATGACACCACATATCTGTGGTCTAATTATTCTGGTATCATTGCTAAATATGTAGACCTCTACCGTACCGCACCCACTTCTTTTTTCCAGGCTCAATAATCCTCCTCCACTTAGACTTCATAACCACAATCTTTTCTCATTGCTTTTTTGTACAGTTTTTTTTTTTTTTTTCTTCTACTACTGCTTTCATGAAATGGGTTAATAGAATTGTAAATTGTTTTTAATATAGAGAAGCACTTGTGGCTAAAGAGAACATATAAAATTACACATAAAGCGGTTTAGGTTGTTTCTTCCCAAATAATTATTGCTGTTTTATTTCCCTTTGATTGACACTGGACACTGAGCTCATGATATTTCCAGAGAAACATCCTAAATGTATTCTCAGTAAGATAACAGCAAGGCCAGACCTTGTCGATCTATTCTTACCACTTTAGTTAATCTTTCCATAATTATATTCATTTAAAATCTCAGTTAGCAATTTATCATCTGTTCACTCAATATGGTAATAATCATGTATAACTTTGGGTAATGAACCTTAGATTTGGCTGTCATGAACAGGGCTTTCTCCTGTGTCACTACTAATCTCCTTTCCCACATCTTTTATAAATATATGGACAGGCTCCAGCTGTCAACCTCCCCTAACTTCCATAAATCTTCTATTCCCTGTTTTAAACCACCTATGACCACAGTAAAAACTCTCCTCCTATTGCAATTTTCTCTAGGATTTTTTTGGTGATGGGCTTTATCAAACTTTTTGAACAGTGCTGCACTGATTATGTGAAACTTGGCAATATGCTTATTGAGTCCGGCATTACACTGCAGTTGATTTGTGAGATACAACAGGTCATGCTAACTCTTCTCCAAAATTTCATGCATATTCATGTGCCCGCTGCACCTATGTTTTAATAATTACATATACTAAGTGGGCTCTGAGTTAAAAAAAATTACAACTAACTTTTTAAAAAAGCTTTTTCTTTTCCAAGTCTGTGATGCATAATACTCTCACAGTTTGACTTAACATTGTTTGAAGCTTCTTTCTGCAATGATGTGACTCTGTTGTGGACATTTGTAGGGTCTCTTTGACCAAAGCAGCATGAGACAAAGGATTGCTTTTCCCCTCACATTCCTTGATTCTAGCCCCAAGAATACCCTCACAGGAACCTTAAATACATGGATACCCAAAAGCACTGAAAGGAAGAAAGCTAATACAGAGCTCCAGCTATGAGAGGTCCCTCATGTTTGAACAAAACCTTGAAATGTGTCTGTAAGCTCATGGGTACATAGCAAACAGGGCAGGGATTTACTGCAGTTACACAACGTAACTCTTCCGATGGGCAGGCCAGCCCATTTTCAAATACCTCTCTGCTTCACAAATGCTTCCTGGTCATAAAGGCAGTGTGAATGACTCGAAAAAGTGCTGCAATGAAAAATAATTTACTCACTCGGCTGGAATTTCCAAACAGATTTTTGAACAACAGAGCAACTTTGATGCTACTGACACTAAGGAATTCTCCAGATTTTACAGGAATAAGCTCAAGGAAGCACAGGAGCACAGATGTGACCAACCACGTTGTGTCATGCCCAAAGGCCTATCCAGTCCTATGTGCTTTCTCCAGCTGTGGCCACAAACTGATGCCCAGGAAAAGGAAGAACAAGGCTGCCAGCTATGACACTTCAACAGCCTTGGGCTGAAGGTACCAAGATCCCATCCCATTGCTGCTCCTGCCTCTATCTCTCCTGCTAGTATTTCCCCAGTCTCCCCATAAACTCTGCAGAATTCTCACAACCAGAAGGAGCTCCATGTTCATTGTAGGGGTCCAGTGTGTTACTGCAAGTACTAAACAGCATGTAGGAGGAGGAAAACATGAGTGGTACGAAGCCAGCCCAAAGTGTTGAGATTGTTAATTAGGGCTTCAGAATAGACAGTCTGGGTCAACCAACTCTAGGCAACTATTCTGACAGATGTGGGCTTGTCCCATACTGACACCAAACAAAGAATTAAAAAGCTCAAAAAATGAAGTTCTGACCACAAGGTTAGTATTCTGGGTTATTATGTTTGGAAATGATTGTGTGTCCAGACAAATTCATTCCCTTTCTACATCCATGACTACTTGAATGGAGCACAACAAACTAAAATATTTAGAAACTAGGCCCCATGTTTCCCACCCAGCTGTGAAACCCAGGACAGCAAAGTGAAGCACTGGGTAGAGCTGCAGGGGACTGTAGGGGACAGTGGGCTCTTGCTGGGTGATTACATGAACGCCTGCAGTGGGATACACCAGGTGAAGCTCACTGGAAGGCCAGGGATACAACATTGCTTCTTAAAACAAATCAGGCTTTACCAGTTCAAGTGAAAAAGGAAGCATTGCAGCCATTTTTCCTCTGCTCCCACTGAGTAGTCTGTACGAAGATGGAGACTGCCACAGTGTTGCACATTTGTGGTGCAACCATCAGCAGAGCCAGCCTGGAACCCCAACATATCATGGGGTACTGCAGCACATGGTTGTCAATGTTATCACGGGTTACCACAGTACCTGACGCCCAAGGAACTCTTTCAACCCATCTCTGGCTTTCCCAGCACACCCTTGCCAAGATGCATGCCTTTCTAACTGTTCCTCAGGGCACACAGCTCCACGGGACTGGAGAGGAGATATGGCTGTGTTTTCAGCCATTCTAGCATTTTTTTATGCTCACACAAATGCTCAAGTGTCCCACCGCCACTGCACAATGGTTACACTTCTCCCTACCTACTCGCTACCTATAATATCGTTCTCAAGAAATGGATGTCTTGGGCTTTCAGATGCAACAAGGTTGTTGAAGCCCCTTATTAGCTTGAAACAGAGGAAAATTGGAAGGGTAGGGGTCTTATTTAGAATTTTTGCTCCTTAACTGTGCATTTGAATGTAAGTAAACATTGAAATGTAACGTAACTAATCCACTTGATCTTCTTTTTGATCCGGTTTATGATTGGCAGATACAAAAAGTTACAAATCGGTAATAATTGTGTCTGAAGCAAAGTGTAACATAAAAATCCCTGTATCTGCCAGCTTGCAACTTGAAACACCGCTTCCCACTCAGGCTTGAAAGTTCTCCAATTGCAGGGTGTTCCCTGGGAAAGCCCACCTCCTGCCTGTGCAACCGCGTTTCTGTGTTTATGATGGTTATTTTTTGCTTTTATCCACCTGAAGCCACTCTGGAAGCCGAACAGACGCAGGTGAGCGCGGGTGGCTTGAAATAAAACTCAAAACACCTTCTCCTCCCCCCAAAAACCTCCAGAAATCTGTCCAAAATAAAGCCAAAGGTTTCGCTCTTAGATAACCACCCGCGCTCCTCCAACCGGCCCGGCGCATTCTTCCCTCCCGAACCGGCCTGCCGGGACCGACACCGCCCCGCCGAGACAGGACGGGACCCGCCTGCGCCCTCCCTGCGCGCTCCCGGTGCCTTGCGCCCCGCGCAGCGCAGGGGGCGGCGGGGGACGCTCGGGAGCCGCACAGCGGGGCGGGAGCGCTGAGCCTCCGCGGGGTAGGCGGGGGGGCGGTAGGGGAAGGAAGGCTGAGTCTTGCCGGCTGCATGTCCGCGCCCCTCCGCGCACAGCCGGCGCCGCGGAGAGGCGGAGAAGGGAGGGGAAGGGAGGGCCAGCGCCTCGCCGCCCAGGTGGGCGGGCAGGGCCGGGCCGGGCCGGGCGGAGTGTCCCAGCGCCGTGCCCGCGACAGGCAT
>VZRU01011455.1:98614-114191 GCA_013398155.1 Pedionomus torquatus
TCCCTGCCTAAGCTTTCCAGAGATCTGTAATTACTTCAAAGAGTTTCTGTATAGATCTACTGTATTCTAGCTAATCTTTTCAGGAGACCTCCCACTGCTCTTTTATTCAACCTATGGATTGAAAATCCTATGGATTTTTATTCTTTCTCTATTCATGAATCCCATGAGCCACTGTTTCATCCAAATCAAGCTCCGTTTGAGGTACTACTACTTCTATACAGGGAAGATGAACCAACTTTTCCAGAAGTAGTTAGTCATCCTATGTTCAACAGAAATATTTCCAATATCTGAAACCTAAACAGGAGTATAACATTTCCTAAAGTTAAAGTGCAAGCCATTTATTCTTATCAGTTAGCTTTCAAATAAATAGGATTCAGGAGGTTTTAGATATTATTTTATTTAGGTTTAGGTGGGTTTTTTTTTGATAAAATGTCACATGAGAGGTTGTTTACACTAGAGAAACTGATGTGAATGTCTATTTTGAAATATTTCTATCATAAGACAGTAATTTTAGAAAAAAAAACACTGCTACAGGCACATCTTTTTTGAGAATAAAAAGAGTCATATTCTGGCACGCTGATGTCGCTTCATGGCTGAAAATTCACATTAGCAGCATGTTGCAAAATTGCATGCTTGCGGGTACACTGCACAACTTTTTTTTAGTAAGAGAAAAATGTTGTGACTGTGAGCATCACTGTGACTACCAAGGAAATAATCACAGTGACTACTGAGAGAAGGTAAGCTTGAAAAATGGGTCTGTTGTCTGTCTTTTAAAGATAAACTTATGAAGTGGAACAGGAGATTTCTTTCTTCCACCTGAGCAACTTAATGCTACTTCCAGGCATTCAGAAGTGGAGTTACTATCTTGATTTACAAATTTCCTTCTTTTTTTTTTTTGTTGCCCAGTGTCTGTCCTCTCTGGTTCCCCTTTTCTTCCTTGGTCTCCCTTCCCTGGTTAGTTCAGGTTTTAAATAAGGCTAAAGAAAGCCTTCTGCTGGTATGACTCAGGTCAGGGATGTAAGTGATATCAGTGATCCCCTTGGAACTGATAAGGGCGCTGACTCCTTCCAATGGCAGGCATTGCCTTGTCATGTATAGCCTAAAGAAAGGCTTTGATTGCAGCACACCATTTCTGGTCATCCTTGCTGAAATAGGACACATGCACTGAAACACTTACTGGAAGCCTAAGGGAATACTCTGCCTCACCAGAGGGGAGAACTAGATAGGAGATGAAAGATGCAAATGAAGGACTTCAAAAACTTCAGGTATTGGAAAATAAAGCTGACAGTATGAGAAGCTTTATTTGATACAGGATACAGCGTACACATTACTAACAGATGCTGAACTCAGGCTGTTCAGCCACTGAAAAACATTTTACTTGTTTTCCCTTTGTAACTACAGGGAAAAAGCCCCAAAGCTAATATTTTGTAATGGAGCACTGAATTTAGGCAGAGTTGGGAAATGGGAGTAAAATACACGGTTCTATTCTTGTGTGTAACTACGTGATTGAAAAAATGAGTATGTCAAACTTCTCTGTGCTTTTATTCATCTTTTCAGCTGGTATCCAGTTACACCTTGTTAGTTGAAGTGAGAGATATGGCTGGTCAGCCTTTTGGTTTGTGCACTACAGGAACAGTTGTCATCAGAATAGAAGATACAAATGACAATGCACCATCCTTTAAACAGACACAAGTAAGTCTTCATCAATTAAATGTCTGTAAAAAATAATAATAAAAAAATGTATTCTCTTTCTAATTTCCTAATGAGCAGTCCCTTAAATATGAAGCCCAGTGCCTCGATAGTGTTAATACCATAATAGATGTTTGACAGTTCCCTGTTGGTTGTTGTGCTTTTTTGGTAATTAGACCTATTGATATGTTAGTTGATTTGAGTAATTTGCCTTATGCCCATTGGGAGAAAGCTGATGTGACTCATTGATTCACTTCTGCTGCAGTGCATAGTCTTAGAAAACCCATATTTAACCATTTTCAGGGAGGGGACAGATTAACTTCTAAGCATTGTCATGAATTTATTATTTGACCATCCTTTGGCCACTTCTGTGTTGCAAATCAAAATGTTGTCAGTGAAGTAAATATAAGGATTTTCACTGAGATTTTCTATGCTTTTCCAACTTTTTTTTTTTTCTTCTACGGAAGTATATGAACTGCTTCTTGTTCACCAGTAGCTATGAGTCAGCCTTAAGTCTTTGATTATTGCAGCCGTCTGAATTACTCAGGATCAGAGACTGTCTCCATAACCACGTATATAGCTCAAATAGCACAAGAGATTATGCAAAACAAAAGTGATGAAAAGTAATTAATTATCTATGAGGAATACATCAATAATATTAATTCAGAATCACTCTTATTTGTGCTTCATGAGCTTGTACAGAATAACACAGCTATTTAAGAAGATAAAACAGAGTGTAACAGAGGAGTGGGGAAAATATGCTAATACGTGGGAACAAAATAAATCATTACAGTAGCTTGATGAATTGACTCCATGAGTTTAGGTAGTCTTACTTAAATACAGTGTTCTTCAGTCCTGCATCGTGAAACAGTAGTCTCTGATTTAAAATGATTTTTTTTTTTTAATCTTTTATTTGGATACTCCAAGTATGAAACACGAGTGGAGGAAAACAGAGTAAATGTAGAAATACTGAGAATCTCTGTCGTTGATCTTGATGAACCTGGTTCACCTGGCTCAGGGGCAGTGTATGAAATTATAAGAGGAAATGATGATCGGTCCTTTGAAATTACAACAGACAAAAACACAAATGAAGGAGTACTGTGTGTTGTTAAGGTAAGTAAAAATGGAACTACTAGAGGAAAATCTGTGTGTCTTCAGGTGTTGCTTTTAAAACCGATAATCTAGAACTCATTTTTATTCAAAGAATAACTATCAGGCAAATCATGCTTTCTTCACAATCTGAACTCTATTTTAGAGCAGAATGCATAATGCATTGCAAATGAGGTTCATGCATGGTCCATAATGTACAAAACTCATCTTCCAGACCACCCCTCACTTCTTTGTGTGCAGAAATCAAGGAATTCTTTGATTTGTCATTTCAGAAGACCTTGGTGCTTTTGCCTGGTTCCAAAGTTGGAGTTGGAGACCTAGAGATGTACTTGAGAGTTACATCATGGCTGGATTTCTAACACAAATGGGGGTGTGGCAAAGGAGGAGAGGAATGACCACCTCCTCTAGTCTTGTTTTCTCTGGGAATTGATTAAATATGCCAACTCTGCATAAAACTCTTAAGGTTTTATTTTGCAGGGTAGTGACTCCACATTACTTTTCTGGGATGTGAGCGAGTCCACACATCTGTAAGACTGTGTTATTTTAGTTGCTTGTTATACCCAGTACTTCACAGATGTAAGGTAAAAGGGGCACTGTACCTGTACTTCAGCATGTCCTTTTGTCTCTTCATGCTTCTTTTTCATTACTTGTTAAAACTGCAGTAACAGTTAACTAATAAGAAGCGGGCCGAAAGTGTCTGAAAAGTAAATGGTAAATACGAACTGATTAATCCCACAAGTTCAGATGTATTTGCAATGTGTGAAGTCTTGATAGCAAGAGTTGTGATTGACTTGTGCTGGAAAGGAAATACACATAACCTAAAATAATGGCCAACCAGATATGTGAGGAGAAAATCACCCCTATATTTAATTCTTAGTTCTATTAGTAATTGACTATCAGAGTATTAATCTAAAACATTATAGTGGTGCTGCTTACCTTATTAGGAGTAGTTCCTCACATTCTTTTCTTTGATCAACTTGGAATATAACATTTTTTCTTAAATCACGTTCCTTTAATGTGTATCAAGCTGGATGTTCCAGAAGGATAGCTGACTTCTTTTGTAAAGAAATGTGGTACAGTTTTACCGATTTTAATAATTGGGCAGTGAAAACAATACCAAGTTTAGTGTTGGTTTGAAGGAACAAAGATTGATACCCCACCTTTGTTACAGGGACTGGACTATGAGACCGCCAAGCAAAGGGTCCTCGTGATTGCAGTCAACAATGAGGCACCTTACATGCTGGCACCACATTCCCAACAACTCTCCCAGAGTACCAGCTCTGTTACTGTGCACGTCCTGGATATGGATGAGGGGCCAGTATTTAAACCCTGTCACTTACGCATCGATGTTAAAGAATGTGAGGATATTGGGACGAGTATTGGGAGATATGTAGCAGAAGATCCAGAAACTGGAAATAGCGAAGGCATATGGTATGAAACAATGTTACCTACTAATTTATTTGGAGTACAGCATGGGCAGGGTAAAGGAATGGAGAAATAGTTGTTGATGCTATGTGTGTGTGTGCGCACACACACCTGAGTGCATATGAGTATGTGTATCTATCTATGTATGTATATGTGTGTACATATACATGTGTGTGTATATTTGAGATCTTTAGCTAAACAAATTATTTTTGACAGCTACCGGATACCACCTGGCCAGTGTAATTGGATCAACATAGATGAAAAATCGGGTGAAGTCAGAACCATTAAAGTCTTGGACCGAGATGTAGGAGAAATGAGACGAGGTCAATGCAATATCACAGTCCTTGCAATAGACAGAAGTGAGTATTAAATGTTGTCTGTAGTATTTGTGGTCTGTAACAGATGTTTATATGCAAATTTAGAGTGGGGACAACTATTCAGGTTCAGACCAGAGACCCTCCTTGTCCATTGTCTTGTCTTTGGGATAGCTCTATCAAATGCTTAGGGACTATTATACAGCAGAAAGAGGGGCAAATTTCTCAATGTTTTCAGAAGTTATCTGCTCCCATGTAAAATCCTTTGTTACATTTAAGTTGATAGATTTTCCTGTGGGTTGTATTCCTTTCATTTCCAGACTATTTGTTTTTGGTTTTTTTAATGATAGCACCTGGCAGCTGTGAAGTGCACAACAAATTAGAGAGATGGAACTTACTGAAAAAAAAAGTTGTTGAACTTCCAACTCTTATTGTTTCCTCCTCTGTTTGACTTCTTGGTGACCTGCTTTTGGAAACTCTTGATTTAAAAGGACCTCTAAGAGTAGCCATATTCATTGCTGTATGTTACTGTTCTCTTAATCTTGTTCTCAGTTATCTCTGTTCTGTAACAGTGTTTGCACTCTGTGTTGTACGGGTGATGAGTTCTTACAAATTACTCTGTAGAGGAAGAGTTGTACACTCAGGTTGTCATTCTACACTAGGTTTTGGCTCTTATTTAATGTGAATGATCATCTGTTCTTTCTGATTAATTTGGTATATGCATTTATTGTAGGAAAAAACATAGTTCTGCTTCAACATCATCTACCCAAGATTAAATACACCTTTCACTTCCCGAATGTTAAGTGTAGCAAGTGGATTATCAAAGAAAAATGTTAGGTCACACTTTTAATTCTAAAATATGTATGTTACATTAAAAAAAAAAAGGACTGCTTTTATAAATTATAAATCCAATGGCAGGATTTAGTTTGAGCCCTTGTGTGCTTAAACATCAGTGGGAGTAAAGAGAAGGCCTTTGGAAGTTGCTTTGCAGATAGAGATTCTAACTCTGTTCAAAACTTGTGTATTAAAATTAAATGTAAATAATAAGTTCTAAACAATTTAGATTCATATGTTTACTTTACACACAACTAGACATATGCATCTGCAATCATGTATCTCTAGAGAAAGCTTTAATAAGTAGATGATGTAATTTCACTGGAATAGAAAAGCATTCCTGTACCAGAAAAAATGTAATTAGGAGAGAGAGCTCATTCACTTGCATGTAGACTTTGGTGATGTAGTATGAGTCACTGCTGAATGGTGTCTCAGACGAAAGAGGACAGAAAAAAGCCTGCTCTTTTTGAAAGTGTTCTGTTCCCAGGGGGAGTAGGGGTAAAGAAAGTGCAATTTATTCTTTTCCTTCCAGAAATAAAAAGGTTAGAGATCTTCACTTTCTGCTTTTGACTCTGAGTTTGGCATAGCATCCTTTACCCCTGATTTATGGGCTCTTTCACCTCTCATCCTCCTGTTAGTGCAGTATCTGTTCCCACACAGGTACACGTGCTCAACAAAATACAGCTTGCACATGCGGAATATGGAGCTCTGGGAGCTGTTGATCTGTTCTGCAACCAGCCAAGCAAAGAGAAGCAGCCAAGAGAGAGCTGTGAGAAGTTCCTTCCTCCTCTTTGCTAAATTAGCAGCTGCTTTCCACCTTAATTCTAAACTTGGATACTACAGTTGATATTTCATTGTGAAAGGTGGGACTGGAAATAAATATATGAATGTCTGAAGTAAGTGCTAAAAGTAGTTATTTTTTTCTCATAGATGGTAAAACAGGCACTGGAACAATTCAGGTTGTCATCCAGCCTGGGAACAAGAATCACCCACGAATTGCTAAAACCGAATATATAATGTGCAGAGACAGAAAACCGATTTGCCTGACAGCACAGGATGGTGATGAGTCTCCTTATGGTGTACCCTTCTCGTTTCGCATAACTGACCGTAGCTTGGCTTCCTCGTGGAAGATAACCCGACACAATGGTATGTTAAGACTTCTTCCTCCTTGCTATTTGGAGGTTGCCAGAGGGAGGTGTTGCTGCCTCTTCTTCATGTGGACTCTAAGAATAGTATGTGAGAATGTATGTTGGAAATTGGTGTAGTCAGTGGGGCTAATAAGGTAGGTAGCCCTGATGATCTCAGTAGTTTCTCAGTTTTGTTTGAGGTACAGGAGATCAAGAGCGTGCCAGAAATAAAGGGGAGCAGCTAAAGTATTCTTTGCCACCTTCCTATCTCTGCAAACTGTTCCAAACCCAAAACAGTTAAGGTACCATTGGCATCACAGAGGCAAGAAGAAAGATACTATATTCTGCCTTTTAAACCATAAGCAAGAATCTGTCCCCAGGATCCTTGGGTCAGCAATCAACTGCTGTCTAAAATTATGATGTAAAAAGATTAAGTGGGAGAACAAAAAACAGTGTAATGCATTGCATCAACACCTCTGGAATAGGAAGTGTACATTCTTAATTCATAAGGAATTTTAGAATAAGACAGCTAATGCTGCAAAGAAAAATACAATGGTGGGTAACTGGAAAACTGAAAAGTTACCTAAAATTGATTAGAGGCTGACTAAAGAAATCCTGACAGGTTTTTTTGTTTTCCTTAGTACCTCTGTCAACAAGTACATTTTTTTATAAAGCTGAGCAAGCAAAAGAAAATATTACTGTCTCCCTTAATATATTTATGTTTATTTTTATATATTTGATAGCAGTAGATAAACAATTTATTTCCAAAGGAATTACTGTTTCCTAAAATTGGCTACTATAAAAAGTTACAGCTGATGGTGGTTTGCTGGTGGCTGCCAGATGCTGGTGACAAGAGCAGGACATATATTTGCTACTATGTTGTTGTGAACTAGCCTGAAAAGGGCCTGATTCTGAAGTATTCTGTCAAACATTCACTAATGAATGGCAAAAGATAGCCAAGTCTGAGAGCAAAAGCATCTGAGAGTTTCAAGGTTTATATTGGGCAAATTGAAAAAAACATTTTAGATGGTACATGCAGTTTCATATACCTCATCATAAAACAGTCATTCTGTACATCGTCTATCTTGTAAAAAAAAACTTTGTGAATGATTTTTTTCACCCTTTGAAATCATTGCCCCTAAGCAGGGCAGGAGACTTAAATGGATTTTATTTCCTGATGGATATAGCTGTTGCAACTGAATATAGCAATAGAATTAAAGAGTGGGTAGTCTTTCTTAGTAAGTCCAAATAGTGTCACTTATTCTAACGAACTGAATCAACTTTGCAGTTTGTTGTCAGAAAGCTGTATAATGATTGCTTTTTCAATTCTAACATATAAAAGGTGCTGAAAAGATAAATCCTTCTTAAGATGTAGCTTTTTGTCAACGGATTTAGGCTAGCTTTACACTAGCTAATGTGGATACGGTAGTAGTGTAGCAGTAAGAGAAGGGAAGATTGTGATTATAGTCATATTTGTGACAACAGGATTTTCGGGTATTGCTAACACTAGATCTGGTTTTGTCTTTTTTTTGCAGATAATTCTGTGTATCTTTCACCAAAAGGTGATATTCCATTTGGAACATACAATATTCCTGTAAGTGTGACTGATAATGGAGGAAAGGTAGGAGAGAACTACGTAAAAGTTAACTACTGTGATTGCGTTACTCCAACTGAATGCACTGGTGGACCCCGTGTCTATGCTGCTGGAAATGTTACTCTTGGCCTATGGGCCATCCTTGCAATGATCTTAGGATCACTGTTATTGCTGTGTAAGTATACTTGATTTTTAATGTGAAGTACAAAACACTTAATTTTAAAATCGGCTGAGAGAATTCAAACTTGAATTCAATTTTTTTTTTTATTTTTTTTTTTTATTTAAGCATTTATATAGCCCTCATCACTGACTTAAAGTTCTATTTGAAGCAGTATCACAGGCTTCTTGTTCTCATCTTGTCCTGTGGTTACAGTGTGTGCATTTCTGTTTATTCTTTTAAGAATGTTTTATGTAAGATAGTCTGTGTGATTATGTTAGCAAGGCTGAAAAAAAGCATTCAGCACTTGAACGGAAAGAAGAATTTCAGTGCTTTCAGGGATTTGTAGTGCTTATCAGATCTTGTCTTTAGGCAAGTATAGCAAAGTTTGTTTGTGAGTTTAATTTTGGTTTGGGGATGCACATTTCTGTTTGTACAAATGCTGAAGCCAGTCTCCTTCAGCTTTTTGTGACCCTTCTTGTGTCATGGATTAAAACGTGGAATATCTTAAACATTGGGTTTCACAAGGAATTTTACAAAAGCCAGCACAGTGTTGAAGGACAGATTGGATACTTCCAGAACAGACCCAAACCATTGAATGCTTGTTGTGTTGCTGGAGTTGCCCAATGACTAACCTATTCTTAGCAAATTGATAGTGCAATTAACCAGTGAGGTGGTGACAGTGATATGTAATAGAAAAGCCATGTCATTATTTTACTAGAATCAGATATAGTCTGACTAATAGCATCTTCAAAAATCACCAAAGGACATGCTACAGTAACAAATACTTCAGAGTTGGCCCTCCCTCCTTCCCTTTTCCATTTGTTTCTGGCAATGGTCAACCTGTTCAGCCTCAGCTAGCTGGTCTTACTCAGGCAGATAGAACACCAAGACCTGCATATGTTTTGAAGGGTAGATCCATGTTTTATCTAAATGGGGCAGGTGCCCAAATTCATGATACAACCCGGAGGTGAAACTTTCACATGTGGGGATGCTCAGGGGGACTGTGTGAAACACCACCTGGCTTTTTGTCACTAGCCCTTGACTGCATTCCTCCCAGATAGACCCATTATTGTGTCTGGGTTTTATCTTGTGTATTCTGTACTCAGTGTTGTCATGGATGTCTTCTTCCCATCTGTCGGCATCAGGAGGTGACCTGCCAGAACCAGTGATGCAGATCTTGGTGACAGCTGATAGCTGCAGAAGCTAAAGGAGCTTGAAAGTGTCTCTTGGCCAATTTCCACAGAATTTTATACGTTGAGAGATCAGATCGCTCAGCGGGCAGTTCTAACTGTTCTATTTCTCATGGGTTTCTTTATTTTTAAGCTATCAGCTTGAAAAGAGAAGGAAAGAGTGGTTCTCTGAATGAAATGTTTAGTCCTTTGTTTATGAGAGGTATTATTTGCTCATGATTCTTTTATACCAAGTCATTTCTGGCTAAGTCTCCATGACAACACAAAGTATTATTACAGGAGGAATAAGCTGAATAAAAGGAATTAAGTAATGTAACGTATTGCTTGAAGTCCTTCAGGTGACCTTTTCTGTGAAGCAGAAGTTTCTGGAATTGGGACCTTTAGTTTGTATATTAGGTTTTTTATGACATAAATTGACATCTGCATATTCATACATTACAAATGTCTTGTGTACAACCTTGTACCATTTTTCACCTGGATTTGGTCTTAGTTTTTTACTGCTGTGAAGTTTTGCAGACACAGTGTTTTCATAGGGATGCCTGCATTTCTTTTGCAAGATGCATTTTAGAACGATGAAATAGTTTAACAGTGTAATGAAAAGTGCATATATAGTGTTTGGGAGAATTTGTATCTCTATGGTTTTGAGTATGGACATTTTTGGAAACAATTAATTTGATGTTTGTATATTCAGAAAGGCCAATACAACAAAACTCATTGTCAAACCAAAGTAGATGGCATTATGAGGTAAAATTTATAGTATCCTCCTCGCTTATTTCCTTCCCATAGTAATCCTGATCACCATTTGTGGCTGCTGTGGCTCTGGGGTAATGCACAGGCAAGTGACTGATGATTGTGCCAATCACAACTTAATAATTTCAAACACAGAAGCTCCTGGAGAAGAAGTGATGGTAAGTTGTCTGTTTACTTCAATGTAGAAGCATGTAATTAAGATATCCACATAATTTCAGTTTGAGAACAGGACCACCTGCAAGTAAGTGATTTAGTAAATGAAATTAGCAATAAATGCATAGATCATTGGATGTTTTCCTATTTAACAGGAATTTGAAAATTCTTGCTTTAGGCAGAATTGATAGTACCATACATATTTAAAAATATCCTCTGGTTGCTAGTTCAGCTACTTATCATTCTTCCAAACCTAAACTGTTTAATTGGAACTTTAAAGTGAACCTTATAATCACCTCAGTCATTTTCAAAAATGAGATCAGATAAAATTTACTATTTTGCCTATGTTGAGTGTGTGTTTATGGCAAACCATTATTGTGTTTCTTTGGAGAAGGATTTTTCAATTTAGTGGATAGTCCTTGTAGATCACAGGGGCAATTTCTGCCCTTCCCCTAAAAACAACCTCCAAATACAGTTGATTTTTGAGCCAGTGAATAAAATAAAATGGAACAGTCCATGTTCATGAAATGTGTTCTTGCTTTTGGCATCCAAACCTTTTAAAGACTCAGTCTACTGTGAATGTATTCCAGCCCAGGACTGTGCTCATAGACAAGGACTTGGCTCTTGAGAATTTTTTCCCCCTTCTCTGTCCCTCACTCCCTGACTACGTCTTTCTCAAGAAAAGGGGATTTCTTTAAAGCCCACTGAGTTTACTTCACCTTGAAAACCAAGGATCCCCCTGTACTCAGCACTGGTGAGGCCACACCTTGAGTATTGTGTTCAGTTTTGGGCACCTCAACACAAGAGAGATACCGAGGTGCTGATTAAGGGCCTGGAGAATAAATCTTATAAAGAGTGGTTGAAGCAGTTGGGATTGTTTAGTTTGAGGAAGGAAGAGACTGAGGGGACACCTCATCACTCTCTGCAACTACTTGAAAGGACACTGTAGAGAGGTTGGTGCTGGTCTCTTCTCACAGGTAATTAGTGATAGAAGGAGAGGGAACAGCTTCAAACTGCAACAGGGTAGATTTAGGCTGAACATTAGGAAAGACTTCTTCACAGAAAGAGTGGTCAGACACTGGAATAGGCTGCCCAGGGAGGTGGTTGAGTCACCATCTCTGGACATGTTTAGGAGTCGTTTACATGTGGTGTTGGGAGATAATGGTGTAGGGGAGAACTTTGAGAGTGGGCTTCATGGTTGGACTTGATGATCCCAAGGGTCTTTTCCAACCTGAATGATTCTATTAAATCCTAATAGTGACAAATGTCAAATTTCTCTTTGTCTGTGAAGAATTATAAAGTGCTATTATAAACTGATAACATAGTTTTTAATTTGAGTTTTTCCATATTTCACTTGTTATACAGAATCTTGTGTGACAAAACAGATTGAAACTTATGCATATGACTATATATCAGGTTAAACGGATTACAGGTTGTTGAGTTGGAAAACCAAACATTATTTTTAAGTGATAGCTTAAGAAACTAGCATATGGATTGTAGTACAGCTTTCATGAGAATAAAGATGCAGTTTTTGGATCTCATATCATACTTAAATGCAGATTTCTTGTCTGGTACCATTTCCACAGACCACTTATTGATCCTTATATAGTAAGTACTAAGGATAGCTTTTTGTTCAAAATACCATGTCACAAAGTTAGAGAGTTCAGTTTTCAGCATTGACAGTTCCTGATTGCTATTTCATCTTTTGAATTAACAAAAAAAAAAAAAAAAAAGAAAAAAAAAGTGGTGGTGGTGGGAAAAAGTACAGCTGTCCCCACTGCTGCATCTTTTTTTAGGATCACAATATAATTCCTCTACAAAGCTCATGTGATCAAGGAGGATATGGAATAAAAACAGGAGATCAGCAAACATTTGAAATGGTAAAAGGAAGAGGGCATACCTTGGAATCAGTCAAGGGAGGCGGACATCAGACTCTGGGATCAGTCAAAGAAGGAGGAGGAGGTGGAGGAGGACAGCCTGTGATGGATACGTGTAGATATTCCTACTCAGAGTGGCATAATTTCACACATCCTCGTTTAGGTGAAGTAAGTATTCTGAAACTCTTGGTTTTGGTGTTTTGTTGTTTGTTTTTTATTTTTTTTTTTTGGAGAGTAGGTTATAATCAATATATGCAGACTTTTCAAGGAAGACATATACTTGTGCTAGAAAGGTGGCTTTCTGGTTTTGGTTTCATTTTTCCTCTCTTGTGCTCCCCTGTCTCTCCTTTGGAATATTGCCCTTTCAAACAGTCATCTTTTGCATATTTTTAGACATAAGTGTAAATTACTTTTTCTTCTTGGCTTAAACTACATGCTATTTTCCATTTAGAATAATTACTTGAGCTTTTGTGACTTTTTCTGACAATGTCTGCTTTTATTCTAACTGCTTGCTATGTATTAATTTAAACCTGATACTTAGCAATGGTGCAGGAATGAACATACAGCATTAGAAATGTAGTTATTCCATGCTTTGGAGATGAAAAACTCACACTACTTGCCTAACTAGTTATGTGTAAATCGGTCTTAATTTCAAGTGGAATTTAGTTGCTTGACAGGTTATTTAAACCGGTTCTTCCTCTTTTATTGTTACATACATGATTAGTAGAAATTATTTCTTTATTAAATACTTATATTTTGTAGTCTTAATGATATAGACCAATCATGTGCATTTTTTGTATGTAGGAATCCATTAGAGGACACACTCTGATTAAAAATTAATCAATGAAAGGTAAATCAAAAGAAATTATTTTTATGCAATATGTTTAGGATAACAATTTAAGAAAGTAATAAGGTGCATTCTCTTCCTATGCAGAAGGTGCACCTATGCAGACAGGATGAAGAACAGAAGCATTCTGAAGATTATCTCCTTTCATATAACTATGAAGGAAAAGGATCCTTGGCTGGCTCTGTAGGCTGCTGCAGTGATCAGCATGAAGAAGAGGCACTTGACTTCTTAGATCAGCTGGAACCCAAGTTTAGGACACTAGCAGAAACATGCATAAAAAGATAAATGTGCCTTTCACAGTGCTGAAAAAAAACTGTAAATAAGTGGCTGTCATACTTTTGTGATATTAGATATCCTGGAATTGAGAGGGGGAGAGGTTTATTAAAATTAATCTAGACTGGTGAGAGTGCAACTAACTCTTACTTTAAATTTGCAAATTTTTTTTTTTAATCTCTGCTAGACACATTCCATCAAAAACAAGGGATTAAAAATATTTTTCTTTAGACTATGTTAATGTAGTAATGATAGTTTCTACTTAGACTACATTTCCTATTCTTTATGATTACTTAAAATGCAAAACTTGGTGTTGTCTTTTTAACTAATTATTCAGCTTCAAAGTTCTACTGCATTTAGTCTTGGAGAAGGAAAGCTTTTTAACTCACTGTTTCTTTGTTTTCTTTTAATTCTGTGGAAATAAACAAAAAAAAAAATTACTATGAAATACTTTGCTAATTTTTAACTTAAATGAATGGAGATACAAAACACTTTTTCCTTTTTCACATAAAAATCATGTGAATAAATTAGAAAACTCTATATTTTGATTGAAATTTAAATAAATATATATATTGTATATATGTAAAATAATATTAAAAATATATTTTTCTCCTAATGGGTTACCACCCATCAAACTTGCTATCCTAAGGGATTTATGGCATCACCACATAGGGTATCAGCATTGTATGCGAGCATATATTTTTCTTTTAAGGAAAGAAAAGATTTAAAAAAAAAAAATCAGCAACATAGAGGTAACTATCATACTTCAAATGAATGCAAGACAAATCTCATGTTTACTTGACATAAGTTTGTACCTCAGTTTCTTGTGAGTTTTAACATAGTGTCATTGCAGAAAGGATGAACGTTGCCAAGAGTTTTGTCCAGTGTAAGCTACCACTACCTTGTGTTTTGTGGGGTTTTTTTTTGTTTTTTTTTTTTTTTTTTTTTTTTTCTTTCACTTGCCTTGTTGTGGATGTCACTAAACTGTTTCTTTCTGTAAGTAGAACTTGACAGAAGGCACAGCTTAAACGCACTGGGCATACACTGTATTCATAATGTATTTTGAAGATGGCTTTATTTGTGATGCAAAATTACACTTGGATAAACTATCTGTTTTGAGTATATTATGTAGTGATTGTAGAGGTAAGCATTTACACAGAGCTCTGGCAGAAGTCATCTGAAACCCATTTGTTATTTTACTAAATTAAGCATACATATACACTATATATATATATATATATATATATACAAAAGTCGGAAATACCTTTGGCAGGTGACAGTAGTGAGAGCTGAATGCTGCCATAAGCTATTTCTGGAATTCAGCCTCTGCTTCCCAGGCTTTATATGTCTTAATTATTTGCACTCCTGGTTAACTGATCTGTCTTCTGCACTCTGCGATTTCTCTTGTGCCTTAAAAAGAATGTCTTCCTGCCTATGAGAAAGGGAAACGTGTACAATTACTTATTTTTGTTGCTATAAGTCTGCTTTTAGGATTTGCTTTGTAAACATATGCCTTAGGGTGTGATATTTTAAAAATTTACTATAAATAATGAGCTGTAAAAGGAATTATTAGTAGCAACAAAGATTGACACTGCTCTAAATTTCAGTGCAGAGCTGCTGCTGACTTCCAGTCATTCATTCTACACAGAATATGGTCATTGAAAGTCCATAACAGTATAAAAAACTTATCAAAGTTATAAAATCGTACTTTTAAAGCCAGTTGTTTCTCACTGGAAATGGGCTATGGGATATTTCTAATAAGAGCTAGCTGTGGTTAATAAGTTCATAGCCCAATGTTAAAATACATTTTATTCTGTGAAAGTGGTGATGAATTCATCCTGAACTAGATATACTGCTAGTGCTAAGAATGAGTCACCAGCAGCAACATACCAAGGTGCTACGAACTGACTTTATTTAAAAAATGAAAGATAACTCTACTGTTATGAACACTACTCTTCTTTATCACTGACATAAATTAGTTTTTCTGTACATGGATAGGCAGACCTGTGGCTGATGTGAGTCTGTATAGTTCTGCTGGTGCCAGTGGAGCTATGCTGACTTTATGCCAGGTGAAGATCTGTTCCCTAATGATTTCCTTGCTTCTTTGTGTCTTGCATCTTTATCTGTGGTTATTGGCTATACACTTTTCAAGGTAATGTTAATGTCTCCCCCCCATGCCCTTTTAATATTTGGTGGTTTGTTTGGTTGGTGTTTTTTTTTTTGGTTTTTTTTTT
>VZRU01011455.1:114237-143636 GCA_013398155.1 Pedionomus torquatus
TTTTTTTGTTTGTTTGTTTTTTGTTTTTTTAAATTATATAAAAGTTCTATAGTTCAGAAGGACCTAGGATAAATAACAGAATGCACTCATAGTAGTACAGTTCTAAAAGAATAGACCAAACTTGGATGAGCTTTAATTGAATAGACTTTGGCTATTTTAATTAGATGGTTGACGACTTTCCACTCTGGAGTTCTTATTTTAACTTAATGACATCAAAGGAATGTTTCCTGGTCTAATTTACCTTAAAAATGTGTTGTGTTTTGTTTTGTTTTTTTTTGTTTTACATTTCAGAAAACATAAATAGTTACTTGCATTTTTTGTCTGTTTTTGAATAAAGCACAAATTTGGAATCACATCTACTTGTTTGTCTCTTAAAAATTGAAGTTCTGAACTAAACCAGCTATTCCTGTAAAACCAAGAGTGGAAAGGTATTTGAGATGCTTTAAGAAATGAACTGTAAGACATTATTTTCATTGTATTGTCATGGGTATGAAAATTTTTTATAAAGCATTATGGTTTACAAATAGTAAATACCAAATAACATTTGTGTAAAGCTTATGAATGGAATATTTCAAAATATATAATTCACTTGTTACTTTCCTGAATCCCCTTAAAATTGTGAAGATTTGTTCTCTTCAACTCGGTAATTTGCAAACTACCTAGTTATGTCAACGTTATCTTAACATATTTTGGGTATATTTTGTACAACAGTGAGTAATAAATTTTTTTCAAAATAAAAGGAACTTCTACAAAAAGTGTTCATTTCTTGTGCATTAACTACTTTATGAAGATAAGCATGTCTGTTTCTGAAGGGAATTATATTTTTATATTTTAATTGAAATGTTTTTGCAGTGTTAGACTACTATAATGCTAGTAGTACTTGTCCTTACAGTATGAGCAGTGTGAATTCTAGCTGTAGTTTTATAGCACAAACTGGCCAGGTCTGTGAGGCTTCCTAAGTGCTTCTAAAATGATTACAGAATATCTGATGAATTTAAGATCTTAAAAGTACAAAGTACAAAGCATTACTCTGTCATCTCATTGATAAATTGCAAAAAATACACAGTGCCTCTTTCCAAAGTTACACATGACCTCTTCAAGATAAAACTGTGGCAGCAGATAAAAGTTTGGGTTATGTGTTTTAGTCATAAAGCTTCAGGATATTAGTAGTGTAGAGATTGTATATTCCCTATGATAATGTGGTTGAGGGACCAGTGGAGTATCAGTTTTGCTTATCTGGCTTTAAGGGAAGAGGTAAATTTACAGAATGGCAGAGGTTGGAAGAGGCATCTGGAGATCATCTGGTCTAAAGTATCTTCTCAAGCAGGATCACCTACAGCTGGTTGTCCACAACTATATGGCTTTTGAGTATCTGCAAGGATGGATGCTGTACAACCTCTCTGGGAAACCTGTACCAGTACTCAGTTTCCTTCAGAATAAAAATGTGTTTTAGTTTGTGCCCATTTCCTTCTGTCCTGTCTCAGGGCACCCCTGAAAAAAACCTGGGTTGTTCCTCTTTGCATCCTCCCTTCAGGTATTTATATACATTAATAAGGTCCCCCATGAAATTTCTCTTCTTTAGACTGAACAGCCATGTGCCTCATTCTTTCCTTATAGCAAATCTACTCCAGTCCCTTCGTCCTTTTCACGCCCTTTTGTTGGATTCTCTCCAGTATGTCTATATGTCTCTTGTATTGGGGAGGCTGGAATTGGAGACGATGCTCCATGCGTGGCCTCACCAATGCTAAGAAGAGAAAGATCCCCTCCCTTGACTTGCTGGAACATTCTGCCTAATGCAGGCCAGTGTCCCATTTGCCACAAAGGAGGCTAAGGCATGTTACTAGCACATGTTCAGCCTGGTGTCCTCCAGGACTCCTAGGGCTTTTTCTGCCAAGCTGTTTTCCAGCTTGGTGGCCCCCAGCATATATTGATGCACGGACTTTTTCTTCCCCAGATGCAGAACTTTGCACTCCTCCTTGTCAAACTTCACGAAATTCCTGTTGTCCCATTTCTCCAGCTTGTTAAGGTCGCTCTGGGTGTCAGTATGACCCTCTGGCATATCAGCTACTTATCCTAGTTTGGTGTCATTGACAAACTTGCTAAGGGTACTGCTCCACCATCCAGATCACTAATTAAGATGTTAAACGAGACTGGAGCCGGTATTGACCCCTGAGGAACACAGTCACTGGCCTCCAACCAGACTTTGTGTTGCTTATCACCACTCTCTAGGCCTGCTCTTTACTCCAGTTTTTGATCCATCTCACTTGTTTGGTCAACCTGTGCATCAACAGCTTGTTTATGACAATCTTACGGATTGTCACGTGTGAAAGGCTGTACTGAAGTCCAGGCAGACAATATCCACTGCTGTCCCCTCACCTACCAAGCCAGTTATTGAATTGCAGAAGTTTATCAAGTTGGTCAAGCATGATTTCCCCTTGAAGTCATACTTGACTGTTCATGATGATTTTCTTGTTCATGTACCTTAAAAATAGTTTCCAGGATTAGCCAATCCATTACCTTCCCAGGGACTGAGGTGAAGCTGACTACTCTTTAGTTCCCTGAATCCTCATTCTTGTCCTTCTTGAAGGTAGGAGTGATATTTGCTTTCCTCCAGTCCTTGGAAACTTCTCTTAGTTGCCATAATCAATCAAAGATTGTTGAGAGTGGCTTTGCAATGACATCTGCCAGGTCCCTCACCACTTGTGGTATGTCAGGTTTGCTTAAGTGTTCCCTGATCTGATCCTCTTCCACCATAGTCCTTACTCCAACCTTTCCCCTGGTCTCTAGGACATGGGATTCTTGAAGGCCAGTCTTGCTAATAAAGATTAACGCAAAGGTGGCATTCTTTTCCACATCTCCATTCATTGAGCAATGTGGCCAACATTTTCCCTAGTTTTCTTTTTGTCACTCATATACTTACAGAAACCTTTCCTGTTGTCTTGAACATCCCTGGTGAGATTCAATTCCATTTGGTCTTTAGCTCTCCTAACCACATCCTTGAACGCTCAGCATTTGAGTATTCCTCCACACTACCTGTCCTTGCTTCCACCTTCTGTATACATTTTATGTTTGATTTTTTTCCCCAGCACCTCCTTGTTCATCCATGCAGACTTCATGGCATTTTTTCCTGACTTAATATTAATTGGGAGTAAACTCTCTTGGACTTGAAAGAAGGGATCTTTGAATATTTTCCAGCCTCCTAGGACCCTTTTATTGTCAGATCCTTATCCCGCAGGACACCACCAAGCAGATATTTGAAGAGGCCAAGTCTGCTATCCTGAAATCCAGCACTGTGAAGTTGCTTTTTACCCTCTCCATCCATTCAGGATTCTGAGCTCCACTGTTTTATGCTCACTGCATCAAGGCTGTCTTTAATTTTTATATCCCCGATAAGCCTCTCGTTGGTGAGCATGAAGTCCAGCAGAGCAGGTACCTCCTGGATTGCCTATGTCCTCTGTTGCCCCTTTAGCAGATTATCAGGGTGCCCCCCTGAGGTCAAAGTGCCCCATGAGGGCCAGGACCTGTAAACAGGAGGCTGCTTCCAGCTGTCCAGAGAAAGTCTCATCCACTTATTCTTCCTGGTCAGTGGGTCCATAGCAGACACTCACTACCTTGTCATCTGTATTGGTCTGCTCTTTTATCCTTACCCATAAGGATTCCACTGGCAAGCGGCAAACTTCTCTAGACAACAGGTCAGGTTGGCAGATGTGTACTTCTGTCCCTTGCAGCAGGGAGTATTTTCCCAGGGTGGACGGTAAGAGGCAAAACATTCTTTTATCAGAAGGCTACTACACAAGGTGATGTTCTTGCTCTTTAATCCAACTCAGTGCAAGCTTTTTAGATTAAGAGAACTGCATTAGTAGAACAGAAATGTACCTAAAACGAGAAGAGCACTGAACTTGTCTAATAGAGTTATCTATACTGAAAATAGACTACTGTGAAATCTGTCATTGTTTGCTATGGTTTTTGTTTTGGCGTTACAATATTAGTAAATTTATCTTTCTTAGACGATAGTGTGTGTTTTCCTATGAAGTATTGCTGATTTCTACACAAATATTTGTTGATTATTACCCTTCAGTGTATATCCACTTCAAGTGGAACAGTACAAAACCAGATCAGCAGACCTAAGCAAGGAGATCTACAGAAGTGAGACATCATTTTGCACAGTTTTCAAACATCCAGAATCTTGTTTTGGCTGGAGCTCATTGAAAATTCTGAATACAATGCTTTCCATCAGCAAGTACCTTGAAGAAATCTGCAGCCCCAAAGTACTAGCTTCATATAATTTGGAGGAGCCCAGAGAACAAACTTTACGTTCAAGCAACTCCCAAACCAATTTGTTCTGTTGTCAGAGCACAGCCTCCACATACTACCTCAGGAACTGTCTTCAGCTCTAACCTCCAGACCCTTTCTTACCCTAGTACTCTCTTACCTTTTGCATTCTTTGTTCTCAACCCTGGCCCCAGAACATATCTCTGGGTAAAATACTGCTATCATGTCTTACTTCCCAGAATGTTAAATGTTTTGGGTTTTTTTAATATGCCTAATATCTTTGTTGCAATTTACCCTCTCATCTTCCAGCTCAGCTCCTGTATCATCTGCATCTAAGTGGACTGTCTGCACACCAGGAAAGGCAGTACGGGGTATGTGAGGAAAAAGCAAATAACCTAGCATAAGCATCTAAAAATGTAGACATCTTCAAATAAGGTAGTCATCCTGAAGTGAATTTATAGTTAGCAGTGATTTAGGCAATGGAGTTTTGGGTCAAAATTAATTTAATCTGAAGATTAAGGTCTCTATTTGGTCAAATGAATCTCACCTGTGTATCTAATTTCAGTTACAAGGCCCATGATTACAGTGACAACTGAAAGGAAAACCTTGGTTAACCTCAAAGATTCTTAGATGAAACATACTTCATAAAGGTCATCTTTTCTATATGAGCCAACAGACACTTATAAGTTATCTACAAAGTGCAAATCAGACTCGAGGTGCTCAAGTGTGACAATTGTGACCATTTTTTTCCCAAGCATACTAATACACATACACCTGACAGTAAAGTAATCCTGGATAAACAATCAAGCTTTTATTAAAAAAGCTAGAGACATTGAAACTTTTGAACAGGTAAGTTGCATGGGGGTGTGTATGGATTTCATTTTATTTAATTTCATTCACTTTCTAAGAAAGCATTATGGTTTTGAGCTAAAGGTAAATACACCATCAAGAAAAAAAATCAGCCTCCACCTCATGCTCAACAGCTTAGATTTTCAATGCAAAATATCATCTGTTAAAATCATTATGAGCAACTGAAGGTAGTCTTGGGCAAACAAGGATTTGTTGTGCAACTCTTTAAATACAGGTAGTTTTGCTGGGTCAACCTATAATTAAGCCATCCCATAACTACAACCAAACCACTACAGGCTTATCACATAAATGTTTAAACAGATCAAATAGGCCAGTAAAGACCCATCTCTTTCCTCCCACTTTAAGGAGGCTGTAATTTGACCAGATCAAAGAGTATATGATGAGGTTTTATGCTCCACCTGTGCTCTAGAACACAAAAGCAGCTGGCATCTTTTCCTTGCCACCTTAACAGATGGTTTTAAGATCACCTTATGACGGGTACGGGTTGTTTTGTACACAGCTCTCAAGCTGTCACAACATGAGTAACAAAAATAAAGGGAAGAAGCTAAACATATAACACTAACATAAAGCAAATACAGGAAGCCTTTAGCTAATAAACAAGACACAATTTTCTCACACCACTGCTGAATTCTATGCTAACACAGAAGAGCCTTTTTTGATGTACGTTACTGAAAGTAAAATTTTAGTTGCTTCCTTGCAATCTAAATTAACCAGACAACAGCTAGAAATCCAGTCATACACTCATAGAATGGTAAGAGTTGTAAGGGACCTTAAAGATCAAGTTCCAAACCCCCTGCCATGGGCAGAAACACCTTCTACTAGACCCAAAGCTCCATCCAACCTGGCCTTGAACACCTCCAGGGATGGGGCAGCCACAGTGCTCTTAACACCCAGCAAACGTTAACACAACATACGCTGTTTTACGCTTAAAAATTACAATATCAAAATAAAAATTCAAAGACCATGATGTGAGGTAGTACTACAGACAATCATAACCTCTCCAGTGTGAGATATTAACTTTTACCTATCTTTCAGAAATCATATAGGAGAAAAAAATTGTTCAATAAAATATTAAGCTTAATATACAGTACAGATTCAGGACAAAACTCCAATGTTTTTCTCTAAGTAGCAATGTTTCACACAATGAGATCGTTTCCTAGGATAGCTGTCTAATTTGCTTATGTAGTGGTGACAGTATAGCACAGATCACGCTGGTCTGTAACAAGATTATCAGGAAGACAGACAGCTCAGTTCACTCTGACCAGAAAAACGATGACAGGAAGATGTTAGAAGTAGTTGTGTCCTCTTTATTCACTCTAAGGTTCACATATCTTTGAATGAAGTCAGGTGTAAATGCCGACTGACAAAAGTCTATCTCCATAACTATTCTCATTGAAAATATTTAAATTTTCTAAATTCGGTTCTGATTTCTGCTAGATATTTGCATTAACATCAGTCTTTCAGTACCGTATTTTTGTGTCTCTGAATAAGATATGGTACACTACGTGAAAGACCTCTGAGCCACTGCTTTTGGAAAAAATATACATTTGTTTCTGTGTACCACACTTAAAAAAACCTCACTCCTGCTCTCAGTATTCATTTTATATTAGGAAATAGGAAGTGTGTAAAAGGACAGGTTGACTGAAACTCTCAGTCAAGTATGACCTTGTAGGCATGAATGAGAGTTTCTGGCAGCAATATCTGCCTCATTCCTTGCCTTTGTCCCTGTAGTGAGGGTTCAGGTCTCCACACTTTTCTCAGCTCAGGGCCACGGGCAGGCATCACAGGAGGCAACAAGCCCAAGGGAGCGTGCCAGGCCTCCTCTGCATTGTGCTTCTGGAGATGGGTTTGCAGGGAAAAGCACAGTCCAGCCAATGATGCAATACATGTCTGCCAGAAATGCAGCATATAAGTTTTCTGACATTTGGTACAGTTACATGAAAGCTGAAACTCATTACTGAATACCATTTTCTAGACTTTTAAATGCTCTCTATAATTGTTTAGGAGATATACATGCACACAATAATATACAGGTAAAAGAAGAGGAAAATACTTAGATGGGATGAAGAATCTTTCTGATGTGATGTTACTAGGGGGGACAAACATTGCAAGCTGCTGGACAGTTAAGTAGTCCCAAGGCAGTTACTTCTGATTGAACAACAAGAGGTGGTTTAATTGGTCAAAGCAGGGTGTCATAATAAAATAAACTACAGTTTGATTGGTTGTTATTGCAGCTGAAAAGCATGGCTTGATTTAAGCAGGAGATAGCCTGTGCAGTCAGGTGATGATGGAAGCAGAGGCTGTTTTCAACTGCAGACTTGTAGCAAGGTGTCACACGGTGGTTATCGATTTCACACATATTTACGTACATAAAGATCTGTGGGTACAGAGACTGACAGACGTGACTGACACAATACTCCCTTCCCTGCCACTCGTGCATGAAGCTATCAGTGCTGCACTGCTGCTATTAACAAGGACTTGCAGCTATGACAAAACGTTGCTTTCATTCGTGATTAGGGTAGAAACAACAAACCAATGGACAATATTTATGCCCTAATAAGCATTTACAGACAATTTGTTTCAGAGAGAACGAACTAGGGAGGACATTCATCAATGAGTATCATGAGAACAGATCTAACTTTGAAATTCTTTTACTGAAAGTAAGCTCAAACATTTTTGCACAAGTAAAATGCGGAATAAGTTAATTACTGCAAGACAAGACTGAAGTGGAGTAAAAGCCAATTTTATCTCTTCATAGATCTGTTTGGTTATAAAGGAGCAATCACTTCCTTTTAAAATGATGTTTAAAATCCAGCAGCTGGCCCATTGCAAGATTGTGATGGAAATTGCTAGCATGAGCTGGGTTTTCCAGAATCTCCCTGCGCACTTCACAGAAGGGTGACCAGAGCCCCAAAGACGAATTCAGTAGGGGCTGTAGGAATCTCAGGCTACTTTCACCTTAGCAAACAATCTGGCATGCCAAGACTGGGTCAGTAGGTTAAAACACTTGGTGCTAAGGCCCTTGCTTATATGCTGAAGAAGGGGGTTAAGGCAGTTTCAGGTGGCCTCAGTCAAGATTTAGCCTGGTTCCTTGACCTGAATGTCCCTTTCCTGTGATTAGAAGTTATTCAAAGGGGTGTTCACTGGCTGAAGCTTTACATCTTTGTTAGGGGTGATGAGTGTGTTAGTTTGATGAGAACACCAAACAGAGGTTTTGACAGAGTGTCCCAAGCAGTTCCAAAACTGGTCTGAGAAGTGCACTGTCATGCAGTAAGTGGGGATGACTGGGACACTTACTTCAAAATGCTCTAGAGCAAAATGTCACCATTGACACTGCTCCAAATGAGTGGGGCATTCTTGCCCAGTGGAGAGGTTGTACGACTCAGCAGCTTGCCAAAGGAAAGTGAGGTCTGGAATCTGCTATAAACCTCTCTACTGTATGACACAGTAAAAAGCCCATCCCTAAATTAATATTCCATAAGGTTCTTTGTGGACTTCTTATCAAATTCCATTAAATTTAGAGATACATAGAGCTATAATGTTTTCTGTAGGTGTCTTTAGCAGCAGCTACCATATTTATCTGTGACACTCCACATGGAAAGACAGGTTTCATTGCAATAAAAGCAGAAAGGAGATAGGTTTAATATTATAAAACCATGAAGTGACAAATTTGTTCGTATTATTTCAGTCAATGTCATATGCACCCCAGGCTGTGAAACTCAAATGCACAAGGAAAACAGGATTTGTTTGTCTAGATCAACTAGTAAGCCTATAGCTGTGCAGGACTGGTGAATATCTTGCTAGTTAAGCACAGAAAACTTTTGATGACACAGTAGGTGCAGAATCTGGGACAACTGATAGCATCATACTAAGAATGAAGAGAATATTAAAAGTAGTTAAGATCAAGGTGGAAGACACATATCAAAACTGGTTAGCTTAAACGTAGATAATGGCTGTGTGAATAGGAGTTCAAAACAATTTTCAAGCCAAATTTAAAAAAAAAAAATGTTGAAGTATTGCACCAACCACATCTTTGAGCTGCAAAAATAATTACAACTTTAATACATTGAAAAATTAATTCTTCACATTTACAGAAGGAATATCATCTCATCTCCTGATGCTCCGAAATGTACATTTTTCATTTATCAAAATGGTATTTCTGATTTGTTTCTTTGAGATTTGCATCAAATTCTCTTTTCCCTTCCAGGCAGACACAGGAAAGAGAATGGCTCTGAGAGGAAATGAGCAGAGACAACATGTATTCCAGCAACCTCTTCAAAATGCTAAAATTCCTAGTCACTCAATGAATAAAAGTTCAGAAGAGAAAAGAGGAGAGCAGAGGAATATATTTTAAAGTGTCGCTTCCACCTATGCATTCACCAGCAGAAGTACAAATATCCAATTTACATCAACTTGCTTCTTAGTCTCAAATTTTGGTCATGCAACCGAATTTAAAAAACAAGCTGAAGTTCACATATCTGTTCAGGGTGTTTGCTACTTGGTGTGATTTGACACTGTTAG
The DNA here is from genome assembly GCA_013398155.1 of Pedionomus torquatus. Lineage (NCBI taxonomy): Eukaryota > Metazoa > Chordata > Aves > Charadriiformes > Pedionomidae > Pedionomus > Pedionomus torquatus. Next base: position 123,901 of record VZRU01011455.1, read on the forward strand.
TGAGTATTTTTCTGCTGCTACAAAGCAGTCTACTCTTACTGTCCAAACACGTCTTACCAACATGATTCAATTGTCTCTCAACAAAATTACTATGATAATAAAAAATTCTCAAAGAACAACGATTGCAAAATTTCCCGCAACGATGATTCAGTCATGGACAAGATCAAACATAAATGCAGTAGAAGAAGAGAGATGTTGAGCAACTAAAGCTGACTCCTGCCACATGAGACACTCAGTAAAGCTAATTTTGCCAAAAGACATAAGACTCTTTAGTTTACTCTCCTGGAAAATAATATTAAAATATAATGCTCTGTGAGGCAAATGCACCAACACAATCATCAGAAAATCATATTTGAAAGGAAGATTAAACTATAAGGAAGTCTAAACTCTTCAAAGTGAAAAACCTATTACAGAACACCAAACTACAAATGTTATCAGCCCAGAAGCAAGAGTTCAGAAGGTGGGGGGTGGATCTTTGCTTTTGCTTGCTTAAGTACACGTCATCAACATAATCTCTTTTTCTTGCTTGTGAAAGTTCTTTGTTCTTCCATTGTACCTTCTTTTTCATTGTCCTGTTTCTGTGCTTCACCTTGAAGAGTGAAACACACAGGAACACACAGCCCATGGGATCAGAATAGCAATAGTCAAGTATAAATTTCCCTGAAACACATGCAGCAAGGACACTGCTCCTCAGCATCCACTGATTTGCTGTAGAGATCTGTTCCTACTTCTCTGCGCTGTGCTGTGTAGATGGAACTTCTATACCTCTTTTTTTCCACTGCTATTCAGACCAAGTGTATTCCCAAATGCTTTATGATGTTCACATGTAAAATAATAATATTGTAATATAGTAGTTACCAGAGGAAATGCAGAGGAGAAGGAAAGGAAAGAATGGCAAAAAAAGCCTCTTGGGAATAAGTAGTAACCCTTCAAGTTCACAGGAAAAGTGAACTGGAATGAAATGCATAGACTTCACTATCTAAGATACAAATGCAGGGAAGAGCAAGTGTGCACTACTTCTTTCTCAAGTTTTGTGCCCTTTTAGCTCTTGGGCTGATTCCCAATGAGTCTGCATCTGTAAGAACAGCAGGATAAAGCACCAGGAGCTACTTCACTGGGTGCAGAGCACATATGTTGTCCCAGACCAGGCAGACGTCAGTTCTGCTCTTGGCTGCAGGTGAGGACCTTTTTATAGGGACAAAATAACATGAGCCATTTTGACCTAAATTTTCTGGGATGTCACTTGCTTCATGGATTTAATGGTAAGTGATGTTTAGTTTTACAGCTGCCAGTCACCTCTTCACAGACACGTGCCATCTTAAACAGTGAAACCACATGTGGCTGTGCTGTATGAGCACATTCAAAAAAAGAAGTTTCAGGAGCAGGTTTTTTTACTCAGGTGTGAAATGTTCAACTGTCTGAGAGGAAGAAAAGGAAACATTTTGCAAAAACACAAAAACCATTTACACTGTGGAAAGAGAGTGAGATTTTAACTAAAGGCAAAGACAACTTTGTATTGGATGTAATTTCAGCCCAGTGCATAGACTTTCTCCCTGTAAAACAGAATTAATGTCATAAATAGGAATGTGACTATTGTGACGTGGGACACATGCGTATTACAGAGGTCCTATTGAAAGAGCTACACTGCAAGACATATCAAGTTCTCTACCTCCATTAATACCCTCATTATTCAAATTCTCCTTTCACTCTCAGGGATAAAACAGTTGGCAGCTTTTTAGTCCAGACAGAGAACTTATACGGTGAGAAACTCTGTGACGTGCAGTCGCATAGTCATCCCAGTATAATCAGCGTTCTTCTTGGATGGCTTGGGATTTTGAAGTTCATATCTTCTAATAGTTTAGTTGACTCTTACATTCTGGTTTTTTACTTTTAAACCCATTTGCTTAGCTGACAAATGCTAACTTAATTATATATTCCTTTAGCCACCCAAGTTGCTCACCTTTAGCTAAATATGTGGCTGATGTACTTTAAGAGAGAAAGAAGGAAACCTTCATCTAATGACCCATTTTAACATTGTGTAACTTTTCTACAATCTATTTAATAGGTGAATTTATTATTTTTCTTTTTTTTTTTTTCCTGACTGAGATAACCTGTTTTGCCAAGGTACTAGTCGAAACTATTCCAGTTTAGAAGATCCTGAGAGCAGCTATTTTGGATTAATTGAGAGAGAGCTTGGGAAACTTGAATCCTCCCACAGAAAGCATATATCGTGAAGGTCCATTCTGTGCTTTTTGTCAATACATAGAATGGTTAGAATTGGAAGGGATCTTAAAGATTGAGTTCCAACCTCCTTGCCACAGGCAGGGACACCTCCCACTAGACCAGATTGCTCAAAAAGCCATCCAGCCTGGCCTTGAACACTTACAGGGATGGGGCATCTGCAACTTCTCTGGGCAACTGTTCCAGGTTCTCACTACCCTCACAGTAAAGAATTTCTTCCTAATATCCAACATAAATCTACCCTTTTTCAGTTTAAAACTGTTAGCCCTTGTCCTATTGTTTTATTCCCTGATAAAGAGTCTCTCCCTGTCTTTCCTGTAGGCCTTCCCTTCAGGTGCTGGGAGGTCACTATAAGGTCTCCCAGGGCCTTCTCTTCTGCAGGCTGAACAACCCCAATATATCCACTGGTCTTAAATATTACAATCAGCCACACGAAGACTGGCTAACTCTTTTGCAATTGATTCTAGAGCATTTAATGCTATACACAAAGAAGAAAACACTGCAGTTACATTAGAAAGGATGGCAGAGACAACAGTTAAAGCTATCATGTTTTAGACTATATGACCAACAGTAGTTGAAAAGAAGCAACTTCATTGCTAATGAGTTTTATGCTTCATCATTTAAAATGTTTGCAGTTAATTTTAGAAGCATGATGAAGGACTACATTAACTACTAGCCCATTCTATAACATGACTTAGTTGACATTTCAACCCGCATTCTGCATATCAGGTCAAACACAGGAATCCACAGTCGGACAGGGTAGGAAATCTCCTGTGCAGGAGGAATTGTGCACTCTATATGAAAGATGCAGATGCAGGAATGAGTACCCAAATGACCATTTCATTGAAAAACGTGATAAAACAGGTTCAGCACTCTTTGTGACTCAGTCAGTGGAAGGAGATGAGGAAGATATTGCACATGGATTCACAAAGGAAAGAAAGGTTGGTCTGTTCAGTCAAGTATTTAAACTTTTTGAATAATCACAGAAACAAAGATTCCCAGTTTCTCTCCCTCATATTTTAATTAATTAACTTAATATTAAAGTTAAATTTCAAGGCTTTTTTCTTATGACCAAAACATACATTAGTCACCATGCAGCTATGAAGATAATGACCCCTGGTATCCTAGAACAATATTTAGGACTCAAAGATAACAGGTTATAGATTATATGCCACTTGCAGACAGGTAATCTATGGTCCACATAAGGCAAACAACAATTGTATCAGGCAAAATTATATGCATCTTGTGAAGGAGACCATTAAATTAGGCTTCAACCATAAAAATAGTAATTAGATGATTTCAAACCAAAAATGCAAACCAAAAGTTCAGTAGAATCCTGTGTGCTTATTAAAAATGAAATTTAATTTACTGACTTGAAATGAAAATAAAAAAAAAAAAAATAGTTCTTGATCAGCCTCTGAAATTGCAATGATTTTAAACAGACTCATATGGTGATCTGGAGTTACATTTCACTAGGTGGTGAAGCACAGCACTTTTGCAGTTCGGCACAGCCAGCCAGTAGTTTGCACAGTTTAAGATGTGCTGCAAGAATTAGCCTCAGGATGGCAGCATATGATGGCAGTAAAGTGTAAAGTTAAAGTACCTGTTCCAACCCCAAACTGCATCTTGGGCTATTTCAAACAAACAACATACACACTGAACACTGCAGTAACTCTTAAACTGCAAAAATCGCCCACAAATAATTTAAGGATGGAATAGAATTAAAAAGTACTACTATCCAAAAACCACATAAAGTGATTTATCTGTTTTTGTTTCTAGACAGCTGTTTCAGTTCATGTTAAGGTTTTCAGAGTTTTATTTACTGCATATTTGTCTGCTATATACTTAAATGTTGACAAATGAAAAGGGAGTGCAGAGTCAGATAGTCAAGCTTAAGCTTGGAAAGAAAGGAAGCCAAAAAAAGAAAAGGGAGGTTACAAAGGCAGCAGAAAAGGGCACTTCGCTCAGCCTTCAAAGTCAACCCTTTTGCATGCAGCTCCCAAACCTGCCTTCAATCAGGTAGCAAAATCATAGCCTGTTCTCGTTCCTGTGGTTCATTTTGCTTTTCCTTTTGAAACCTGAAATTTTTGAAACAGTGCCAGAGACACTGTGTTCTGGTGTACATGGAAAGCAAAGATTTCTGTTGGAATCAGTCTCTGCTTTCAAGCATGCCCTGCCCTGCTAAGCTGTAATTTTAGGTTTGGGTGGGTGGAGAAAGTCCCAGAGTGCAGCAAGTGGATCTTGAGCTGAAGGAATTACTGTTTAAAGAAAGCATGGAAAATTTGGGGTGGTGGGGAAGCAAAAGATGGTCACTAGAGACAAAAACTCCTCATAACTCTGAACAGAAATACCAGTATGTTCTCAAGAAGGTGGTCTTCATTGGAAAATTGCTCTCTATTGATGAGTAATATACAGGAAAATCTAAGGCTTGCACTTTGCAACTGGTTGCATTCAGTGATACGCTACCCTTCAGAAGCATTTGCAAGGCAAGATATTTAACGTTGGTTTATTTTCTCGGCCCTGGTCGCTGTGTACAGCAACTCTTTTGCATTTTGCAGCCTGTGCTGCCATCATGTGGCATGTTAGGTGCTTATTCATTGAAAAAGAAAAAACATGTTTTCCACCACTTCTTTCTTCCATTTCTATTTGCTGCCCCTGCACTGCCTGTCAGGAGAGAGACTGAGGACTTGAATCCCCAGTAGCGCCCTGAACAATTTTTTTCAGATTCTTTCCTGATTTTGTCCTTTGCTTGCAAAAACAGCAGAAAATCCAGCCTGTCCTTCTGGTCAACCCTTGCCAACCAGTAAAACTTGCAGAAGCTGCGGAGCCTTTGATATTGTGGGTCATTTTCAGTTTTGCTGGAAACAGTCTTATATACTAGTTATCAGCAGATAATAAAAATAAACTTAAAGGCTTTTACTAATCATCTCTTTATCACTAATGATGAAGGAAACTTCTGTCTTTATTTGGTAGTAGGGTTTCACTTTCTACCTCAGTTTACATAAGCAGTATGTCCTTTTCATTGTCATCATAGGAGAAACTGGAGAAAAGTCCTCTCTAGACTGCCTAAAACCACAGAAGAAAGTTGCCCACAATGTTTTTTCTTATGCCTCAGTAGTAATACGAGAGGACTTCATATCTGTAGAAAATAGTCACCTAAGAAAACTATTGCTGAGGATTTTAGCAACTTATTCCAACTGTGACCACCTAAACTAATGCATGTCCAGTATCTGTTTTGTTGTACTATGTTCCGTACATATTGCTAAGTACAAAATTTAATGCAAATCCTATTAAATGCAGTGAGAAGATCACATAACTTACAGTAAGCTTTGGATCATATCTCCTGTGGTCAGACAGCTTATTTGCTGGTTAGGCAACAGGAGTTGCTAAAATTAATTTCTTCAGTGGAAAAAAAGAAAACCAAAACCATAGATGGTGCATAGGCTATGATTGAAATGCTGAGATATATAAGCAGCTTTTGCTTTTCTGTCAAAACAGTAGTTAAATGGCCAAACAGTGTTCATTAACACACCACACACCCCCCACATATTTCTAAGCGGCAATGAGAAGCCAACTGCAGAACAAAACTCCAATTTATATTGTACAGTTTTATCAATATGATGACATATGGTTCCACTTTAGATCTACAGCCTGCAGAATCTTCCAGGCGTTCAGTGAGCTGGCTCTTCTGGGAGTCTGGTTAGAAGTCTATGATATTTTCACTCACACATTTCCCTTTCACCTAACACTGATAACATTTCTTTCGCAGGGAAGGAAATGAAACAAAACAAAACAAAAATCCTACTTACTGTCCTCAGAGAAACATTTAAAGGAAGTGCTGTGTTGGTATTTTTTTTTTATTAATTTTTTTTTGTCTTTCTCATCCATTATTAGGTAAGTGACACTTGGCTCCAGTCAACTGTATCCCTCTTGGCAAACTTTGGTTTGGCTGTCAACAAGACTACTGAATTATACCAGCTGCTATTTAACCTAAACTCATTTTCATGTCAAGTTTCAATTAAAAATTAATTCTATCAGCTAAGGGTTAGCTCCAGTAAAGAACTAAGGCTACATTAAAAGTAGGAATTGCATACTGAGTTTCTAATTGCCTTATTTATATAATAGGACCAGCACCTTAGACCAGTGCTTATTCTCCCTGCATGTCTGTTGCATGAAGAAATAACACAGAATGTTCACCTGTGAAGCAGGAGTGCCCTCACTGTCTCAGTACACATTTCCTACTGACAAGTGTCCTACTGAATAGTTTCCTCATCATGCTTTCCTTCCACTGGGACTGATTAGCCATGAACATAAAGTAAGAGGAGATGTAGGTCTAAACATGAACTGAGAACAAAATGGAGAAAAAACATTTCTGTACAGCATTTTTGTTGGCTTGGTCTAGCTTGCATTTTTGGACTCCCTTATGGGGTGTTTAATTTACATACTGTAATGGATGGCATAGATACTGGAACCTCACAACACTTCCCTCTTCTGGGGTTTAAGACAAGCCCCAGTCCCCTTCACACACCAGTCTCCTTTGTCCCTTTCTTTCCATGATGATTTCCATGATTTCCATGCTAAGGAAACTTATTCATGGCACACGTGAAAGCTGCAGAGTATTTTGACTGAAACATGATCTGGGTGAGTAGCAGACCAAGATCTTGATTGGTCCCTAGTTCTGGGTGCCAGGAGCCAAAAAAATAAGCAGTGCAATGTCTCACCTGTAAAGGCCTGCACTGGATTTAGTCTTCTATCAGACGCAACAAATCCACAGGATTAAAACATCTGTGAGGGAAAGGGGCTTGGACTGTAACTCTTACTACCTCTGTCTCGTCAAGGTTTATGTCATGGTTTAGGTCTAACTCTACCTGAAGTTTTAGGTCCATTGAAATAATTTATTTTTTTTTTCCTGTAGCTGTCAAGGAATTATCTGAACAAAAGAAAAAGAAAGAAACGAAAAAACCCTGTCTTTTAAATATTTCCAGGGAGGTGCCTCAACCACTTCCCTGGGCAAAGATGCTTTCATTGTCTTAATATTGATATCTTATGGGAAGTTCTTACAAATTTTTTAATGGAACATTCATGACTCTGTATATTACGTCTAGAGAAATTTTCTTATGTTTCCAATAGACACCAAGTGTAGTAAACATCATGTTAACAGCTTCAATGTAAAAATGCAGTCATCCTATCAATTATAAATACTTAGTTATGATCATAATTTCAAAGTGTGTTTAATTTTCTTCTGCAAAAGAATATACTATCTGCATAACAAAATCAATGTGAAATGAAAGGAGTAAACAACAGCTTGCAAAATAAATACCATGAAATAATTTCCCACCAAAGATTCTGTAATTACTATATGGAGTAGGCTGCCCTTAATACAACAATTAATTAATTTTTCCAAATGAATTATGCAAGCCAGTATTTTTTCTTCATTAACGTTTTGTTGGAGTCATTAGGTTCCATTAATGAATAACAAAGAAGCAATTGGAATTTTATTCTAGCTGATGTGTGCTAATGTGCTTAACTTGAACTAAATGTGTTTCCAGTACGTAATCAAATTTGAATCAATCAAATCAATTTAAAACTGAAAGTCCTTTTGGAGCTGCAGCTGTTTTATATGGATGTCTCTTCTCAGAGAAAAATAGAGACAAACCCCAAAAGACTACACAGCTCTGGAACATATAACATTATAATTAGGAACCAATCTGTCTGATTTTTGTTAGGAGGATACTGTTTTCCCCACTTCAGGCTCTATTATAAGTCAAAGTGGCTAAATTATTTCCTAGAAATAAATCATCTAATGAATTTAGATTTCATAAATCTTTGAAAGCTTTATGAATTCTAGCTGATTTCTTTTTCTTTTTTTTTTTTTTTTTTTTTCCTCTCTGTTCACAAAGTAGCAGAGAGGCAGAGAGTGAATAAATCTGCTGATGAAATAATTGGAACTTATGGAGACTATATATTTTTGCCTAAATGCTACGGTTTTCAGGAATGACCACTTAATTTAAAAATTGGTCAACAATAAGCAGTACTTATTATTATTATTTGTGATTTTCATGAATTTGGTAATTCTTCATGGAGTTTTAAGGAAAGATATTATAATTACCTGATCAGAAGATAAAAGAAGATGCTTTTAGACTTGTTGGAGGTTCACAGTGATAAAACAGGGTACAATACACACAAATTGGAAAATAGGAAGCTTTGATTATTTCATTATTAAAAACATACAAAATACCCAGCCCCAAGAGGGTCATCAAACAGGAGGGTGCCCAAAACAGCTGGGAATCTTAGTGGTGCTTAAGGCACAACTAAACACTACCCAAAGCGATCTGATTTGACTGGCTTTGAGCAAGGGTTGGTATAGACAGCCAGAGACACCTTCCAACCTCATTATTCTGTGATTATAAAATTTGTTTTAAAAAAAAATATAAATTCACCATTGAATTAAACAAGGTGGAACTGACAGTATTGATACTATAGGTCTGTCTTTGTTAAAAATAAGCTATTTTTGACAACTCTACAGACTAGAATGTGGCAAAAGCATAGAACTATCTGAACTTTGAATCATTACCTCTTCTGAGGTACCTTAGACTTAAGGTACTAAAGGGACACTTATAAATAAAGAGATATCTGACTTGTAAGACATCTGTCAAGAAAAGGTGAAAAATCTTTGCAACAGGAGTCATACTGCATTTTTGACTTATGGACATCCTCATAATGACGACTGAAGGGGAAAAAAAAAAAATCACAAATTTTCTCTAGATGATCTTATGCTCAAGATTTCTAATAAGAGTCTGAGGTCTTCAGTCAGGCTTCCAGAATTAATTTTAAAGAAAAATCTATGTTCCTGTTAAGCATCATTTGAATAAGCTTGTTACAGTCATATTGGTTCTTTAAAAATATTTCTGGTATAGTTTTTTAGTGGGTTCACTATACTGTAAGTATGTTTATTTACAAAACATAAGAAAACACCCAAATATACTTGATAAATAATTGAGTAGCAACATTCATGAATGCTTTTCATTTTTAAAAAGTTCTTCTCTAATTACTGTTTCAGACTTCTTCCTGTCCCGATTGGTAAAAAAAATATTAGAATACTTCTCTGTGGAATTAACCAAATAATGACTATCCCAAATCGTGTCAAATTGCACGTGAGAGTAAAATATTATACCATTAATGTTGTATAGCATTCCTTCTCTTGCTATCTGCCCTGGTTTGAGGGAAAAAAGAACCAATGGGGAAGTGTTTTTTTTTCTGCAGTGGTCTCAGGGACTACATCTGTTTGTCTCAGTGGCCAGTCTGGCTCAAACCGTGATGCTATCTTGGACTGTTCTGGAAAGCTGAGACAAAGGTCTTTGCAGACACCTCTTAAAACAGCTTGGTAAGAGACCCTGCACAGTCCTATGGAATATGTATGAAGATAGAAAGAGAAATTCCTGTTTCAAAGTCACTGCTGTGCTTCAAAGCACTGTTAATATTTGTAGGCTTTTACAGAAACTATTGGTGAGATCCAAAGGGAGTCAGATGCTTTGCTTCCTATAACAATCCCATGCATAATCAAGTTAGAAGGACAGGCTAGGGAACGCAGTAAAAATGAAAGTAATTGCGTGTGCTTTCTCAATTCTCTTCTATGTCTGAAAGTATTGGTGTTCTCTTTTTCACTATCTGATGCTATTTATTTATTGCACTCAGAAGGATAAAGTATCAAATATCTTTCCCTTGGTGTTGTGAGTAGAACCTAAGCAATTGATTGCATCTATGTCTTGAAAGGGAGAAAACGATTATATATAGCCATGCTTTACAGATTAACTGCAGGCTGGCAAATGAGAAAAAATAAAATTGAGAACAGAAATAGCTGCACTGAAGAACGCTAGAAATAACATACCTTGTTTCTGAATTTGCTGAATTGTTTCTGAATTTTTAAAACTACGTTTTATCATTCTGTTCAACTAAAAGAGTTAATGTGAAGGAAATGGTTTTTGCTTTAAGATTCCTTAAGTGATTTTACCTTAAACCAAGCTTTATGTTAATAAGCTTTTTTCAGTTACTTCACATAGTTTGGACTAGTCAAGTAATATTACTGTATTTATAAATATGACTATAAATGCTATATATTATTCTATTGTGTCCATTGGTAATAGATGTACCAGAGTTTAAAGATAGTTCTAATGCTAAATCAGTGATAAGGAAAAATAGCTTTTCTATTAAAATATTCTTTGACATATGTTCATATGTTGTGGAGAATTAATAGACAGTGATCATAATGAACTGAATCAGTGCTATAATCTGAAATTTAAGTTTTTGTTGGAGATACAGACTGGCCAGCCCATCAAGCTCAGTGGACCCTCAAGGCAGCCTAGATTGCCCAGGGTCTGGCAAACCTGCCAGTAAAAAACTAGAGAAAAACCTCCATTGTTCCTGCTGATCCATCTGCCAGAATACATTCCAGCATTAACAAAACCTTTGGGGAGCCTTAGATCAAATACAATGCACAAAAAGAGTGTAAATTATAACCTCACCACACGTAAAGTTAGGTTCAAAGAAAAACATTTCTCCCACAGCCCGGTCCTACATGCTAGCATATAATACTTCTTCAGTGTAGTTTTCCTGTTCAAACAGGATTCCTTACTTGCCTTTAGATTGAAATGTAGATCTTTGAGAAATAAAGTAAGTTTGAGCTTGAATTCCCTTCGTCTGAAAGCGAGAACTCCATTACTGAGCCTGTAGGCAGGGTCAACCTTCAATGTCCTATAATTTGCCCACTGTCAGCCAGCCCTAGAATAAGCTGAATTTATTTCCCTTTCATTTTTGTCTGTGTCAAGAACCTTTTGTGGGCATTGCTTTCACTCATGCCTATCAGCCAGAAGTCAAAGGATGCCATATTTAAACACCTTTTTTTGTGAAGTGGCATGACTGAAATTCTCTAATCCTAGTGGAAGAGTAATCAGTATTACTTAAATATACTGTGTTTGAAATTGTGAAGAGAGACCTTCAGACCATTATTACAATGGAAAGACAGTGAGGAGAGTGTATCAAGTGTGTAAGACATTAAGAAAAATTCCTGTCTTTATCCATTACCTGTCTCTGAGGCAAACGTGCATCAAATCTGACAAATGATCACTTGCTATTCAAACTGCAAGAAGAGCTTTACTCAAAACTTTCCACAGAATTTTCTGATAACTAGACAGTATCTCCTTCACATGAAGGAGTACAGAAAACAGCAATAAAATAATGGAATCTAAATCTATATGCAGATTTGCATTGCAATTATGACAAAGAAGATTATTTGTATGCTTGTGAAAGGAATGCTCACGGGTAGAGAACAAAAGCAACCAGGATTCCAACTTGCTTCCCAGGTGTTTCAACTGCTGCAAAACCACTGTGCCATTCCCATTTACTACAAGGACTTTACGTGAACTCCTTGCTCTTCATAGAGCAAAGTAAACCACAGGGAAGGATAATTCTATTTATCAGCTTTTAGCTCATTTGGAATATAGAAATCTGTTGAGCCACTCAAAAACTCTGCATTTTGCTGTATAACTGAAAAAGCATATCCCTTAGAGTATACCAGCACACACTGACCCCTCAGTTATCCACCTGACAGAACACAGAGTATTCCCTGTGTTTCCTTGTTTTGCATCTCCTGTCCCACTGCTGCTCCTGGACTTAAACAGCAGCGACAACAGCACTGTAAAATAATCATGTCTCTTCTCAAAAAACAGTGGCAATATGGGATTATTTTTTTCCCCCCTATGGTTAGCCTCTTCCTTCCACCTCCTCAAACACAGCAGAACAAAACCCTTGGCCATGTCCTATTTTTCAATAAAGTTTTTACAGTCTTACAGAACCTCATCTGGATTAGACTTGTAGGTTAATTGAAGAAATATTTCCTGGAAAAGTAAAATTTATGGAGCACTTCTTTACTGGTACCAATCGTAGGAGCATTTATAAATTTAAAAAACAAACACAGAGAATGCTCATTATATTATATTGACAGATTTCAGAAAGTTACTGTGTTCCTATGGAGTCCTATACTGCCAAAAAGCATTTAATCTTGTCTCTGCTTACCTTAAGGGTTGAAAAGTGGTTTTAGGAAAAAACAGCCAGTCCAGTAGATTGTCTTATAGAGTCAAGGGATTGCATTTTGTAGCATCTAGAGAGTTTGAAGGGGTCACCCTCTGGACACACGCAACTTCTGAAAAATCTCAGGTCAAAGACAATACTAGAAGGGGCAACTGGAATCATAAATTGTATTAAAGGCACCTCTCAGGTTCTCTTTGAGGTTGAAAACTACATCACAAAGTGATTAAAACATTTGCAAGCACACTCTAAAAGGGTTCAGATCCCCTTGTACCAGAGACATTTCTTATGAACACCACCACAGTGACTTTTTTGGGACAAGAAGGGAAGACCCAAAAAAAGATGCTATTCACATCCTCCGGAGTGCAGAGAACTTTTTCATATTTTAGGCATTTAGTTTTTTTTGCACTATATATTATAACATACTGGAAAGGCTGATAAGACAGAACAGTAAGAAAATATGACACAATCAGTTCTCAGAGCCTTGATTCAGGTACAGCTTACATACATTTCATTGAATAAGATAGTGAAATATCACCATTCCTTGGGGAGCTTACATGTAGTCCTCAGGGTACTGTTCAGAATATGAATTATTCTCTCCTCTGCCTTGAGGGCTCTGTCCACCTATTTCACTCTGCACAGATTAGCCCCAGCCTAAAAAGCTCTGCTGGAAAGCATAGGCTATAGAAACTCCATGGAGAACATGATTCTTCTCCTGTTGTCCAATGTGGTGACTGCTGTGAATCAGTATGACACTTTTCACTCTATGCATGCATGCAGGTATAGATCCTTAAGATGATACATATATCAAACCTGCCTTTTTGACTTCTTCTATGGGCTTCATAGCTTTTCTAGGGTGATAGCAAACACCCAACTGTCTTCCATGCTGGACACTGTAAGCATAACATTCATGTGGGCCAAGCACTACCTAAGTTCCTGGAAAGCCTTGATGGTAAAAATATATTCCACAAGCTATTATAAGCCTCTAGGGCTCTATAGCAGGTGGTGACTTTGAGTACCTGCCGTGTGGACACAGTGTGGAGTAGCAACTAGAGAGGGCTAGATCACATCAGGCTACAAATATACAACAGTATAGATTTTGTTGCATCAGGTGAATTTAAGTATTGATTCCACCCATCGGGTTGCAGTAGAGGAGGAAATCTGGCCTTTCCTCTGTCCTATCAGGGAAATAGCAGGCTGCCTAAAACAAACCACCCTCCACCCCTGGTCATTATCACTGTACACTACCTAAATCACAGTGGAAAAATCTGCAAGATATACAAAGGTATTTCAACACATGGTAGGGAATTTGATTCAGAAATTCAATCAAATTCAGGAATTTGATTCAGAAAAGAAACTTGGAGTTTTAGAGTAGAGTATTAGCTGAAGTGCATTGTCACAGTGGCCAGCCTTAGTCCAGAGATAAGTTCCTTCTGTGATCTTTTTTATGCAGTGCAAATTTCCTGGGAGGATGTGGTCTTCTAAAAAATGCTGTGAGTTTTTGGAACATGGTTAAAGTTTAGAAGAGTTTGCTGTTTATTTTGGCAGATTGCTTAGGTATAAGCAGAAGAAAGATATAGCCATAGCACAGACTGTGGGAGAGATTTAGCAAAATTGCCAAAACATTTTTGGTAGAATAAAAGACAAGGAAGGAAATAATTTAAATTAAGCAGTGTTATCACAGTGATTTGCAAATATAATAGAACAAACACTAAAACAGCATAGCCAATCAGGAATGTGTGTGTGTGGAGGTTTTTGGTGGTTTATTATTTTTTGTGTGTATTGCTTTGTGATTTATTTCCCCCTCCAAATAAGTGAAACATTTTGTGCTGCAGCCATAGATTGGTTGACTATTTCTGCATCAGGCTGTAATGGTTGTTACAGTCATTCCCAAGAATTAACCCTGTTATGCCACAGGAAGACCAAGAGCAGCACTAAACTCCATTCAGCATTGCAGAAAACCACCTCAGAGGTCCTTTGATGCCAAGTAAGGAGAGGCCAGTTCTTAACAGAGCACAGTCTCTCCCCTGGTTCAGGAATTGCTCAGACAAATCTCACAGGTTTTGTTTTGCAAGGTCCACGCAACAATTTAACATACTTAATGCATGTTGACTTTGAAGGCATGCCTGAATTGCAGGCTGCTTCCCCTTGTTCCCCTGGTTAATCTTCTGAAGATGACAACTTCTTGTGGAAAGTTCTCACTTTTCCTAACTACATGTTTATATGAGTAAAGAAAACAAAACTCAACAAATACTTTTATTGTGGCAGTGCTTAACTCAGTAGAATAGAACCCTGAAATTCTTTTAGCTCACTGTAATGAAACCCAGATAGCTCTTAAACTCATTCTTCTGACAATTCTTATGCATCTTCCTTGAGATATATGAACATAGAATAGAAACTTAGATAATGAACTCACAAATTAATGGAAAGTCTTATTTATTCTTCTCAGGAAACTGCTAGTAAACTATTGACCACATCACTGTTGATGACTGGTTCATAGAATAATAGATGAACAGTGCAAGCATTGTATATCATCTTTATTCATGTGCTTCCATTTTTCCATTATTCTCATTTCCCTTACTTTCCACTGGAGAATACTTGGTACACATTTTTTTTCGCAAATGAATTCTTCTCTCCCCCACTCCTTGAACTTTCCTAATCAATTCTAAAAAATGACAATGCAATTTAAAATGCAGACTTCTTTAGAAGTATATTATTATATAGGCAGCTAAATATTAATTCCATATATAATTTAACAGTAGGCATTTATATTAGGAGTTTATTACAAGTCAGATGGAAGCTAGAAGCACAGAATCATATATAAAAGGAATAATAGTTTTGACCTGTCATGAACCCAGAAGACAGGGATTAAAGTTCTATAGGAGCAATATTCAATGATAACTACATTTTACAGGTATCAGAAACACACACCTCATGCAATTTAACATGATTGAAATACCTCTTCAGAAAAAGCACAGACTTCACACTCCCTCCAGAAACAGTGAGACTGTTGTTAGAAATATTTAAAGAAACTCATAGGAAAAATAACTGCATGATACCTAAACTGCTATTAAAACTGAAAGCTGAAGCTCACAGAAGTGAATGCAATACATTGTACTACGTCATTAATCTTTATGAGCAACATGATAACAAAATACTATGGGGAGAGGAAAGCAATTACCTAATGATGTATAAAAATATTCCCATAGATATTTCAGAAAGCAATGTGCTGTCTATATAAAGCCCTTGGATGGTACAAGCAGCCCAGTCAGTAGCATACTTTTAAACTGCAGGAGAGTTATTTTTTGATTTTTAACTCTCTCCCAGTCACTGTTTACCATTCTATGTTCACATACTATCTACATTGTTAAATTGCCTGCAACTCCAGAGCAGTCAAGCAGCACTCAAATTAAGCCACAAAGTAATTAGGTTTCAATCACTGAATATTCACAGCTCAATTAAATTATTTACAGAGTTGTAGACAATTCTGCAGCAAAGACAAATATTTCTATTGATGCTCCCCCAAACTGTAAAATAAATATATCCTGATAAAACAGAACTTAGATATATCTTCTATAAAGAATTTTTTCCTGCCTCTCCCATTTCACTTTAGAGATGGGTTGTCTCTAAGTTTTGAAATACATACACATGTATTTACATTAGAAGTGAGGTTTATTGTAGGGTATTGAGGCAAAAGAGGAAATCACCAGTTTAAATAAATAATTGTTCTGTCATTCTATTGCTTATTAGACAATTTTGGTAGCAAAAATAAAAAGCACACCTCAAATTTATATTAGCAAGAGGTGACTAGTGTTACCCATTCCAACCTATTGAACAAGGCAGAAAACACAGCAATATCACTCTACTGGACAGAAATCCTGATACTTGATTGTGTTGCCCAAACTTAAGGGAAAATCAGAGAAAAAAAAGATAAAATTGACAAACAAATAATACTGATAATTTTAATTAAAACCCAAATGGTGACCAGAACCACAGAAAATAAATGCCCAGGTAATAGCATATATGCAATTCTTATATTACAATAATTAGCAATATTACATATATGCCTGTACACCTGCATAACAGAGAAAGAAATGACAGTAATAAGATTAACAGATTGTGATAGACTAAAGTTTTTTGTAAAGCCTTTTGTTCCAAGTACATATCAGAGCATTTCATAAATTAAGAGATGGAGAACAAGTGCAGTCATCACTCAGCTCAACAAAAACTAACAAATAGTTTCTGAAGTATGAGTGTGTTTTCTAGAAAAAGACTACAGGTAGAATTAGTATAATGATATTAGGCTTGCTTCTTTTAGAAAGCACTCCAAGATCTGCTTTTTGGTGGAAGAAAAGAAAGTGAGAGAGAGAAAAAAGACAAGACTCTAAGCACCACATTCAAGACAGTGCTCCTTTCCAACATGTGTCCTACTACAGGGTATGTGCTAGAAAAGATCCAAAGTCTCAGTGGGGAACTTGAATGCATGTTCTTTTATCCCTCAAGCATATAGTACTACATCCTATCCAACTGTGCTCTACTGTAGCTAGGATCTCTTGCTGTCACATTTACTGACTCTGCCAAGACTATTTGTAATCTTCTTAGTCAAAGCACAGCAGCTTGTCTACCAACAACAGAACTGTTGCTTCTACCAATGCATGTGTCAACAGCAAAAACAGCATCTCTTTAAGACTAAAAGCCACAGTCACCTCACACTTTATTTTTTCTTGTAATAAGCCCATGAAGTTATTTACACAGGGAATAAAGTGGAACAGATAACACAAGCAAAAGTTACAGAATTTGGGAATTGAAGCATTGTTGTCCTTTCAGGCTGGGTCAGAGAAACCACTTCTGCTATCCAGCATTTGGTCTTTAAAAAAATTTAAAAGAGGGAGTACAAGTCACCTCTATTTCAGCTGCAATACAAGTAATTTACTACAAAAATCTTATTGTTGACTCACATGTACACCAAGTCACATATTTTGAAGATCCAAAACACTCTTGGAGCTCAGTCTGCAGTCCCATTTATTTGTCTTTCTGTTTCGCCAGCTCCAGTTAAAATTCAAGGCTGAGAAACACAAGTTATTTCTGTAATTTAATGGTTGAAGACAGAATCGTTTATTGTGGGACTCAGTGGGCATATTAGCATATGTAAGGCATATTTTGCTGTTAATTAACCTCATGGAGCGATAAGACAAAATGACCCAGCAGCACAGATCTGACTTTTACTTATTTTTGTCTTGGTACATTCTCTCACTTGTGTTTCCTCTCCGTTGCCCACCGCCATATGCCGCCATTTTTCACTACCATTTTACTGTAAACAGCTACTCAAAAGCAAAGAAGAAAAGGTCATGAAAAGCTCGTAGTTAGCACCTCCCCATTAATATTAATAGACCTGTTATTTCTGCTTTTATTCTGATTTAAAAAAAAAACAAACAACAAAACAAAACAAACCCAACACCCTACGTCTCTTGTATCAGGGGGAAAATTGAAGCCTTCCTGTTCTATAGCAGTGGTTTCTTGTGACTGGCAATGCTGATGCATTCATTACTACTAATGCAGCCAGTTAAAGGTCAACGTGCTGGAACAGTAATATGGCTCAGGCTTAATTTAAAAGAAATAATTTGAACAGAAGATCTAAAAAAAGAGATGAAGTTTTCATAAGTAAACATTGCAGAGTTCAGAAGTAATTAACTGTAAACACAGATATGACAAAAAAAACCACATCTACAGGCAGCAGATAAGCAAGAACTAGCTTAACAGATATCTTCCGATAGGTGAACATCCTTCAAAGCATCTCAAAATGTTTGGTCTTTTTTTACTCTTGTCTGCTCCTTATCGAGTATGCATCTCAAGTCAAAATGTATTCCCAGAGAAAGGAAATTATCATATAGAAAACATTACTTTAGGGAATAAAGCAAAATGTGAACCAAGGCCACCTTTTAATCTGCAAAACTGTAAGTGCATATTGCTTGTTTTCAAAGACTGGTGAAGGAGAATGATTATCAAGCTTTCTTTTAATAACAAATACCTTCGCTTCTGCCTATTAACATTCCTACCATTTTATAAAATATTATATTTGTCTTTAATTAAAAACAAGAAAGAAAGAAAGAAAGAACCACCAGCTACATACATCTGTTAACTACTGTCCATCAAGTTCTAGCAAGTGTAATATGCACAAAAGCAAGTACATAAAGCCTGCTTTGAGGGCCTTTTGGAAGGAGTCCCCTGGCTGAATTCCCACCATTATTCTCTAGCTTGCTGCAGCCTCCAGTCATCAAGTAACCAGTCAATGGCTTTTTTTCCCTCCATCACACCATTGGTTGCAACAATATGAACAGCAAAAATGAAGCAGAGGTAGCTCTGATTTTTAATTACTTGGGTTAAGTCGCTAGCAATTAAAAGAAAAAAAAAAAACACAACATTTTCCCGTAATACCCAGTGACAGGACAAGGGGCAACAGACACAAGCTGGAACACAGGAAATTCCATCTCAACATAAGGGAAAACTTCTTTACTATGAGTGTAATAGAGCACCTGTTGCAGTCAACAGGCTTCCCAGAGAGGTTGTGGAGTTTCCTTCTCTGGAGATATTCAAAACCAGCCTGGGTGTGTTCCTGTCCAACTGGCTGTAGAATCTGCTTTGGCAGAGGTGGGTAGGTGGACTAGATGATCTCTGAAGGTCCCTTCCAACTCCTACCATTTTGCGATTATGCAATTCTGTTAATAGCAAGAGGTGGCCAGAACAGTTTACTTTTCCTCTAGAGACCCTAATTCCCTGGTCTTTTCCTTTATATACACACACAATTTATTTTCTTCTCACTTCATTATCATTGCTCTTCTTTTCTCATTTCCCCTACCAACCTGCCCCAGTTCTTGCCTGTTACTAGCTGTGTGGGGTTATTTAATAGTGAAGAAAGTCAGAGAGAAAGCACCAGGAAAAAAAAAAAAATTATCAGAATAATATCTTTGTATCAGACCAAAAAAATTCCCTGCTGTCCTCTAGAACCCACTAGATTACACTTGAACACACACTTAGCATTTTATATATATGTGTGTGTGTCTGCTTGTTGTTCAAAGCTTCAGTAATCACAGCTTGCAGGCCAAGACCTCAAAGAGATCTGCATTAAGAGGGGAGAAAAAAAACACTCTACAGATCCCTAAATCAGGAACCTGGACCTCTTCTTCCTTAAGGGGTAAAAGAGTTCATTGCAGCTAGCCATAAACAAGTAAAAGCTTCTAAGCAGAAAGATTTTTAACAAACTGGGTAATAAATACATAATAAATGCAATAGAGACACCCTAGACAGATCTATTTCAGAAATGGTTTGCCAGACCGGCTCAGAGTGTCTGTCCTACAGAAAGATATGTGCTAGTTGGTAACAGACTAAGAAGCTAGAAGATCTCAATACACTGG